>LDAU01000025.1:0-323889 GCA_001447515.1 Pseudocohnilembus persalinus
ATAAGTTAATCAATTTCATATAAATTATACAATTTTAATAGTTTAAAAAGTATTTTATTGTAAAATTTTAAATGAAAAATTGAAAGTTTAAAAATAATATTTTTAACTCAAATTTTTTATACAAAGGTTCTTAAAATAGATAAATATGGAATTTTAGAATATATAAAAACCTAAATCTAACATCAATAGTTTTTATATTTTTACAATTTTTTATTTATAATTATTAGAAAAAAAATATAAAGATAAATATATTAAAATATTTTATAAGGTTTAATCAGGATTTATTTTTAGTTTTATTTTAAACAAACAAATAAAAAAAAATTAAATTAAAAATAAAAAATTTATTTTAAATTTAGGGGCAATTTGAATAAAATCTTTTAAGAATATTATAAAAATGATATAAAAAAATTAATAACATAATAATTCTGACTATTTAAGCGATAAAAGCAATTTAATTTCTTGGGCATAAAAAAATAAATAAGAAAGAAACGGTAAAATTTCCGAAATAATACCTAATTTATTATTTTTAGGGAATAAATTTGCAAGTAAAGATTTAGGTTTATTAAAAAATTTAAAAATAAAGTGTATAGTTAATATTGGAGGGGGTAAACCTGCTTTTTAATAGGAATTTGAGTACTTAAAAAATGGCACTTTAGACAATGAAAATGCTAATATAAAAGAGTTTTTGGGGGTATCTTTTGAGTTTATACGAGAAAAATTAGAAAAAAATTAGCCTGTTTTTGTGCACTGTTAGTAGGGTATAAATAGGTCTCCTAGTGTTGTTATTGGGTTTTTGGTTAATTATTTTGGATTTTAGGTTTAGGAAGGGTTGGAGTATGTTAGGCTATTGAGACCTAAGGTTTGTCCGAGAGAATAATTTATATAATAAATTGAGGAGTTTTCGAAAGAATTTTAGGATAAATAGAAAGGAAATTAAGATAAAGAAAAGTAAAATTAAGATGTATAAAATGAAAATAAAAAAGAAATGAACAGGAACGATAAAAATAATTAATAGGAAAATAAATGATTAAATAATTTTAAAAAATTATGTAAATAAAAGATTCATTTTAATTTTTTATAAATTGTATAATATAGTAAAACTATTTTGATATATATAAGAAATAATATAAATAATAGAAAATATATAGCTAATAATATTTTTACTTCATAGTGCGAATAATTTATGAATTTTTAAAGGTGAATCTATAATTTTCTGTATTATTATATTTTATATGTTATTTATAAAAATTTTTTTAAATTTTTACTAATTTTTCTAATATTGAAAATTTATATAATTTAGAATAAATTCTTATTTAATTTTCACTAATTTGAATGTGCTAACATTATTAATAATTCTCCTAAAATATCATTTCTCCATATTCCATTTAATTTTGATTATTTAATTTTTAATATTAAAGCCACCATTGCTTTTTTTTATCTTAACCAATTTTAAAACATTCTTTAACTTTATAATTAATCAATATTTCCTTTATCACCAGCTGTATCTAAAAATAAACAATTAAATTATAAAATTAAAATTTTTTAAAATTTTTGAATATAAAATAAGTACTTCTAATATCATGGTTAGGCTATTACTTTTGTAATATATAAAATTAAAGATAGAGTTTATTAATTTAATGAATAGGTGAATATTTAAATTCTATTAGATTAGTTAAATTCATACTAATATCATAAAAAAACTGGTTTATTTATTATAAATTATGGTGAAAATTGAACAGAAAATGACTTTTTATATATAAATATTGTAAATTTTTAAGGCTGATTATTGGTTAATATTATTTTTAATACACAATTTTGTTTTATTTATATCTTTCAGCTTCAGATAGGTCATATAAATATGGATTTTTGAGAAATAAATCAATTATTTCAATATTATTTTTTAGGTTTAACCTTTTTATTTTTAGGCCGTTTAAAAAATTGAGGTCAATTTCTTAAATTATCGACTATTAATTTTTTTCAAATGACAATTCTAAAGTTTCCAAATTTTTTAAAGATAAAAGAGTTTGTTATAATTATTATTAATCTTTTTTAGCTATATATCCATTTAATTGTATTGATAATGATTTTAAATTAGGAGTAAAATGGTTTAGCATAGGAATTAAGTTAACTTGGTTATAATTAGTTAGTTGTTAAAAATATTTGTTATTTTCTATTGAAAGTTCTTGTAATTTTGAATTTTCATAAATAATTTAATTTTCGTAAATATTTTAATTTTCGGAATCCAAGCCCCAATTTTTTATTAAATCATTAAATAGTTAAGAAAAGGTTAAAATTTCTGATAATTATCCAAATTGTAAGTTAATTTTTTATAAATTTTTGTTAGTAAATAAAATTTTATAAAAAATCAAAAGACTTTCAATTACTTAAATTTAGAGTTTTTCTGATTTTATTTCTAGTAACTTTAAATTATTCATTTATTTAATAATTATTGCTAAGATTAATAATTCTTATAATGAAAAATATGAGTTTTAAAGAGTTAATTCCTACATATTAGATAAGTTAATTTGACTCATATTTTTGTAAATTTCATTTTCCTTTTATAAATGTTCATTAGTTTAATTTTTTAGAATAATAGTTTTGTCAGATTATTGTTAATTTTCTTAATAATTTTTAGCAGTAAAATTTATCTGCACTAGAGTTGGAAATTTTTACAGTGTTTTAAATAAAATTTGGGTTAAATTTACATTTTCTGAGATTTTAAAATAGTTAAAATTTAATTTTAAACTTTTTAGATTAAATTGGCTAAAATTAGGGTTTAGAACTGGAACTATCTATTCGAATAATGTAAAATAATTTTAATTTTATTTTTTAAATGGAATAATTATATGTATATGAGTGAATTGAAATTAATATGTTTCATTTATTTAAATTTTTTGGATTTAATCTTTATTTTCATCGCCATTTTACTTATTTTTAATTTAAATGAATTATGATGAATATTCTTTTTGTTGTTATATAAAATCTTATAAAATATCTTTAATTTATTATTGGGTATATTTTGGAATAAGTTCAATTTTTTATAAAATTTTAGAATACTTATCTTGTTTATCATTGATATCCGTCAATTAAAATTGCCCAATTGTTCTATCTTTGTATTTTTTTTTAAAGTTTTAAATGGATTTTGATCCATATTTAATTTTATCGATTTGGATTTTTTGTTTAGCCACAATTAGTTATTGAAATTCTTATATTATTTGCTATTTATCAAGTTCAAAATCTAGGAGAAATTTAAAATTAATATCAAAATTAAGGAAATTTTAATACTGTTTTAATTCAGATTCATTTTTTAAGGAAAATTAATTAAAAACTAATTAAATTTTAGTAATTTTTTTATCTATCAAAGGAATTAATATAAAGTTTTAAATATATTTTTTCATTTCTATTAATTAATTTTCAAAGAGATTATTATATCTCAGTGTTATTGTTAATGTTATTTGTTAGTTTTAAAAATCTATTTCCAATATTTCAAAAAGATCTTTTAAAGGTTTGTAATGTTCATTTTATTATATATTTTATATTAAACTTTGTTTTGCTTTTAAAGATTTGTTTCCCATTTGTATTAAAATTTATATTTATATTTTTATTTAAAAATTTTCAGATTTTTCTATATTGTTTTGTAATTTTATTAAAATAAATAAACAACCTAATAAATTCTATCAATAAAATTTTCAAACAAAATTATAATAATTTTGAAACTTTAAAATTTATTATTAGAGTATTTTTAAAAAATGATTCTTTAGTAGGTTATTATAATATTTTATTTTGAAAATAAATTTATTTTGATTAAACATTTTTTATTTTATAATACATTTATATTTATAATTTATATTGAAATTTTAAGTAATTATATAATGTTAATTTATATATTTTAGTTAAATAATTTAAAACTTAATAAATTAGTTATTTTTATAATTAATGACATATAAACAAATATATGTTGGTTAAAATTAATTTTTTCTTATTTCAAAAAGATGATTTTATTAATCATATCTTCTATTCTTATTTTATCCTTAAAATAAGTTTAATATCTTGTTTACTATATGATATTACATAAATATTTTTTATTATAATTATGATTATCATTAATATGATTTTTTTAACGTAATAATATTAATGTCATATTTATTATCTATGACGCATTTTAACTTTTTATTAACAAACTAACTCAGAAAAGTTTTCCTCTGTTAAGTCTAATTTTTTCATATATCATAAAAGTGAGTGCATTGGCAGGAATGGATCTTAAAACTTCAATTTTGATTCCTTTAAAAAAGCCTTTAATTCCTTCTTATTTATAAATTTATTTCATTTATTAAAGTAAAGGTTATTATTATTCTAAAACTTATAATCTAGTGGCAATAAATTAAGTAGGGTAAGTAAAATAAATAGAAACTCCTTTAGCCACAGAAGAAGCTAAAAAAATATCAGAGGCATTTAATTTTTCATCATTTTATTTTCTATGTGCTTCTACTTTATTTTTTAAACTTTCATAAATAGAATAATAAAGACCAACATGAATAAGTCCTAATTAACTTATTCCTAATCCTTTAAAATATCCCTTTATTCCATTATTTAAATATATTTATTTAATTTCTTTTTTTAACACACTTTCATTTTAACATTAATTATTTAATTTTTAATTTTAATTTTAATTTCGATACTTATATTATTAAATTTATTAGCTTAAATTTTCGGTATTTTTTAGATTTTTTCCCTGTATTTTAGTTTTTATTAGCCATAAGGGATTTGTAAATGTGTTTACAATTGCACCAGTTGTTATGCTAGCTATTGCTTATTAGGCGTAATTATTATTGCTATTTGCGAAAAATGTGTGTTAATTTAAATTATTTTTTATTGATTCGTAAAGAGTAAGGTAAAAAGAGGTGGAAATAGGCTAGGTCATTAAAGAAATTCCCAAGCCTCTGTAGAGACCTTTGAGTCCTTCTTGTTAGAAAATATTTTTTGCTAATTATTTTATTGTTATTTTTTGCTGTTGGAGAGACATTTGTATTCTGAGAGTGTCTAAAGGGGTGAATAAGACTACGGAGGCGATTGAGGCGGTTAAAGAAGCTTTTAAATTATCCATTGTTTTTGGGTGAATTGATTGAAAAATTTTTTATCTGTTTTTAGTTTTTGTTTTTGTTTTTTTTTTTTGTTTTTTTGTTGCTGTTTTTTGTGATTAAATTTTGAATAATAAATTAGTTTTTTTTTTTATTTTTATTAAATTAGCTTGGTTGGGCTTGTTGTGAGTAAATATAATAATTTTTTGATTTCTGTCAGAACCCAATTATTTTACCTCCTAAATTATGATGAGGATAATCAAATTTGTAGAAAATTCGAAAATACGTAATTTGTTGTTTATTTTGTTAATGTAAATAAGTAAATAATAATACATAAGGTTTTTGTTACATTTATATAAGTTTAAAATACTAATTTATTAAAATAAAATTTAATTAATGTGAATATGAAATTTATATTGACTAATTATTGAAATTTTTACATATTAGATTATATTATTATTGATTCATTTTTAAATAGTACCTATTTATATTTTAAGTATAATTATTTATAAATTTTTGTGGTTATTATAATAATAAAATGTATAAAATATTGTGTTATATTATAACAATTTAATTTTATATTGATAAATAATATCGTTCAATAATAAAAACCTAATTTAATTTCATAAAATATAATTATTTTATATATTGTATATTTCTAAAAAAAGCTATTATCCCCCTATTTTTAGTAAAAATTGAAAAAGTGAAATAAAAAATTAAATAAATCTATGAGTAAATAATGGCAGTAAAATTTTTAATATGCTTATATCAATATTAAGAAAAGTTTAAAAGTTTATTTATTAATATAATATAATAATATTTCATTTAAAAGTAAAATATAGTATATAATATGAGATAAGTTAACAATTTTATAAAAAACTAATTAAAATTTTGATACTTGTTTAAATAATATAAGTAGTATTTATAAAAATTTATGTTTATATATATATTATATTTCAGCTAAATAAATAGAAAATTAAAATTTTAGAGATAACGCGGTATTTAATTAAGTATTATATTTTATCAGAATTTATTAGTTGTATTTATTTATAATGTGTTTTGATAATAATATATAGTTAATATGTTATGAACTTAAATTTTATATTAAGAATATATTTTATCAAATGTAATATGAAAATAAAATTGACATTTGTTGAAATAAAAGGTAAAGATTGAACGATTTTTGGTAATTTACACTTTATTCTAATTATATATATTATATTTTAATTGATTATAAATTTTAATCAGTATATTTTGTAAAAGTAAATTTATTTTAAAGTAAAAAGTTTATTCAATCATTATCCTCCTCTTAATCTTAAGACCAAGTGTAAGGTACTTTCTTTTTAGATGTTATAATCAGATAAAGTTCTTCCATCTTCTAATTATTTTCCAGCGAAAATTAATCTTTATTGATCAGGGGGAATTCCTTCTTTGTCTTAAATTTTAGCTTTAACATTTTCAATGGAATCAGAAGATTCAACGTCTAAAGTAATGGTTTTTCCAGTTAAGGTTTTGACGAAAATTTACATTCCTCCTCTTAATCTCAATACCAAGTGTAAGGTACTTTCTTTTTAGATGTTATAATCAGATAAAGTTCTTCCGTCTTCTAATTATTTTCCGGCAAAAATTAATCTTTATTGGTCAGGGGGGATACCTTCTTTATCTTAAATTTTAGCTTTAACATTTTCAATGGAATCAGAAGATTCAACGTCTAAGGTAATAGTTTTTCCGGTTAAGGTTTTAACGAAAATTTACATTCCTCCTCTTAATCTTAATACTAAATGGAGAGTGGATTCTTTTTAAATATTGTAATCGGATAAAGTTCTTCCATCTTCTAATTATTTTCCAGCGAAAATTAATCTTTATTGATCAGGGGGAATTCCTTCTTTGTCTTAAATTTTAGCTTTGACATTTTCAATAGAATCGGAAGATTCAACATCTAAAGTAATAGTTTTTCCAGTTAAGGTTTTGACGAAAATTTACATTCCTCCTCTTAATCTTAAGACTAAGTGTAAGGTACTTTCTTTTTAGATATTATAGTCGGATAAAGTTCTTCCGTCTTCTAATTATTTTCCAGCGAAAATTAATCTTTATTGGTCAGGGGGGATACCTTCTTTATCTTAAATTTTAGCTTTAACGTTTTCAATGGAATCGGATGATTCAACGTCTAAGGTAATAGTTTTTCCGGTTAAGGTTTTAACGAAAATTTACATATTTTTTTTATTGCGAATTATTTTTTTTAATTTTTTTCTGATTTGATTTGTTTTTTAATTAATTATTTGTTTAAATTAAGAACATTTTTTTTTCCCCTTTATGTAAATTTTATCAGATTGTATACGATTAATTCTGATAAAGTTCTCTAATAATACCTTTTCATATTTAGCAAAATATTTTATAAATAAAATTAGTATTATTATACAAATTAGTATAGAAATCCTATAAAAGAAAAATTAATAAAAAAAAAACTGCCACAAATTTTCATAATATTTCGCAAGTTTCAAATATCGTATAAATTTAATTTATTTAAAATAATTAATTCTGTTCCCAAGAAATTTCTATATTTTATATATGAAATTTCTAGAATAAAAATAATATAAATATATATTAAATATATTGACAAATAATATTTTAAATTCTATTATAATTATTGACAAATTTAAAAATTAGAATACAATATTATAAATACTTTAGATTAAATGAAATCATTATAATGTTAAGTTTTTATAAAATTTAAAGAATTAATATATCTATTGTCATTAATAAAAATTTCATTGAATTTTATAAAACTATAAGTTATTTCTTTTTACTGAAATATTAAGTTAGTTAAATAAATAATAATTGGTACAAATTCAAAAATTAAATAAAAAAAAATGGCTAATAATTATATACTTTTTTAAATTCAATTATACCATATAAACTGATGTATATATCAATAAATATGCCATATATTTAATATAATAGTTTTTAGTTTTTTATCAATAAAAAATAATTATCATATACATAAGTGAAGTTTATGTTGAAAAATATTACAGAGTTTTGATTTTATAATTTAGTTTGGGATAACAAAATATTAGAGCTAAGTTATTTATTTTAAAAAAATTTTAAATATAAGTTTTAATTTCAATATACTTAATTATACTATCGAAGTAAATAAATTTATTATTTTACGGCGCAAAAAAATTTATTAGTATATATTTTAAAATCAATAATCATATTTTGTCGGGTATAACAAGTTATTAATATTTATAACTAGAATCAAAATGTTATTATCAGGATTAATCATAAGCATTTTAAACGTAAATATAAAAGGGAAAAAAAACTTTGATAAATAATAATAATAATTAAAAAATAAAAATATTTAACAAGCAATTAAACAAAATAAAAAATCAAATAAAAAAACTTTAAAAATGTAAATTTTCGTCAAAACCTTAACTGGAAAAACCATTACTTTAGACGTTGAATCTTCTGATTCCATTGAAAATGTCAAAGCTAAAATTTAAGATAAAGAAGGTATCCCCCCTGACCAATAAAGATTAATTTTCGCTGGAAAATAATTGGAAGACGGAAGAACTTTATCCGACTATAATATCTAAAAAGAAAGTACCTTACACTTAGTATTGAGATTAAGAGGAGGAATGTAAATTTTCGTTAAAACCTTAACTGGAAAAACTATTACTTTAGATGTTGAATCTTCTGATTCTATTGAAAATGTCAAAGCTAAAATTTAAGACAAAGAAGGAATTCCCCCTGACCAATAAAGATTAATTTTCGCTGGAAAATAATTAGAAGATGGAAGAACTTTATCCGATTACAATATTTAAAAAGAATCCACTCTCCATTTAGTATTAAGATTAAGAGGAGGAATGTAAATTTTCGTTAAAACTTTGACTGGAAAAACTATTACTTTAGATGTTGAATCCTCTGATTCCATTGAAAATGTCAAAGCCAAAATTTAAGATAAAGAAGGAATTCCCCCTGACCAATAAAGATTAATTTTTGCCGGAAAATAATTAGAAGACGGAAGAACCTTATCTGATTATAATATCTAAAAAGAAAGTACCTTACACTTGGTCTTAAGATTAAGAGGAGGATAATGATATTTTAATTATTTTTAAGTTACTAATACTAAATTTATAGCTTTACTACTATTTTTTATATAATTATTAATAAAAATGTCAAATCATATATAATGTTTTATAAATTCTAAACTCATCATTTATCATTAACTTTTTTTATTATAAACTACTTAATTAATTTAAATATAATTTGCCAAATAACATCTTTCTCTGTAAACATTAATTTAAGTATTATTATAAATTTATAATACAAACTTTTTAGTTATTTAATATAATAATATAATGGACCTGAATTTAATTTCTAAATATACAATTACGAATTAAAAAATATAAATACATAATTTTTACATTATAAATTTTTTTAATATGATTTATATTAATATAATTTAAAGTAATATTTTATTAAATCATTTATATATATTGATAGTTAAATTAAATAAAATTTATATATGATAAGTATTCAATAAAGTAAAAGTTTAATTTTGCTTTTCCTTGAGTAATATAACTCTATTTATTGCCATTACATTATTACAATTAATAAACATTTTCATATTATAGACTCACAATATTTCTTTGATGTTTTATTTAATTAGGTTTAAATAAATGTAACTTTTACCAAATTAAATTAAAATATATAAAATTAATTTTTTTATATTTAAATAAAAAGTTTATATTATTTCTGTTTAATTAATTTTATTTTGCCCAAAGATACTTATATTATATAATACTAAAATTATTTAAACAATATGTGACAGATGCAGAAAAAACCTCAGTTATATAAGTTTTATGTCATATCTCAGTTAGTATAAGTGTTATTAATATTATATTTTGGGAATCAATCAATTATTTCAGTAATTTTTGTTGCCTCAGAGCAAATTACTTTTAATTTAAAAAAGATAATTGTAACAAATTAATGAGAAATTAATATAAATTAATTAAATAAATATTTTAATGATAAAAAATTAGAAAGCAATAGTTAATATCTATTGATATTCTATAATGGTTTGAATTATAAAAATATATAATTAAACTTAACACTTTTACTATCACAATTTTTTATACAAAAAATTATAAATTTAAATGTCAACTTGTAGTTAAAATCCTAAATAATAAAAATACCTATATAAACAAATAGTATTTTAATTTTTGCAAAAAAAATCTTAGAACAATACAATAATCAACAAATAATTTACGTAATAAATAAATAATAATAAAAAAAAAGCAAAATAAAAAAAAAAAAAAAAAGATAAATAAACAAACAAATTTAAAAATCGATATGTAAAATTAAGACATGTAAATTTATGTAAAAACCTTAACAAATAAAACTATAACTCTAGATGTTAAATAATCTGATTCCCTATAAAATGTTCAAGATTTGATTTAAATTAAAGAAGGAATTGACCCTGACCAATAAAAATTATTTTTTGAAGGAATATAATTAAAACATGAATATGGAAAAATTTTAGCCGATTACAATATATAAAAAGAAAGTACCTTATACCTAGTTTAAAAATTAGGGGCGTATAAAATTTTCGTCAAAACCTTAATGGGAAAAAAATTTACCTTAGACGTTTAATGTCATGATACTATTGAAATTGTCAAAGGTAAAATTTAAGATAAAGAAGGAATTCCCCCTGATCAATAAAGAATAATTTTAGATGGAAAATAATTAGAAGATGAAAGAACTTTATCTGATTATAACATTTAAAAAGAAAGTACCTTATACTTAGTGTTATTATTAAAAGAAGGTCCTTAAATTTATGTTAAATTTTATACAGGAAAAACCATTACTTTGAATATTGTATTTCATGATTCAATTGAAAATATAAAATATAAAATCTAGGATTAAGTAGATATTCCCCCCGATCAATAGATATTAAGTTTCTGTGGAAATTTTTTATTAGACTAACAAAAAACATTGGGTGATTACGGTATAACTAGAGAATCTTATCTCATTTTTTAATAGAAATAAGACAATTTTTATTTTATTTCTGTAAAAACTTTTACTGGGAAATCATTTTATTTGTATGTCCAAACTACTGAGTCAATTGAATAGGTCAAATTATAAATTTAAGATAGGTAAAAAATTTCTAAATATTAACAAAGATTAATTTTTGAGGAATAAGAATTAAAGGACGAATAAACCTTAAAAGATTACAATATTTAAAAAGGTTAAATCATCTATTTATTAATAAAATTAGACAAAAGTTTTAAAATTTTTGTTTAAACATGCAGTTAAAAAACCATTACTATAAATGTGGAGCCATCTGATTCTATTGAAAATGTAAAAGCTAAAATTTAAGACAAAGAAGGAATTCCCCCTGACCAATAAAGATTGATTTTTGCCGGAAAATCATTAGAAGACGGAAGAACATTATCTGATTATAACATTTAAAAAGAAAGTACCTTAAAACTAGTTTTATGATTAATAAGAAGATAATGCTATTATAATTATTAATAAGTTATTATTAACAAATTTAAAACTTTACTACTATTCTTTATAAAATAAATAATATAAATGTCTAAATTATATATAATAATCTTAATAATTATAGTAAAATATATATATTAAAATTTTTATTAATTAAGCAATATTTTTGATAGCGAAAATACTATTTAAAGCAATAATTATTAAAAAATTGATGATATTTTATCAGGTCCCTAAATAATTTAAAAAAAACCTAAATTTTAAAAATTTTAATTATTTTTAATATTAATAATATAATAAAATTTTAAATTAAATATGTTTAATAGAAAATAATTAAATGATAAAAAATTAAATAAAATAATTATTGTCTATGATTGTCTGTTATGATTTGAAGTAAAAAAAAAAAATAGATTTAAAAATTCCACACTAAATTACAATAGATTTTTTGGGTAGATTCCTCACCTGTAAAAAATTTTTCGGAATTATAAAGAAAATTTTCGGAAATCATTTAAAAATTATATTATTTATAATATTAAAGCTTATTTAATTTAAAAGTTATGAGCAATAAAGTTATAGGGGCTACATTATGCTACGCGATTTTCAAAAATACATTTTTTTTTTTGTTAATGAAGATATAAAAGATAAATATGATTTTTGTAATAATATATATAACGCTCTTATAAGTCTGATCTAAATTTTTCACATTGTATATTTTCAAGTTTTAAATTCAATAAAAATAATTAATAATTAGATTAAATTTATATTTATGTTATATTTTATGTGTATTTTTATTATAATATTTGGTATTAATTAAATTTTTCATCTGTTAATGTTAGTTGCAAGGATTTTTACCCTTAAAATTTTAAAAGAAATAAATTATAATTTAAAATATTATAATATAAAATTCTCGCATTTCACTACCCCTTTAACTCATAAATATTTTTTTATATATATACAAATTTATTAAGTGGCATGAAAACACTCGTGTTAGACACTAATGTAAATTTAAATTTTTTTAAAAAAATTGTTAATTTTCTTTGTAGTTAAAGATTTTAACGTTCAAATATTATTTTAAAATTGTAAAACAAACCCTTAATACTTCAATGTTAAAAATTAAGACATAAAAAAAGCGGGTAAAAATTTTAAACCGCGTATCAAAAAGTGGCATGCAAGTAACAAAAAGTGGACATATTTTTAAAAAGCGCGTCGCTTAAAGTGGCTCTGTATATAAAACAACTATAAGATAATTTAATATCTAATATATAGCTATTTTATAAAATTAATGTAAATTAAATTAATGTAAATCATAATATGTAAATAAAAATAATAAAACTATTATGTCATACATAAATTTTTTTTATTTCCATATTTTCCTAAAGTTCCACCCGGTACTAATTTCAGGTCGAAATTGACAGGAAATAGTCGGAAATTTCTGGAAATTTTGTGGATATTTCCAGGCATTTCCAGAATTCTTATTATATTTTCGGCTATTTCCCAATATTTCTGGAAATTTTTTTTTTTTATTTAATGACAGCTGATGATTCCATTAATTTTTATATCACTATTATTTATAAAAAAAATTCCAAAATAGAAGTTTCATTGTCGTTTAGTGGTCAAAATTTTAAAAAATAAAATATTCTTATAAATAAATAAAAAAAAATTTAATTATCCCAAAAAAAATCTTAGAACAATATATTAACAAACAAATCAATTACCTTATAAATAAATAATAATTAAAAGAAGGAGAATAAAAAAAATAAATAAATAATTAAACAAACAAACAAACAAACAAATTAAAATAGCGATATGTAAAATTAAGACATGTAAATTTATGTAAAAACCTTAACAAATAAAACTATAACTCTAGACGTTAAATCATCTGATTCCCTATAAAGCGTTCAAGATTTGATTTAAATTAAAGAAAGAATTCACCCTTACCATTAAAAATTATTTTTTGAAGGAATATAATTAAAACATGAATATGGAAAAATTTTAGCCGATTACAATATATAAAAAGAAAGTACCTTACACCTAGTTTAAAAATTATAGGGGCATATAATTTTCGTTAAAACCTTAACCGGAAAAACTATTTATTTAAACTTTAATTCATATGATTCCATTGAAAACGTTAAAGGTAAAATTTAAGATAAAGAAGGTATCCCCCCTGACCAATAAAGATTAATTTTCGCTGGAAAAAAATTAGAAGACGGAAGAACTTTATCCGATTATAACATTTAAAAAGAAAGTACCTTACACTTGTTATTAAGTTTAAGAGGAGGTAATGTAGTTTATGTTGAAAGTGTGTTTGAAAGGACCTTTGAAATGCATCCTAATTTTAATGATTCCATTAAAAACTTTAAAACTTAAATTCACGACAAAACAGGAATTCTTCCCGATCAATAGATATTAAGTTACTGCGGAAATTTTTTATTAGACTAACAAAGAACATTGGGAGATTACAATATATGGAATAATTGTGATCTCTTTTTATATTCGGAATAAGATGGTTTTTATATTATTTTTGTAAAAAATTTTACAGGAAAAACATTTTAATTGTTAGTCCAATCAACTGACTCTATTGAAAAGGTCAAATTATAAATTTAATAAAAATAAAACATTTCCAAATATTAACAAAGATTAATTTTTGCTGAATAAGAATTAAAAGACGAAAAAACCTTAAAAGATTGCAATATTTAAAGATATTAAACAATTCATTTATTAATAAAATTAGACAAAAGTTTTAAAATTTTTGTTAAAAATTAAAGTTAATAAACCACCATTACTATAAATGTTTAGCCATCTGATTCTATTGAATATGTCAAAGATTAAATTTAATAAAAAGAATAAATTCCACCTGACTAACAAAGATTGCAATTTAATGGAAAGTAATTAGAAAACGGAAAAACTTTATAAAATTACAATATTTAAGAAGAAAGTATTTTGCACATGTTCCTTAAATCGACATAAAATTGAATATCTTTTCATTCGTAATTATAAATATAATTTTTATATTTATTTTATCCTAAAATTTATAATTTATTTAAATATGATTAAAATTTATATGAATAAAATTATATTTTATAAAATTTATTTATTTATATTAATAGGAAATTAATGTTCAAAAGTTAAGTTATTTTAAATAAATTGAAAATAAGATATAATTCAATAATTAGTTTTTAATAATATTTATATAAAATATATTAATTAAATAAATTTAAATTCAAATAATTTTAAGAAAAATTTAAGTTTAATCAAGTTTTTTTTCCAATATTATTTTAATTTTATTTTAAAGACTTTCTTGAAAATGATTTTTCCTTTATTAAATAAAAAATTAAATATATATTTTTTATTTTATTAATAAAGGATACATAAGTAATTTACAAAAAATATTTAAAATTTAAATAATAAAATAATTAATTTACCTAAATTTAAGTGTTAGAATATTCAAATTGTACATTTCTTCAAAATTTTAACAAATTTATGTGACTCCTTCTTCAGATAACGAAGATTAACTTTAGAGTATATTTTATTATTTTTATTAAAATTATTTGTTTATTTATATTTCATTAAATTTTACCTTAAATTTAATTATAAATCCTTTAATTTTTAAATTTTTGCTATTTATTTTGATAATTCAATAGCTGGTTCATCGGTTATAAAATTTCCTCTTTATTTTTAAAAGATTAAAGTAAAAATTAGAAAAACTAATTAGATATAAAATAATGAAATTTTCATTATTTATTTACTTTAATTGTATATTTAATATCTACAATTTTTGCATATTTGGTAAAAGCTTGGAAAGTGACATGACGCCTTTGTCTTTGATAAAATTAACTCTAATTAAATCAAGAATTTATTTTTTATTAAATAAAGAAATATAGATTTATTTGATTTTTAATCATTTTGAAATTTACCTCATATTTAATTCTAATACTTGTAAATTTGTTATATTCTCTATTTATTCACATAAAGAACTAAGACCGACATTACCAATAATATTATTTCTTATTTAATTTAAATTTTAATTAATTTTTTTATATATTTAATTAATTGTCTATCTTTTACTTTAAATTTAAATTCAAATGCGTTAAATTTTATAATTTTCTTATACATTCCCCTAATTATTAAGCTCCTATACCTCTAACTGAGTTATTACTATTTAAATATTTATTTTTATTTACATTTTAATGTTTTATTTTTACCTTATGTTTATATTCAATTTAGTTAAATTAGTTAGATTTTTTAAGCCTTGGCAAAGGTATATGGCGCCTTTAGGTCCAAGAAAATTATATCTTTAAATTTTTTAATTAAAATTTAATTTTGTAATAATTTGTAAATTTAATTATTTACTAAAAATTTAGGTTTAATTCCTTTAGATTTTTAATATATTTAACTTCATTTAAAATTAATTTAACCCCATCATTTCCCAAAAACGTATTACTAAATAAATTATAAAAATTTTTAATAAAAAATTATAATAACCATATATAAATATTCATGTTATTACCTTAGTTGCAAAGAAAGTTTACTTAATTTTATTAAATTTCTTATATTATTTTTAAATAACAATGATGGAATATTAATCTATTCTTAATTTCTATATTTTAATAAAAAATTATAAATATTAAAATTAAAAGAAATTGCCAAAAATATTTAATATTTTATTAATATAAAATACGAAAATTTAATATTTTTTTACATAATTATAAGATTAAGCTATATTAAATTTGGTTATTTTTTCAATACTTATCCTAAATTTTCTACATGTGTTTCATTATATTTGAAATTATCTATTTTTATTTATAAGGAATTAGTAATTTTTTGATTTATTTTATTAAGAATAAAATTTTGAAATTGATCTTGATTTTAAATTTCTTTGCTAAATGCGGAATTTATGTATTTGTCAAAAATAAAAATGTTTTTAATTTTTTTATTTAATAACTTTTTAAACATATGTTAAAATATGTCATATTCTGTAGGTTTAAGAGATTTCATTATTAAGTTTTTATTTTCTTGCTTTTAATTTGTAATTTTTATTATTTTTTATTTATATAAATTGCTTAAAATATATTACTAGTATAGAGCATTTATTAATTAGAATTAATAAGATAAGTCTATCATATTTATACAGTAGTCTATTGAAATAATTATTAAAATGATTTAAAATTTTATATATAAATTATGCATAAAGTTGATAATATTAATTTATAATTTTGCCTATATTATCGCCATATAAAGCTCATTCTTTAAATTTTAATTAAGACATTTGAACTTCTATGTCTATTAAATGTGGAAAATAAAAATAGTATAAAATTTTTTAAAAATTTACAATTTTAGTTCATTAAATTATAAAAAATTATTCATATATAATACAACTTATTAGAAATTAATAAATTAACAAAATAATTCTTTATAGATATCATTTAAAAATCAATAGCAAACTATAATTGATATATATTTGTAATAATATAAAAGTATAAAAGGTTTTTAATATTAATCGTCAATTTATTAAAAAATATTTTTTTTTATATATAATAAAAATAGGAAAGATAATTATTTAGATAATTTTATATATATATAAGAACTAGTCAATATAGAATAACTAATATAATATAATTTACTATTTTATTATATTATAATATATAAATTATTTGTTAATTTGTTTAATAATTATAATAAAATTGTAATTAAATTTGTTAATTTTAATATAAAAATAAAAATAAAATAATAAGATAAAATTTTTTTCATTAAATAAAATTTTAGTCAGTTCTCATTTAAAAATTTTTATTAATTGGTTATCCTTAAACAACGCTGCTTTATAAATTTTATTAAGTATTATTATTTGCATAATATAAATATTATTATTAATTTTGATTTTAGTTATTAAAATTAGGAGATTAATAATCATGTACAATATCATTTCTTTATTAAACTAATTTAGATTTAAAACAGCAACAATTATTATTATTAGTTGTAGTATAATATAATTCGTCAAGTACTTTTTGTTTTTCTTCTTAATTAAAAGTGTATATTATATAATCATAATCACAAATCCTTTGGTCATTATCACCATTTCTATAACTCATTTTAATTCTATTTCTAAAAACTGATATATTATATTATTCTAGATATTTATTACTTTCATTGAGCCAATTTTAAATGATATCTTCAATTTAATTTTAAATTTTAAAAGCCCATGAAAGAGCAGGTAAAAAACAAAGGGGCATAGAAACTATAAAACATGTAATAAAAGTACATTAACTGGGAAATTTATTGTTTATAGCTGCTTATAAGTTTTTTTCAACGTTTTGGACAGCTTATTATTTTTCGAAATTTACTTGTTTACTTAGTTTATGAATGTTTAATTATTGAAGTCTGGCTGTTTTTTCGGTACAGCTGTATTAAGTTACAAAAGGCTGAATTAATCTGTTTTCGTTGTCGTTTGTTAAGTGGTAAGGGAATTGCATTATGAAAAATTTTAAATGTTTTTTATTTATTTTATTTTTTATTTTTTTTGTCTATTTTTTATTTATTTTTTTTTTATTTTTTTCATTTTTTTTTTCTTGGAATATTAAGAATATATAAAATTTATTTAAATTAAGGATTATATTTGATTAGGATTCTTTTTATAAATGCGACTAATATTATAGTATTAAAATTAAGAGTAGAAAATTAATTAAATTAAATTTATTTTTTTTAAGTACAAGAATTTCTTATAATTTCATTAGTTTAATATTTAGGTTACAAATCAAAATAAGAAATAGTCAGAACATATTGTATAAAATTTTAAAATATTTTATGTAAAATATATTAATTTATTGAAAAAATTTATTTATTAAATTAAGTTGTCTTATTCGAATTTATTAAAAAAAATTCTTGATTTAATTTTTTTCTTTTAAAAAAGTTAGCATTAAATACTGTAAAGTTTATTAACTATATATTAATTAAGAATAATATTAAATAAAAAATACAATTATTTTTCCATTATATCATATTTGATATCAAAACTTTAGAATTTATTATAATTTAATTTTAGTTTTATATACATAATAAACAGTATAGAATATATTTTATTTTCTATAATTTTATTTAAGTTTTAAAATGACATATAATTTTTTATTTCTTTTTCTTAGTATACTTCTATAAAAAATATTTGGAAAGTGAGTATTTAGTATTTTTACTTAATTCATGGCAGATACGAAATAAAATTATATATATTCTAAAATTTTTAATTACATGGCTGGTAAAATAAAATAAAATCATATCCATTATAACTCTAAAATTTTGCAAGAATATTTTTTTTTTTACATACACATTAATAATTACTAGAATAATTATTATTTTACCTCTTATTTAATTATATAAAATTACTGATTATAATATTTAATTTGGTGCATAAGTGATTATTATTAAATATCGATATCATATCATTCAAATAGTTTATTAATTTAGAAAAATTATAGCATTTTTAAAAAATTAAATTAATTATATACTTATTGTAGTTTGGAACATTTAATGTAAATATAATTTTTATTATAAACAAATAATATTCATTATTTATTTAAAATTATGTTTTTTAAACTAAGATTGATTTTGATGCTTTGTAAAAAATTATAAAAATTCTTTGACGTGTATTATAGATTTTGAACAATTTAAAATTGAAATTTATGATTTTTAACATAAAAAAAGAATTTCTCTACAAAATAAAAATTCTAATATTAAGTGGTAAATAAATTAGTTTTTAAATTTTCATAAATTTATATAATTAAACTAAAAAATTATGGTCTTTTTCATTTAATATTATGATACTAAGTTCTCTTTTAAAAATCCATGTCAATTGGCTTACCTAATACACCTTTAACCTCCAGTTCTTATTATGAATATATATATATATTGATTGTAATTATTTTTATCTAAATTTTAATATTATTTTTTCTATTACTAAATATAAAAGTTCTAATTTTAGATATCAGGAGATTAATATTCGGATAATATATCATTTCTATATTAAGCTAAATTAGCAAAAATGCAAAACTTACTAGTAATTTAAGAACTTTAATCAATTTAATCAATCATTTTATGATTTTCTTCATCTGTAAAAGTGTATATTAAATAGTCTAATTCTTATATAATCATTTGTTGATCGTTAAGATTTTTTTATTTGATCTGCAATTTTTTTCTGAAAACCTAAACACCATATTATTCTAAATATCTATTACTTTCATTAAGCCAATTTTAAATAATATTTTCCAATTTTTACTTGGATTTTTAATACCATATCATAGCTGGTATAGAACAAACAAATAGAGTTAATAAAGAACATACAGCATATTAACAGTCACTAGGAAATTTATTGTTTAGGGCTTTTTATAATTTTTTTTCAACATTTTTGACAGCTTAATATTTTTAATCATTTACTTGTTTACTTAATTTGTAGATGTCTAGTTTTTGAAGTTTAGTAGGATTATCGGTACAACTGTATTCACTTTAAAAAGGTTATATTAATATGTTATCGTTTTATTCTGTTAAATGGTAGGGAAATTTCATTTTTAAGATATAATTTCTTTATTTTTTTTGTTTTAGTTTTTTTATTTTTTTATTTAAAATTTATTTTACTTATCCAATATATCTGATTATATCAACTGGAGTAATATTATACTATTTTAATTATTCTAGAAATTAATTTTAACAATTTTCTTACTATTTAAATAGTATTTAAACATTAAGAATTGTAAATTTATTATATCTTCAATTATAATTTTATGTCAGTATTAATGTTGAAAAAATTATAATATATTATTTTAATAGGTAAGTAACTGTAAAAATTAAATTGTGTTTTTTTTTACATTTCTTGAACTTTTTAAAATAGTTTGACGACACATAACTTTTAATATATGTTAGCTTTGTAATGTTTAATATGTAGAATAAAAATATTTTATTGTAAAGATAAATATGTGAATTTAGTATTTATATATAAATAACTAATATCATTTTTACTTGAAAAAAACAAAATCAAAATTTTAATTTTTCATCGTTTTTTAATTTTATAATATAGGGTATAGAAAAAAAAGGCTTCAAAAATATTTGAAATTTATAAATTATTTTGTATAAAAAAAAAATCTAAATTCTTATAATTTTAATTAATTTTATATTTTTACTAACTTATATAAATAAAATTAGTAATTTAAGGTTTATTTCATTAAATTAAGTTTTAGTCAGTTCTCATTTAAAAATCCATATCTATTGGTTAACCTAATACAACACTACCTTCTAAATATTATTATGTATATATATTTTGATCACAGTTATTATTATTATCGCCGAAATTTTAGTAATTTTTTTTTTACTACATATTCTAGTTATAATTTTCTAAGTCAGGGGATTAGTAATCTTGGATAATATCATTTCTATATTAAGCTAACTTAACAGAAATAAAACATAATTCCTCTATATTTTAACAAGTATAATAGATTTCATCAATCATTCTTTGTTTTTCTTCATCATTAAAAGTGTATACCAAATAGTCAAACTCGTGATTAAAGCCTCCTTCATCACTTTAATTACTTTATGTAAACTTTATTTTTTTTCTAAAAACTTGAATACCATATTATTCTAAGTATTTATTACTTTCATTTAACCAATTTTAAATGATATTTTCCATTTTTTTTTTAGATTTTTAATACCATATCATAACAGGTATAGAGCAAATAAAAAAAGTGAGAAAAGAACATGAAGCAAATTAACAATGGCTGGGAAATTTATTGTTTAAAGCTGCTTATAATTTTTTTTCAACTTTTTGGACAGCTTATTATTTTTAATTGTTTACTTGTTTACTAAGTTTATTAATGTTTAGTTTTTGAAGTCTGAACATTTTTTCGTTACAGTTGTATTTAGTTTCAAAAGGCTAAATTAATCTGTTTTTATTGTCATTTGTTAAGTGGTAGGGGAATGACATTTTAAATGTTATTTTTTTTATATTTATATATTTATTTTTTTAAATTTGTTAATGTTTAATTAGTGTATTTTATACTCGCTTATATAATTTAAATCAATATAAATTAGTGATATGTTTGATCAGACTGGGTTTAGATTATATGAGTGGGAATTTTATTCATATTATATTGTGATATTTATTAAATTATAGAAAATTTATTAAAATTCTTTATTGTTAAAAAGTAATAGAATTTTAAAAATATTATTAATTAGAATATTTAACGACATTAATATATAATAAGAATTAATTCTGGTAATATTTAATGAAAATTAAAAAAATAACCTATTAATAATTACTTATATTTTATATTCATTTAGCCAGTATTTAATTAGTTTTCGAAGTAAAATTTTGTAATAAAATATAATTTCTATACTGCCAGTTCATTATTATTTTAATTTTTTTTAATTATAAAATTTTATAAAACAGGCCTTTTATAAAAATACAAATTTTGGTTTATTTCTTACAAGTTAAAATATATCATAATAAATTTACAACTTTTTATTAAATTATATACAGTTAAATTAAAGTAATTAAACATTAAAAATTTAATTTATAATTTATATATTTATAGAAAACGAGTAGTTTTATAATTAGTAATATAATAAATAATTAAATGTTTTTTTATTTAAATTAGGTTCAAATAAAAGTTTAATTTTAATTTTAATTATTCATCATTGGCTATCCTTAAGCAAAAATGTTTTCCATTTATGTGTTATTATATTATTCATTGTAAAATTAATTTTACGAATTTAATTATTAATTAAAATTATTATCATTTAGATTCACTTGTTCAGGAGATTAATAAGTTTAATTTCCTAAATTTAAATCATCTCTAAAATAGGCATGTTTAATTTCAATTCCACAAATTTTAGCTGTTTTTATTTGAGAGTAAAAAATTTCATTTTTTATTACTTCGGTTTCATTTTAATTTAAAGTATAGCATAGATAATTAAAAGTATTATATTAAGGGTCATTATTGGAATTCATGCCATTTTAAATTCTTATCATTCTTCTAAAAACTTAAACATCAAATTATTCTAAATATTGATTACTTTAATTTAGCCAAAGTTAAAAATCATTTTCTTATTTATTTTAAACTTTAGCAATTTTTTTTAATCCAGGAATTAAACAACATGGTATAGAAATACAAAGCCAGCAAAAAAAATCACATGTTTTTGGAATTTCAAGTTAATTTAATAAAATTTAAAAGTTTTATGAAGTTTTAGCTATGGCATTTTATTGGTTTAAATTTGCAAATTTTTAAAGTTTATTTTGGTTTAATTCTTATAATTAAATTCTTCTTTAGGAATTACTCACTAAATTTGTAAAAAATGGTTAAATTATTATGTTATTGTTATCGTTTGTTAGGTGGTAAGGAAAATTGGAAGGATTGTAATTCATTTTTTATTTACTTATTTTTACTTTTTTTTTTTTATTTTATTTTGTTATTGTTTTTTTATTATAAATAAGTTAATTTAATTCGTCACATTATTTCTTTTTTTTAAATGCTACAAAATTTACTTTATTTTAAATGATAAGAAATTCATATGAACTATTTCTGATTAATAATTTAAAAATTTTGCAAAAAATGCATTTATTTAAAGTGACTTTAAAAATACTATTAAAGTAACGTTTAATTATTAAAATTTTTATGTTAATAAATATTTAGAATTTCAAAATATAAATGCATAATAAAAATTTTTTCATTTATTTTAAGAATACTTATATTTTAGCTATCAACAATTTTCGCAATATTTAGAATATTTTTATTTGAATAAATTTAATTTAAAAGTTTATATTTTAATTTATAAAAAAATTTGAAAAATTCTATTAGTAAATATCATATAATTATATACATATTATTGATGTACTGTAACTTATATACTTTATCAGAGATTTATGTACTATCATTTTAATATATTTACATATAATAAACATAATGTATATGAAACAAACATAAATTTACAAAATAAAAAAAAAAAGTTGAAAAAAATAAAACTATAAAATAAGTTTCAAAATTAAAATATTTAATATATTTTGATGTACTTTTATTTTTATGAAATTTTGATAAAGTTGGTAAAAGGTTGTTTTTAATTATATTTTTTTTATTAAAAATTTATTAGTAAGTTTTTTTTAAAATAATATTTAAGATATATTTTCTATAGAGCATTAAATATAAAAATTTAACAGATTAATAAATTTATAAAATTAATTGACATTTAAACTTCAATTTTAAGTTTATAAGTTTACATAGAATATTAATTTCGTTTTAATATATTTATTTATAATTAAATTAGTATATCATATTATAATATAGGTTAAAAACATAATCTATATATTATATTTTTTATTAGTTATAAATAAAAATATACTTAATTTAAAATTAAAGAAACTAATTTTTTTTATATCTTTGACATAATTCTTTAAATTTGTTAATACAATAATAATGTTATATTATATAAAATTATAAAAATTAGTTAGTTTTTAGTAAATATTATAATTTATTTAATTCTGAACATAGTGAAATTAAAATTTATAAATGAGACATTTTAATATTATTTATAAAATTAAGGATTTTTTTCTTTGTTAGATCATTTTTTTCTAGGGTGATATTTTTGTATTTCTTTTATAAATAATTCTCTTAATCTCGGCACTTCCATGTCTCCTTCTTTTTCGAAATCTAAAACAATTGGTTATTTGCTAATATTTTCTTTTTTTTTATCTCTAACTTTTCCGAACAAGGGGTGTGCAATAGCTTCATCAATAGTAATTCTATGTTAAGGATTAAAAACAAGAGTTTTATTTAAAAAATCAATACACTCGGGAGTGGCTGCAGGGAAAAGTTCTTTAAAATCAACTTTTCTTTTAAATCCAAAACTTTACAAATATTCAATAGCTTTATCATCAGTAACAAAAGAGTAATCATCTTCTTAAGGCGTTCCAATAACTGAAAAAATGACACTTAATTAATCGGAACTGTGGTGTGGAAATCCTCCTTTTTTAACTGTATTTTATTTTGCAGGAGAAAGTGGGAAACAAGAAGAGCCTGGGAAAAGAGGAGACCTGTCCAAAAAAGTAGGAGCATTTTCTTTTACCATATTTAAAAGCTCTGCGAAAATACAGCCCACTGACCAGACGTCAATTGCAGCTGTATAATCTTTTTCTAACAGAATTAGTTCAGGAGCCCTGTACCAACGGGTAACTATGTGCCCTGTTAACTCTCTTTTTACCGATTTTGCGTTTAATCTTTTTGTTTTTTAAAGTTTCGCTTTTTTTTGGGAACTTGACATGCTGTTTGAATCGCTCATTTGGTTTTGCTGGAGAACTGCTTCGGTTTGCGACTGCTCTTCTTTTAGGTCGTCGTAGATGTGGGCGCCTTCGATTCCCTTTTTTTTAATTAAAATTAGCAAATTTTTAAAAATTATAAAAGAAATATAATTATAAAAATATTGTATAAAAAGATAATTTAAAAAGAAAATTTAAAAAGAAAAATTAAAAATGAAGTTTTGGAGGGGTTAAGAATTGAAAAATTAGTAAAAAATTATAAGGATGATATGATTGTATGATTTTTATTGTTTGGATATGTTTTTTGTTAAATATTTCTTTGGCTATTATGTGAAAATGGAGAGATTTTGGTTTTGATATTGTTTTGATGTTTTTTTTTTTATTTTTAAAATGTTTTTGTTTTTCCATTAATAAAATAATTAAAATAATGCTATAATAATCATAAAAAAAATAAATTATACCTCTACACTTCTAGCTAATCCAAAATCTGCTACTTTAACAGAACAATCTTCATTAATAAGTACGTTAGCGGGTTTAAGGTCTCTGTGGAATACTTCAGCTGAGTGACAGAATTTCATAGCAGTTAAGATATTATAAGTAAGAGTTTATATATGTATCATTTCTAAATGAATAGGAGATTTAAATAATTTTTTAAGGTCAGATTAGCAATAATCAGTAACAATCATAAGATGGTCGAAATTTTTTAAATCTTAAGGCTCAATAATATCAATAATTTTGATAATATTTTCATGGTTTAAAAGTCGCAAAAGAGTGATTTCTCTAAGAATTCTTTTACAATCGACAGTATCATCGAAAAGACCGTTCATTCTTTTAATGGCTACTTTTTTTTAATCTGAAACTCTTTTGGCTTCCACGACTTGCCCGTAGGAACCGGAGCCGATTTGCCTTATGATTTCGTAGTTAGGGCCGACGAACCAGTCTGAGAAGTCTTTTTTTAGTTTATTGAGGGAAATTGGTTTTTCTTTATTGTATTCTGCCATTTATTATTTATATTTATTATATATATATGTTATTTTTTTATATATTAATTATTTTTTATTTTTATTTTTGTAATTGTTTTTTTTTTATTTTTTTTTTTTTTATTATTCGAAAATTGATTTAATTTGTTACTATTATTTGTTTATGATTATAATTAGTATAGGTTTTTATTTTTGCTTGTTTGTTTTATTAGGTTTTTGTTATGGGAGATTGAATGGAATGGAAATAATTTATTGTAGGAAGATTATTTTGTTTTGTATTGTAATGTATATTTTAGTTTTATTTTTTTTGAATAGGAGTTAATAATTCAAGCTTTTAAAATTTTTTAATTATTTATTGACTAAAAGATAAATATATAGATAAAATTTTATTTTTTAATATAAGGATTAATAAATATATTCTAGAAGTTATTCATTAAAATTTATGTATTGGATATAGCAATAAATTTTTTTAATAATGATCATTATATTATTATATTGCTTTGAAATATAAATCCTATTATTATATATTATATTCAAAGTTGTTGAATATTTTGATTAGATTATATAAATATTTGGTTATCATTTAATTTAAATAAAACTTTACCACACTCGGATTACAATATTTATAAACATATTCTAAAAGCTAAATTAAATTTATTTAAATTTATACGTGAATTTCTAAGCATTTCTATTGGATTTTTTATTTATTTTTTCAAGCTTTTAAATATTTATTAAAATAAAAACTAGAAAACTTTTTATTTATAAATCAAAAAAATTTGATTTCTTTAATAATTATTTTAAGATTAGAAATTTGAGAAATTATTTTAAAAATTAACTTTATTTTAAAAGATATTAAAAATAAGTATTAATAGAAAATTTCTTATCAAGTTTATTATTTAAAATGATTTTTTAAAATATAAAAAAGTCAAAAAAAATTAATATTTAAAGAATTTTGAAGCTAGAAATATATATTTTAGAATTTAACTAACATTATAAAATAATTTAATTTAGAAATTGTTTGAATAAATTCAAGTGTAAAAATTGATCCTTTATTTTTATTTTTATGGTATTTTTAATATTTTCTATTTTACTGAAATTTCAGGCAAGATTAGAAAATGCTCATATTTTTTAAATCTTACTATTATTTATATAATATATATAATACTACAATTATAATTAATATATGTGGGCTTATATTTATTTTTAAATTTATATTTTTATATTAAATTTTAATTATAATATAATTGTTTATCAGGCTTTTTTATATTTATTAAAAATTATTTTAATAAAATTTTTATTATTATTCAAAATTTCAATATTGAAAATTAGTTGGTAGAATTAATTAGTTAGTTATTTTATTTTTATAGTTAAAATATTTGAAAAATAAATAATAAATCTCAACACTAAATATATAAATAAAATATTAATGATATATCAAAAAAATCCTGATACTCTTTTAAAATAAATTGACGATTGGGAATAAAATCTTGAAGAAAATCATGAAAACTTAAATGCTTTTTTGGGAAATTTAGCAGAAATAGAAGATTTATAATAAAAAGAGCTTTTAAATTAAAAAATATAAGATATTTTAGATTAAATAAATAATTAATTAAATTAATATTAGGTCTAAAAGGAAAAAATTTAAGAGGGGATTGTGGATTTTAACGATTTAATATAAGAATAGAAATATTTTATTTAAGAATACAATAATATTTTAAGTTTAATTTAAGAGGTTTTAGAAATTTCAAATTAATTAAAAATTCAGGTGCCTTAAGTTCGTTCAGCATATAAAAGTTAAGTTCCTAATAGTAATAATAAAAATAAAAACAATATTTTATCTGAAAATAAAAAGAGACACAATTAAAATTAATTAAGAAGTGAAAAATAATTTAATAGTAACAATGAAAATTTTAATTATTTATTGGAATATGATGATTTCATAACCTAATAAGATTAAGTTGATGATAAAACTTAAAATAAAAAATTTAATTCAAATAGAAAATCCTATTCCTTGTAAAAAAGAAAATAAAGTTAAAATTCATAGCATTTTACAAATGATAATATAAATACAAATTTGAGAAGAAATTAAGTTTATTAAAGTTAGGATAATATTTATAAAAATTAAAGTTAGGCTTAGGTTTAGTTTTAGTAAAAATTTGATGGAAATTTTGAAAAATTAAAAGATTAGTATAGATAATTAAATTATATGAACGAATAAATTGGCGTAAAAAATAATAATAAATATCCATTTTAGTATCATACTTCCACGTTTTAGTTGGAAAAGCCGTTGGAAGAATGTGGTTTCGTGAAAGATACTTTTGCATTTTTATAAACGAAAAATGAGGTCAAATAATAGATAAAATAAATTAATTAGAAAAAAGAAAAAGATTAAAGTATTGCTAAATCTTAGAGCAGAATGTAAATAAAATAATAAAAGAAATTTAATAGCTAGCTAAAATCCTAGGTAAATAAGGAGTGGATTTAAAATTTAATGTAATAATATAGCAACAATGATAATGATCATTTTAGTTATATTTAAAATAGTAATAGGTAAAAAAAATAAAACCTTAATGTTTAAGGTAAAGTAAAATTGAGATATAATAGTAGTTAAGGAAATTATATTTAATAAAATAATAATTAAAATTAAATAAACTAACAAAATTAAAACTCTTATTTAAATGGTCCTAATTAAGGACAAAATGTAATTTAAATTCAAGATTAAAAGTATAGGTCTAATTCTTTAGATCATAATAATGTATAATATATTGAAAATTTCAACTAAAATTACCAAATTCCAACATAAAACGGTTAAAATTACGAATAATAATAATAAAAACAATAATCACAATAATAATATTAGCTAGATGGATAATAAATATAATAATAATTATAATAATAATATTATTATACAAATAATACAGATGACAGTTAGGCAGTTATTAAAAGATATGGGTCTATTCCTGATCAAGATAAAAGTTTTTATTAAAAAGAAAAGTAATACTATAAATAATAAATTGAGTAAGATGTGATGACATTGGACAAATAATTGGATATTTTAAGAGAGTAATTGGATTTGGTATAAATGACTAATAATACTAATAATAATACATTATAAAATTAAGGTAATAATAATAATTTTAATAATAATATTAATAATGAAAATAGTAATAATAATGGGAAATAAGTTATGAGTGTTATAGAAAAAGAGCTGAATTAAATTTATGAAGAAAGTATGAAAGTTCAGGCGTAATTGGTATATATTTTTATTCATAAATATTTAAATTTATAGATTTATATTTTTTTTGTATGAAGTTTATAATATAATATAATAATTATCATATTATTTAATTTCATAAAGTTTATAATTAATATTAAATATTTATTTTAGAACGTACATTAAGAAGGATTACATAAGAAATAGAAGGATAATTTGTTTAATTTGAAAAGCGAAAAAGAAAATTTGGAGCTAATGGTAGAAAATTTGTAAATAACTCTGGAGAAATAAAAAAATGAGTATAATGAAGCAGAAGTATAATTGAGAAAATAAATAGATATAAGTGCGCAAATTTAATAGTAAATAAATTTTTTTATGCAATAATAATAAATGAATAAATATTAAGCAAATAAAGATACAACAAATAGATAATTAATAAACATTAGCGAGAAAAAAATGGAAAATATATAGAAAAAAAATGGGATTACAAACTATAATAACTATAAAAAAACATTATTTTCTTATTGAAGTATTCAATTTATACAATTTATAAATTATTAAAATAATATTATAATTTATATAATGTTAATAAAATAAAATTTACTTTTAAAAATGTTTTTATTTTAAAATATTTTATTATTTTGAAATCTTTTCTTTTCTATATAGTTTAAACGAATCATTTTGTTATTAAAATAATTTTATGTTTTATAAACCTATTTATCATTTATATTTTATCTTATTATAAATGAATTATAATATAAATTTTAATAGAAAATATTTTTAATATAGGTAGCATATAAAATAAAATCAAAGGTAATTTTTGGTGTGTTTATTAACAATAATAATAAACAAAATTTATGGAAAAACTATTATTTAATAAAAATAAAGAGAGAAAATAAAAAACAAAAAAATAATAAAATAAAAGAAAAAATAGTTAATTTATAATTTAAAATGAAATTAAAAAACAGAGATGAAGTTTATCTTAGTAATTTAGTAAGCTGGGAAAATCCTGTGTTTATTTAGAGCGATAATAAAAATTTTCATGAAATTAAAAATAAAAGTAATATAAATTTTAGGTACGAAAATAATTAAAGATAAATTAGAAAAAAAAATAAGAGCGAAAATTATAGCGACAGTTAATAATATTAGAATTTTGAGGACGACTTTGTTATTGACAACTAAGATTTTGAAGAAGAAGAAAATGATTAAAAATAATAAAGTTAATTTTTAAGGAAAAATAAAAATGTTTAGGATTTTAAATTGAGCAAAAGTTAGGATAATTTAAATGATAATTATAAAAGTTTATATACATATATGAGCAATGATGAAGTATAAAATGGGTTTTAAGAGTACAGCGAAAATGATATTTTAAATAATTTTAAACTTAAAAATAATTTTTGTAGGACGAGTATAAGTTTTAAAGATTTAAGGAAATCAAATCATGTTAAATCGCTTTAATTAAATTAGGTAGCTTAATAATATTTTTAATATTATATTTTGTTTTTGTATATTATAAATTTTTTAATAATTATATTTTTATAATTTAATATAAAAGTAAGAAAAAAGTAGAGATGCACATTTTAATAGTTTATAATTGAATTAATTTTTACCAGCTAGTAAATTTAGCTAATTACATAAATATCAGGAAGAAAAAAAGAAAAATTTAGGCAATTTTTAATCTAATTAATGTAGTTTTAGAAAAAAGGAGCCAAATTATTAAAAACTAAGAAAAAATTCTGACGATATTTATTTTGTAAAAGTCAAAAGATAATAAGAATAGCATTAATAATAGTTTTAGTAATAATTATAGAAAAGTTAAGCTAATTTTAGCGAAAAAAATTAAAATTTAAATACAAATTCTACTTGTTAATATAACTCTAGTAATAATTCACATTATTCAACATAAGCAACTTGGAAAACATCAAAAAACAAATTTTTTGATAATTATTGTACAAATTTTTTAAAAACTAATACGAGTAATTTTACATAAGAAAATTTGAATTAAAATTAAAATGATTTAAAAGTTAAAAAGAATATTCATAACTTTTATAGCAAAAGTGTTTTAGATAAGGGTTTAAAAAACTAGCAAAAAAGAAATGATTATGTAAAAAAAAATTATTAATTGAAAGGAAATACAGAAGAAGATAATCAAAAATTTGATAAAAATTGTAAAAATGGAGGTTCAGAACACTTTTTATATGAAAAAAATTAGAAAATTTAAGAAAATTTTGGAAATTAAAAAGTAAATTATAATATAAATTAAAATAAAAATTAGGCTGAAATTTTTGAATACAAAAAAGAAAATGCGATGATGAAAAATCAGGCAATTGTTAAAGGTTTATAGAAATAAGTTTTTAGGAAATTGGTGACAGGTTAGGATTAAGCTTCGGATTTTTTCAAAAGCTTGAAAAACGTATAAATAAAATAAACATTAAATAAATTTTAATTTATTTTAAAAATTTTTAAAAATTAATAATAAATAAATAAAAAATAACAAGGTTTAATTAATTATTTATTTATAAATTTATTTAGATTAGTTTGCATTAGATACGGAATTTACCAGAGAAGGAGAAGTAATAAGTGTAAGATTTTTTTGATTAAGAAACTTTTGATTAAAATTACGTCGAAGATAATTACAGTTAAAATGTTTAGAATTTTTTGAATTTAAATTAAAATCAGAAAAGTTGTGGATTTTAGGACAAGTTTAACTATAATTTTTTAAAGGTTAACAGCGAAATTAAAGTAGAAAAAAATTTAGACTAACAGTTTTTATAAGCAATAAGAGACGGGTATTTGTATTATAGAAAATTGTGCAGAGAAAATGCTAATTATTTAGTTAATTTTGATTAAAATTAATTGGAATAAAATCATTAGAAAGTTTAATTTGGATATGAAAAATTTCATAAGTAAATTGAAGATATTTAAAAAGTAAAAAAAATATTAAAATATTTTAATTCTCATTTTATAATTAAATAATAGTTTTTATTATTTTATTTTTTAAATAAAATAGGAAAGAGATGAAAATTTCAGACTTTAAAGATAAAAAGAATAAGATAAATGGAGAGAAAAATTGAACAATAAAAAGTTTTAGGGGAGAAATTTTAAAATTTTAAAAAATGCGGTTTAAAATAGGAAGAATGATTTGAGTTTAATAAAGTAATAAAATGAAAAAGAAATAGATTTTATGTTTTTTGAGTTAAAAAATAGTAATAAGTAGAAAATAAGACTCATAGATGTTAAGGAAAATAATAAGTTGATTTTAGATAAAATTAAAGGAAATTTCAGTGATTTTCCTTTAAGCAAGGTCTAGAAATAGCTATATTAGGAAATTAAGGAATAAAATTTTACAAATATTAAGTATATGATGTTATTTTATGAGGAACTGATATAATAAAAAGATGATGTAAATCAAAAAAATTAAATAAAATATATGATTAATATAAAAATTCGAAAAACTTTTTAATTTATATTTAATAATTACAATAATAAAAATATAACAGAAAGGAAATACACCATTACATGTTGCTTGTAAATATTGTGATTAAGTAGATATTATAGAGTATTTAGTAGGACTTGGGGGATAGTTTAGATAAAAAAATGATGTAATTAATAAATTAGTTAATTAATTTTTTTATTTATTTTTTTATTTATTTATTATTTATTTATTTAATTATTTATCTATTTAATTATAATATTATATATAAAAGGTTGGTAGAACAGCATTCGATATTGCAAAAACTTTAAAAAAATAGAATATTATAGATGTAAAATTTAACTAATACATAATTTATTAATTTATTAATTTAAATAAATATAATATTTTTTATTTGAAGTATTTTGAAGAAAAAGAGAATTTGGAGAAAGGTAGGTAAATTTGGGGCAAACTTGCAAATAAATGAAGAAATATAATTTTTGGTTTTAACATTATATATTAATTTTATATATTAAATCATCTTATAAATATTAGACAATAAATTAGATTTTATTATTTAAAGTCTTTATAAAATATATAGTTATAATTATATAATTTATGAAAATATTTATAATGAATAAATAAATATATATAAGATAATTAAAATAAAATAGTTTATACAATACAATATTTAACTAATCAATTAATTATTACACCAATTAAAATAAGAATATTTTATTATTTTTTAATTAATTTTTATTTTAAAAGCATTTTTTATTTTTATTTTACATGGCCCATAAAGCAAAAAATATTTGATTTTTTATAAAATTTGATTTTTCAAATAAATTTATATTTTTTATTAGTAATTAAGTCTACAAATTCTTTAATTAAGTAGAAATCTTCAAGATTATTTGCGATAATATCTACAGAGCCCTATTCTTTGCACTAAATTGAAAGGGGAATAAAATTACACTAGACAAATTTTTCATAAGTTCTTTTATCATAATTATTAATTATATAGTTAGGATTAGTTTTAGCTTTGATTATAAGTTGCGAATTTTACGGGATTTTAAGGGCCAGCAAATTCGAAAAATCCAGGGCTTTTTCCAGTTTTTAATTTTTAAAAAATTGCACTTAATTTTTATTTAAATCCAGTTTTAAAATCCTTTTTCCATAGCCCGTATTTTCAGGCTTCGAATTTGGCGCCTTAATTGGGTCAAAAATTTCTGAAGTTACGCTAAAATTTTTAGTGAGAGCAAACTTTTTGTACACTGTTAGGCCGGACTGTATTAGAGGCTGGAACCAAGCAATTTAAGTTAGCAGTTACTTTTGGTTGAAGAACTGGGGTTGGGGTTGGGATTGGGGTTGACATTGGGGTTGGGTTTTTCGGCTGTTGTGGAAATAGTGGCTGTTTTTTTTGTTGGGGATGTTATTTATGTTGTTGTTGCTTAAATTTGTGTTGTTATTTTCGAGATCGGAAATGTGTAGTTCTTAGTTATTGTTTGTTGTGTTTTGGTTGTTGTATTACGCGTTTTGGTAGTTTTGTTGGTAAATTTCTTGGTTTTTGAGGGTTTCATAAATGCTGTTTAGGTGGTTTTCGAATTGTTTTCTTTGGGAGGATTTTAGTTTCCACTCGCTGGAGAGATAAATGGCGTCATCTTGAAGCTCATTATTAGTAGAATAGTTTAAATTTTTTTTATTTTGAGAAATTAGGAAAGAATTATCTTGGGTAAAACTTGGTTCTATAATAAAGGAAATAATTGATAAATTATATTTTAAATTAAATCAAGAACTAGATAATTGATTTTATTAAAATTAAATGAAAAATATTTTTTACTATGTGAGTATCCTGTAAAGGTTGAATTCGATCTTTACTTTGCATGTTTATTTTAACTTTGATTATTAATGTTTAAAATATTTTTAGTGTCTAAATATAACTAGCTTTAATTTTTTTAAGATTTTTAAAGATTTTTAGAATTGTCAAAGTTAGAATTCAAGTAATGATTATTACCAATTTGGTTAAAACACTAGGAATAACTTCTTTATTTCGTAGGAAATTCAGAAATAGGCTAGGGTAAATTTTCTTTTAAATAATTATTTGATTACTAAATTTAGGACTCATTAGTTACTTACGGGTCAAACATAGGAGAACAATTTTACTGACTCTACTAAAACTGTTATTTCTGCAAAAATTGCTAGGAATTCAGAGAAACTTACTGGTTATTATTTCCGTTAAAGAAACTAAAAGGCGGGTGTTGCTACTGTTGCGAAGAAGAATAGAACTGTTGCTAAAGACTTTAGTTTTAAGGAATAATTAGGGCTGATTGGAAAAATTGTTCTTAAGGCTAGTTTTAACTTATATTTAAATTATTATTATTTTAATTTTAATTTTAATTGTTATTATTATAATTATTATTTTAATTTTAATTATTATTGTTATTTGAAATAGAGTTTTAATTTTAGTTTTAGTTTTTGTAGAGGTGAGAACTGTTGGTGTGGAAAGAAGAGTTTTATGTTATCACTTGCGAAAGACTGTTTTCGTCGTATTTTGAGTTATTATTATTATAATTATTATTAATATTATTGTTATTATTTAGTTGGCTTAGGGTTTGAGCCTGTTTTTGGGACTGGTTTTAGTTTTGCTGGTTGTTTTGTTTTTAGTTGTTAGTTGTGTTTAAAATTGAGAGATTTATATTGGGTAGATGGAATTTGTTATCGTAGAAATCCTGGGTTCTTCCTTGGTTGTTTGAAATGTAGGAAATAGCAGAAATATTTTGTAAATTTGTGTTGCCGGTATAGTAATTTTGATTATTGTCTTGTTATTAGGTACTATTTAGGTTTTGAGTGGTATTAAAGTTATTTGTGGTTTAGGCTCTGCTCAAGTTAAAATTAGAAAGGTCGTTATTTTCACTTATTTGGAAATCTAAGTCCTAAAATATATCTTCTTATTGCTGTTGGTTATTTGGGTTTGAATAGTACTACTTTTTGAAATTTTCTTGGTTGGACTGAAAATTGTAATTAATTTAGTTGGAATTATAATTTAGGTTATCATTTTATAAGTTATTTGGGTTTTATTATTATAACTAATTCATATTAGTATTTAAATTTTAATTTTAATTTGATAAAGGTTGTTAGATTTAATTGTTATTTAGGCAAGTATTTTATTTTTCAGTTTAAAATTTGTTTATTTTCTCTTAATCTGCGAAATTTTGATTTAGAGCCTAGGAAACCGGATTTTTATCCGTTAATTGTCCCGACTCATTTTAAATAGAGTTGCCAGAATGCTAAATAATACTGTTTTAAGAGGGGTGAAAATTCGTTCTCGCTGTGTAATTAGTTTCTTAATTGTCCGGAAAATTGTTATGGTTACCATTGAGATTAAATTTTACTTTTTAAATTTACTGATTTTAAATATTTTAAATTTGATTTTGATTTTGAGTTTATTGGAAATAGGGCGCCTATTTCTGCAGGTTTATTTGCGCTATGTGTAAAATTTGTTGTTTTTATTTTTATTGTTGCTGAGGTAATTGCTGGTAGTTTGTAAGGGCGAAGGCTTCTGAATTTGCTCGGGTGTTCAATTTTTTAAAATTTTATTATTGGTTTTAGTTATTTTAGCTGTTTGTGAATTTAAAATGATTATCTTTTTAGGTTTAGTTATTTTCTGAAAAATAATTATTTTAATTGTTGTTTTGGAGCTGGCTGTTGTTTATTTGATTTAGACTTTAATTTAAATTTTGGTATTAAGCTTGATTTGAAAGGTATTCTTACATATCTTGGTCATTTTTTGTATAGTTTTCTATTATTTATTGAATTTCTAAATAATTTTTTTCTTCATTTTTTTGGTTTTATTGATATGTAATAAGATCATTTTGTACGTCTTCTAGTATAGTTTCTCCATTTTTATATTTTTAAATTTGTTTATTTATTTACTCTTCTTCTTTTTTTAGCATGTAACATTAGTAGGCTGACTACTCTATCATTTCAAAAGTGATTTAATCGTATAAAGTAATAATATGTTTAAAATTATTTTAAAAAAATTCTTATAATTTTTTGTTTGGACCTGTTTGCGAAATTACAATTACAGCAGTTTTCTACAGGTATTCTTTTTCTATATTACAGTTTTTTGTGATTTTACTGTGTAAAACTTCAATTTCTTCTTTATTTTAAGTTAAATTATCGTTTATTTCCTTGGCTTAAGGTAGCAGTTCTGTTTCTAATTGTTTTTATTTGGTTTATCTAATTTTAAAAAAATGTAAATATTTATTTTTATTCATAATTATTTTATATAAATAAATTTCAAATATTATTTATTTATCTAAAATTTAATTTATAATACCTATAATTGTTTATCATAATTATACGGTTATAAATATTGGTGAATTGATTTTATAAATTGCTGATTGATTCTTTGATTTCTTACTAGGTACTCTAAAATTTTTCTTATTCAAATTTATCAAATTAAGATTTTCCTAGTTAAAATTTCATATTTTTGAGATAGTCATGATTTTCTCGTTGATATAATTAAAATTTTTCATTAATTTTTTAAGATATTAAATTACTAAGGTTTGTATTAGATTTTATAAGTTACTCTTTAGATTCGGATATTTTTTTTTCTTATTCGGTAATATCTTGATTTAAAATTTTCATTTTTTGCACAATTTATTTAGTTTTTTGCTATTTTTCGAATAAAATTTTATTTTTTTGAATGTAAGAAGTTGTTGTAGCTATAATTTGTTAGTTTAATGTGTTTTCTTATTTGAAATTTATAGAAAGCTTTTATATCATTTCCATTAAAATAAGAGAGAAATTTGGCTTTAATAAAGAGTTTTTTAAATTTAAATATAACTGGTCAAAAGAAAGAGATATTTAGAAAATATTTTGGAAATAAACTTCTTTGCAGAATTTAATTTACTTTTCAAGTTCAGTTTATGTAATTTATTAGGAAATATTATTAAGTATTTACTCGTCTTATTGAATAAAATTATTTGGATTTTGCTATAGATTTTCGAGTAAATTTGATTTTTTTTCTCTTATTTTAATTAATTCATCATTTTGCGAGACTAGTAAAAGGTTAGGCGCTTTCTATTTATCTAAAAAAAACATTTCTTCTAAAAGAATTTTTTGAATATTTATGACAATTTCGAAGAACTAGTTGCTAAAAACAAGTCTATTAATACTATTAGGAATAACAAATACATTAATAATTTGATTCCAAAAAGAAGCTGCCGGCGTTGAAACATAGTTTAAAACATTAAAATTTTCTAAAATATTTTTAATTTTTTAGGCCTATTCTCTGAAATTCTATAAACTTAATTTAACCTAATTAAGTTCCATTTTAATTTCCGAAATTTCTTCCTCCAACTACTAATTTTACATCTAATTTTACTGTATTTATTAAAGTGCTTCTTAATTTCTCGTTTTCCAAATCTACAACTATTCCTAATTCCTAATTATACTAAGAAAAATTTAGGAAAGAAAAGGCTCCTAAATCTTAATATTTTCTATAAGAGACTCATAATCTTCAAATTCGTGGACAAGTTCTGCATTTTTTGCGTGAGTTTGGTCGATTTCCTGCTAAAGAAGGCCCTTTTAGTTCTTAAGGCGTAGTTAAGCCGCTGAAAGCAGAAAAATACGCGTTTAATAATCTGCGTTTTCGTTGATCAGCTGGGAAAGAGCTTAAAGGTAAATTTAAGTGTTTTGAAAGGTCTGAGAGGGACTTGGAAGGAGCAGGGAAAGCAGTTCGGAGAGTTTTTGGTAGTTTTTCGAGTAGTTTTTCAGGTATTCGTTGAATTTTAGAATTTTTTGGAACAGGCTTTGGTTTTGAGTTTGGTTTTAATTTTAAATTTAAGTTTAATTTTAAGTTTAAGTTTAAGTTTATATTTAATTTTAATTTTAAGTTTGATTTTAAGTTTAGTTTTAATTTTAAATTTAAATTTGGCTTTTATCGTTTTCTGCTTAGGCTAGGTAAAGAGAACTTTTTATTTCTTAGTATAGTTGTAATTCTTCTTTTATTTTTTACTGTTATTAGAATAATTCTTTGAGATTTTTATCGTTAATAAATTTTTTTTAATTGAAATTTTGCTATTTTGTTAAATAATTTTGATTGTTTTAGTTAATTTTTTTTTAGCAGTTTAGTTTTAACTTGCTTAGCATATTTATTTTGTTCTGGGGCTGAGAATTAAGTCTATATTTTATAAAAATAAATAAAATATTTAAAATTCTATATTTTATAACATATTTATTTATTAAAATTGTAATGATTCATATTTATTAGTAGTTTAAATTTAAAAATATTTTTTATTATTTTACGATTTATCTAGGTTTTAATTCAATATATAAGAGTTATTACTGTAAGGAGAGTTATTAGTAGTATTTAATTTGTTTTTATTTTGCCTTAAAGGAGTCCTATGCAAATTCACGCCATTTTGAATTTGGCTTATATTTTATGGTTTTATTTTTTTTACTGAATTTGGATTAGATTGCGTTTGATTTTTATTTTGGTAAATATATTAATGGTAATTATTTTTTGAATATGGTGAATATTTCATATTTGAAAGCTTTTTAATTGACCTATTTTCTTTCATTTTTCTTTTCTTTTTAAAATTAAAAATTTTTTATTTTATTTGAATTTTTTTGTTTTTGGGAAAATATTTTGTAAAAATTGAATTTTTAAGTTAATTAATTATTGAACAGATTATTATAGTTTTAAAAACTAAAATAAAGAGTTTTGAATTTTTAAGGGAGTGTTTTTTTTTATTAGTTTTGATTAAAATTGAAATTGAAAAATAATAACTGGAAAATGAAATTAATCGTTAATAAAAATTTAATGAAATAAAATTCAATTAATTTCTTTTTTTACTATAATATTTAATAATAAATGATATAGAATATATAAATTCAAAATAAATATATTATATATTTAATTAAATGATTTTATAATTAAAATTTATGATATTTAAGCGCTTAATATCTTAAATTTTTTTACATATATATATAAAATAATTAAATTTTTATTTATGAATATTTCATATAAAAAGTGTAATGAAAATTTTCTTTTGAACATAATAAATTATATTTTTATAGTTTTTTTTTTTTTATCATTCATCTTCATTCAAAGAATCTTTTTCTTCTTGCTCATTATTATATTATTATAGTCTATTTAAAAGATATTTTCTAGATTACTCTGTTTTTTATAATTGTATTTTGAGTTACGTAATTTCTCCATTTTATTAATATTTTTATTCTGCCACTTCTTTTTAATAATTATTAAATTGCTACATGACTGCATATTTTACCCTATTTATTTGTTTTATAATTAATTAATATTTTATTTAATATAATATAATGTTTAATTTTAAAAATATATTTAACATGATGTTTTATTTTAATTTATACTTAATATAATAATTTTATATTTTTATTATGTTTTATACCTTTGACATTCTTCCTTTAATGCCCATTCAAATTGTGATTCAGTTTCACTTATTTAAATATAGATTATATTATTTATCAAATAATAAAAAAACAAAATTTTTATTTATATTTTTACTTTTTATTAGATTTATTTTTTTGATTTGCTTAAGGATTTTCATTTTATATCTGTTCTAAAAATTCAATTTAAGTTTTTAATTATATATTTTAGACAATTAAATTATTTAAATGCATATCTTTTTCGACCACATCATTTCTGGACAAAGCTAATTCTTTAAAAGTATCATTTAATATTCCTATAAAAAAAACAATAAAATATATAAAAATAATAAAAATTTTAATTATTATTATTTTATTTTACTATTTTTTATTTATATTTAATAATATTTTATTTATCATTATAATTATTTTTAAACTTTACCTCTATAAAAGAATTTAAGTTACTAAAAAACTTCTTGGTTTTAATCTGAAAATTTTTCGTAATTTTTGTTAATAAATGTTTCTTTTAGTTACTAATTTTCTTCTTTTAATTGCTGTATTTTTTCCATTTATTCTTTTATTTTCGCCGATAATTTGTCATTTTCTGAGATGATTTAATAATTTTTATCTAAATTTGGGAGAGCTTTATTTGGATTTTATTTTTAAAAATTCGCCAAATAATCGCTGAAATTTGATTACATTTATGAATTATATTCAATTAGATCTATTACAGATTTAAAGCCTATTATTATAATTTAAATTAAATTTAAATTATTTTTTTCTGTAAATATTTTATTTTTTACCCCATGAATCTAAACTAATAGGTTGACTTTATTTATTCGATAAAGCCTAATTTAAAACTGTATAAATTTCATTATTTTTAAAATAATTTAGCATTTAGTTTTCCATTAATTTTCCACAAAAAAGATCAAGATTTTCTTCAAATAAAAATGATTACAAAATATATAAATTTCATTTTATAAAATTATTAAAAATATTATTTTTTATTATTACTTATAATCATAAATAATTTTTTCAATCCATCTTCTATGTCATTAGATTTTAATGATTTTAAAATATCTTTCACATTAAATAAATTTTTATAGTTACTTAAAAATTCTTAATCATTTAAATTTTATTTTTAATTTAAAAGCCATTTTCTCATAGTTCCTTAAGTCCCATCTCTTAAATTTAAATTATTTAAAAAATATTTAGGTAAAATTATTTTATTTTTTAAAATTTCAATTAAAATCCTTAAAAAATTATCTTATTTTTAACCAAAAATAAAATTTAAGATACAAAAATTCTAATAAATTTTTAAATAAAAAAATAATGCATAAAATCAAAAAAAAATAAGTAAAATTTATTTTTATTATTAATCTTTATTTTAGAAATATTTAAGTATTATTAATATTTTTTTTAATTATTTTTTTATTACAATTTTCCTATCGAACTTATAGAAGAAAGAGTAGGGTCGAATTAATTATTAATTTTAGTTAATTATTTAATATTTTCTTTAAGGTCATCTGCTATTGTGGCAAGGGAAATAAAATTCAAATTATTTTTTAAAAAATCATTATTTTCTTCTATATTTAAAAGATTTTATTCTTGATTATCTAAATTTTTATTTAAATTTTATATTGAACTGTTTTTTTATTCGGGATTTGCAGAATTTATTATGTTAATTTAGGGATTGTTTTTTGGGGATTTTAACGTTAATGGGTTTTATTTTTGGATTTCTGTGTAGTTTAAAAGTATTTATTGTTTATTTATTTGGTTTTGGTTTCTTGGGGATTTTTTTGAGAAAGATGGACTTTTTTTTAACATGTTTTTTGCGGTTTTTTTTTTTGTGTTTTTTTAATTTTTATGTAGTTTTTGGAAATTTTTTGGATTTTAATTATTTTAATGTTGTATTTATAGACTAATATTTATAATGAATAATTTTATTGATATTTTATTTGTTGGAATTTTTGAAAAAACAATATATAAATATTTAATTTTTAATTTAATACTGGTCAATTATGCATTAAATATGAATAAATTATAGTATTACTTTAAAAAATCCCATATTTACCTTTCTTATTTATTAGGTTTTTTAGTATAAATTAAATTTTTTACAATTCTTATTCTATATTACTATTATAAATTAAATAAGATTAAACTATATTTTATAAATTTTTTATAAGTCAAATATAAGTATTTTATTAAAAACTAAAGTGAAATTGATGTTGTATTTTGAAAAAGTATATAAAATGTACAAATTAAATTTTTCATATAGAAAATTAAATAAAAACTTAATAAATTTTATAAAATTTAGATTAGATATAAAAACTTTTAAATTTATGCCAAATTTCAGGCTACATCTACTTTTTAGCCAATTTCATAACCATTATCTAGAAAATTTTTATGTAATTCATTTTAAATAGGGTCTATGTATAATTACTACTATAGTTGTTAATTATTTTCGCTAAACTCTTTATTTTCGTATTAAAAATTTTCTTCTTAAAATTTTTATTATTCTCTTTAATCTTCTATTTCGGGAATTGGTTTGTATATTTTATCCACTTCTGCGTAAATTTCTCTGAAAGTAGATTTATAAATTGCCAAATAAAACATAAAAACAACCAAAATTATAGGACATGTAATACATAATAAGGAAGTTTGAATTGACCAATTTATGCCCATAATAATTCCTAGCTATTTACAATAAATTTTCATTATTATATATATTTAGTAAAATGTCTAAATCTAATTAATAAAATATATATAGTAAATATAATAATTTAATTTACCTGTAAAGCTGTAAATGAAATAATTATAGATATGCATGCTATTTCTGCTAACTCTTAGAAATTTTAATATATGAAAATGTAATTTTATTAACGTATATTTAATTATAGAGAAGCTCTTTTTTTTCTAGACTTTAAAAAAAGTTCCCAAGGTTACTTAAAGATCCAGAATTAATATAATCCATAAAAAATAACTGAGACTCCTAAATATGACCAAATATAGACATCATGGAAAGTCTATGTTTAAATATGTAATTAATTTATACAATTTTAAAAAATTAAAACTGGTAGATTCTGATTTCAAATTCAAATTAATAAAAGTTAATATTTGTTGATAAAATTAGATTCTACTAAAAATAATAATATAAAATTAAAGAAAAAGTATAAACATACAAATTAAAATAATAGTGTATATGGAGTTCTTAATATAAAATATACAATTGAATACGAAATTTATAAAAAAACAAGAATTTATTTAATAATATAATTATAATTTATGTATATTATAATATATTAATTTAATGTTACTCCTATAGTTTATACTAAAATAGTATATGTAATTTATGCTATTAATAACATTGTTGCAATTATTAGATATATTTTAGTTTTAAAAGTTGTTGGGGGTAGTTTGTGAGGAACTTCTGAAGTAAGTTTAATATATCTTTTAGGCATTTTTTTTATTTATTTTTTATTTTTTATTTTTTATCTGCTAAATTTTAATTTTTTTTGTTTTTTTTTTAAATAAAATTTTATTGTTTTTGTTTAATTTTTTTTACAAAATTTAGATTAAAAAATTGATTTATAATATATTATTATTAAGAATATTGATGAAATAGAATAAATAATCATTAGAATAAGATTTATATAATACAAGAAATTTTAGTTTAAAAAAAATAAAGTATTTATTTTTAAAATTTATGAACAATTTAAAATTATCATTATTGTACTATTAAACATATTTTAAGGTTGATATGTAATTATTTTTTAACACTTATTTCTTGAATTATTGGAATTGTCAGTTTAATTATATTTTAGTTTAGTTGAATTTTCATAAATATAAAGTAAATTATTATAAATTGAATATTTATAGAATTAAGTTAAATTTACTTTGGTTTTACCTATCTGATTAAATATGATATTAAAAATTAGTTAATAAAAAAAAAAATAGTAAATTAATAAACAAATTAAGAATTTTTTTAGTCATGGACATTATTATTGAATTTCAGTAAAAATAATTGATTCTTTTTTATTTAAAGTTTATAAATATATACTTAAATTATTTTTTGCATAGAGGAGGTATTGAAAGTTCATTTAAGGAAAAATAATAGAAATTTTAAGTTAAAATAAATAAAAATGAAATTGAAATGTAGGAGTTATTAAACCATTTAGAATAATAATATTAAAAATCTGGCGCTCTTATAAAGCTGATTAATTAAGGATAAATGTAAATAGTGATATTATAAAAATAGATTATTGGATATATTTTAATAAATTAAACATTTTTTCTGTATTTTTTAAAAATAAATTAAATAAATAGAAAATCTGGAATTTTAGTGCTAATAAATGATGTTGACTGGGAAATTGAAGATAAAGAATAAGCAATAATATAAAATGGAGATAAAATATGTTTTATAAGTCCAATGTAATTTGAACCCAGTTGTTGCGGGGGGTCTTGTTGTTCCTAAAACGATTAAAAATAATAGAAATAAAATTGTTGTAATAAAGACTTTACTTAAAATGATTAAAAAATGTAATAATAATAAGAGTAAAATTAGGTAAAATTATAAATATAATTAGGAAATTAATAAAATTTATTTATAATTATATCTAAAATATATATAATTATATAAAATATATTAATAATTTTTTATTTATCATTATAAATTACAGTGTGGATGTGATGAATAGGGGGATTGTGAAGGATGTGAAAATTGAAAATTTTAATAAACAATATAATATTATTTTAAATATAAGTTAAATTTTTTCAAAGATTAAGATCTTGAATAAATTTAAATAATATATTGAATTCGAAAACATATTTGAAAATTTATGTGGAATAAATTTTTAAATAGTTATTTAATATAAAAATTATATTTATATATTTTATAAATTTTTGTTTGAATAATATTATTAATTAGAAAACTTGACAAAAAATAATTTATAAAAATATAAAATAGAATTAAGATATTATTTTATAATTTTGTAATTTGAAAAATCTAAGAATTATTATTATATAAAGGAAAAAGATTTATCGATTATTACTACACATACATTTTTAAGTATAATAAAAAATTTATTATAGAATATATTTAATTTCTGATAACTTTTACCGTTTTTATTATTATAATATAAAACATAAAACATTTTAATATATAATTTTTATTAATTATATCAGTGTTTTTTTTTAGGAATGAAGGGGTTTTTTAGTTATTTAGATTTATTTTATTATTTTTAACTATTTTTGCTATTTTTGTTACCTAATTAATTATTATTTTATTTATTATTTTAAGAATTTTGTGAATTTTATTAGATTTTATTTTTATTGTTATTGTTTCCTGTATTATTTTTTTTATTTTAATTGGCAAGTTAGGGTCCTTTTCCATTGGGATTGACTGAAATAACATTTAAATTTTTATCGAATTCTATTATTTTTAAAATAAATTAATTTAATAATAAAAAATTTTATTTTTTATTAATATAATATTTTTTATATTTTTACCTCTAACTTTATTTTTTTCAATCATAAAATGAACTTTTCTGACATGTTCAGGTTTGTTAACATTTTTTTCTTTTTGGATTTTTTCAAGATACTCTTTATTCAATTTAGTGAAGTATTTTTATTTTTCTTTATCTGAGTACAAAAGATAGGGGGGGATTTCCATAGACTTGTTTCCTAAACCTCCTTACTGAACTGATTTTAAAAGTTCTCTATAAAGTTCTTATTAATCTTCTTCATCATATTCATATTCATCTTCGTCGTCATCATAAAAATCATCGAATTCTTCTCCGAAATCTTCGCCCTCTTCTCCAAAATCTTCTCCTTCTTCTCCAAATTCTTCACCTTCTTCGCCTTCTTCGCCTTCTTCACCTTCAAAATCTTCTTCATCTTCATCATCTTCATCTTCATCTTCCATTCTATTTTTTTTATTATTGATAAGTTATTTTTATTTTTATTTGTTTCCTTTAATAATATCGACTAAATCTTCTTCGTCATCTAAATCTTCATCTTCATCTTCATCTTCATCTTCTTCTTCTTCTTCGTCATATTCATCTAGGTATTCTTAAATTTCTTCGGAATTCAATTTTTAATTTTTTAATTTTTTTTGCTTGATTTGTTCTTATATGTCGAAATCTTCGTCATCTTCTTCGTCATCATCTTCTTCATCTAATTATTATTCATTTTTTCCATTTTTAGCGAAATTTTTGGTCATTAGTTCGGCGAGAAGACTTTTATTTTTTTAGTTTTTTTTGCTTTCTTCTTTGTTTTAGACTTTTTTGGAGGAAGAAGAAGAAGAGGACATAAATTTTTCGAAATCTTTGAAATCATCATTTTAATCGTCTTCATTTTCATCTTCTTCTCCGTCCCACATTTGGTCGTCTTCGTCTTCTTCATCTTCATTTTCTATTTCTTCTTATTTATTTTGCTTTTTTTAGGCTTCTTTTTTGGACTTTTCTTGAGTTTCTTTTTGTTTTTTTTCTTGAGCTAATTTTTGTTTTTTTGTCAGTTCTTTTTCTACTTGGTTCAAGTCTTGTTTTTCATTTTAAAGTTCTTGGTCTATTAAAATTTAAAAAAATTAAAGTTAAATTAAGGAAATTTAAATAAAATAAAGGTGTTTGTCTTTACTTCTTCTTTTTTTTTCTTTTCTGGATAATTTTTTAGGTTTTTCTTCTCCATTTTCCTATCCATTTTCTTCTTTGGCTTCTTCTTTTTTTTATTCTTACTATTCAGGTTAATTTTCTAAAGCTAATTATAAATCTGTGAAAATGTCGACTAACTCATAAATACATTCTCTATTCTCTTAGTTAAGATCTCTATATATAAAAAAAAATATGACTATTAGTTTTTTTAGAAAACAAAATTAAAAAAATATTTTTTTTTATTTTTACTCTTTACTAGCAGTTTAAAATACCTAGTCTTTAAATGCTCCGAAATCACAATTTTTGAAATTTCCTTCAAATCTTTTTTCTGCCAATTTTTAGAAAATATTTTGAATAATTTATTGTCTTAAAGATTTATTGGAACTTTTTTTTAAATGCTTTTAAATTAATTAAAATTTTAATTACCAGATTAAAAATTAAAGCTTTACTTGATATATTTAAACTTATAATATCAGAATATGATTAAATTAAGTTTATAATTTACGTTTAATAAAGGTTTAGTTAACAATTCAATTTATTCGGCATTAATTTTTTTTAATTGGGCCATTTCATCAACAAAAATTTATAAATAGTGCAATCTAAGTCCATTTTCTTTTATTTTAAAATTAAATTATAAATATAAAATTAATATAATTTTAGTAAATATTAACACTAGTTAATTTTTGAGTTTAAATATTGAATATGTTACATTATTATTCATTAAACAATTCTTGATCTATGATTTCATTGAATTTATTGACAACTTTAGGAGTATAAGATCTGTCAAGATAATATTTGAACATGTAAAAGACTACAAATCTGACTAATTTCATGAATTTATTGATTCTGTAATAATCTATTTTTCCCCATTCTCTGTTAAGAATATTAAAGCAGGCTCTAATCCATTAATAATAGTTAAGTTTTTATCTGGACATAAAAAAGAGTAATTTTGCCAATTCTTCAGCTAAAGCCATTTAATTTGGCATTTTATCCGAAGCCCAAAGTGCGTAGAAAAATCCCTTCCACACTATTCTCATGTCCTTATAAGTAAGTTCGTTGGATTTCAACAGTTCTTTTACTTCATTTAAAAGGGCAGTTCTGTTGGAAGGAGCTTTGTTAATTAATTAATTAATTAATTAATTAATAAATAAATAAATATATAAATAACAATATTCATATATATATTATATTTTTTATATGTTTGTGATAATATATTATTTTTTGTATATGTATGTGATATATATAATTTTTTATATATTTTTTTTTTTTATATTACCACATATAATATATTATTTTTTTTTATTTATTTATACTATAATAGTTTGTTCATTGGTACTTTGTATTTTTTAATTTATAAATTTTAGCTTATTTTGGTTATTTTTGATGAAAATTTATATGACTTGTTTATATTTATATAGAATTGGGATTTTTAATTTTGGAAATAATTAATATTTCTATTTTTATTTTAATTATTATGGATAATTGTTTTAAAAGTATGAAGTTTATATTAATTTTGTATTTTATAAAATTTTTCGATCATTTTATCATTGATTTGATATTAAAGCTTAAAATTAGGCGACAATACATTAACTAAGTGCCACATAAAATTTCAATTTATAATTTATTATTACTCCAATGTAACAGCTAAATGTAACTTATAACAATGATTGTTGATTATTTTTTTTTATAAAAAAATAGGATCAGACTTATTAATATATATTTTCCAATTTTAAAAGTTATAATTATAATATTTTAATTTATATGTTAGTTATTTTACTTAAAGCCATTAATTTATGAGTAATTTCTTTAGACTTTATGGTTAAATCCTAATTTTAAGTTGCGTTTTCTTAGTTCATATTAAAATATAAGTGATTTTATTTAATTTTAGTTTTTTGTTTTTATTAATTTTTGTGTAGAGTTTATATTATTTAGTTTTTTTTTTTTATTTTTTAATAATTTTTAATGAAAGTAAAAGAATGAATTAATTTTAAATATTATTTATTTTTATGGTTTGTTTTTTACTTAATAATTTTATAATTTCATCCAGCTTTTATTATTAGACTTAATAAAAAGTATAAGAAATTAATATAATTGGTGTGTGGTGTTTATTTATTTTATGAATATTTTATTATTCTTTTAGCTTAATATTTATTTATAGGTTTCAAAATATTTTACAGTAATTCTAATTTAAATTTCATTTATTATGTAATTTTCTATGTGCATTAGTAAAAGACAACTTCAAATTTTATTTATTATAATATAATATATATTATTTTATAATAAATAAATAAGAAGTGCTTATATGTTTATAAATTTTAATGTTACAATTAAATTATTTAATAATTTATATGATTAATTATTATAACATAGAATATAAATTTATTATTATATAAAAAATTGATATCTTTATGAATTATAAGAAGAAATTTTTTATTTTTTATAGTATATACTAAAAAAAAAATAAAAAAGTCACTCCTTACTTATATCCTCAATTATTTAAATATTTGCTATATTTCTCATTAAATGACCATTATTATTATTATTCCCATAACTACGACTATTTTAAATATTATTATTAAATAAATTTTAATTTTAATTTTATTTATTATTATTAGTAATTTGATTATCAGATTTAACTTTACAAACTTCCAAATTTGAAGACTAAACCATTTTTTATATAATTTTTCCACTATCGAAAATACCTTATGAATTAGTGGTATTATGAAAATTGTCAATAGAATAATTCTAGCTGAAATTTGACCCTAAATTATCAGAACACTCCGTGCTTTCATAGGACTCCAGATTCGTTTTAACTTATTTGCTATAATTATTATTGTTATTATTATTATTTAAAAAACAAACATTACTATTAAAATTTAAATTATTATTAATATTATTGTTATTATTATTAGTTATTTCTGAATTATTCAAGTTGTGTGCAAATTTTGGAAATTAAACTTTTTAACTAAAATTTTCATATTATTATTAAGTTTATTTTTGATTTATATTAGAAATGGGCTCTTCTTCTTACATATTAGAAGATTATTTATAAGATAATTGGGGAGGCTCAAGTAAATCTAGTTCTTCGTCTTAATTTTTAAAAATTAGCTGGTTTTTCTGCTATTGTTATTATTATTATTCTTTTTATTATTGCTATTCTTTTTACTGTTTTTAGATTTAATTATTATTAATATTGTTTTAAGAATCTTTTTAAATAAACGGATTTTAAGGGAAATTATTTTATAATTAGAAACTGTTTTTCGACTAGATCGGCTACTTTTAGGAAATTTATTTTTGGAGAGTGGGCGCTGTTAAGTCTGGAAGATCTAGTTCGGAGCAAGAGTCTTTGTCTTCTTGTTCTTCGTTTTCATTTTAAATTATCTAATTATTAATTTCAATATTATTATTTTTATTGGGGGCTTCTTATTTCTTTAATTTAAAAGGCTGCTGAGGAAATTGAAGATTTTAAGTATTTTGGGGGAATTTTTGATTATAAGTTTGCTATATATATTATCGATTTTAATTTTTTAAAATTGAGCTGGACTGCTTTTTCAGTGTTGGTTTTTGAGTAATATGAGACATTTTTTATACCTTGTAATCTATTTCAAATTGGTGTTTGATTTCATTAAATTTGACATTTTTACTTATTTTATAATCTTAGTATTATTGACTATCATCGGACAATTTATTCGATAAAACTGGAATACAAGATTAATTTTTTCCAAGTTAGGGTTAGATGAAATCCAGTTCATTTTCTTCGTCAAAATCATCATCATTTTCTTTTTAATCTTCTTATAACTTATTTTCTTCAATAGTATTTTATTATTATAGCTATTAATTTTGATTTTATTTTTTGCTATTACTGTTATTAAGTGTATTTTTTTCTTAACTTTCTGGAAGTTCAATTTTTTAATTAGAGTTATAATTTTAAAGTTAAGTTATGCTTTAAACTTTGATTGGGTCATAAAATTCCATTTCATCTTCAAATTCTTCATTATCACTTAAAAGAGAAGGATCTATGGCCAGTTGTTACAATTATTTTTTGGGTTTTTATACATATCCATTATTTGAATATTATCTTCTACTTTTATCTCCTTAACTAGAATGATATTCACTACATTTACTAGTTTCAGATTCAGAATCGAAATCGTGTGCTTTTTATTCTTATCTTTTTTTAAAATAATAATAATTTAATAAAAATTTTCATTTATTTTTAAAAAAATTTTCACTTCTTTTTTAAAAGTTGTTTTTAATTTTTCCTTAATTTTATATAAATAAATTTACTCATTTTACTCTTTTTTTCCTTGGATAAGTCCGTCTAATAATTGGAGGGTTATTTTGCCATTTAAACTGTAAAATTAAGTTTCTATATTTTCCAAAATCATGGGGATTTTTCTCCATTTGTTAAGGTCTTCTATTTCCTAATCTTATTCGCTTTTATAGGCTTCATATTTTGCTTATTAAGTGTCTATTTTTTTATCTAAAATATAATCTTCTTGGAAAAGTCCTTTTTGAATATAATTTTTGGCAATTTCTTCAGTTTAGGAATCAAGTTATTCTGAAGTTAGATTTTTTATGTTTTATTCTTCGATGTTATAATACAAATTGACAAATTTATTTTTCAAAAATTTCAACTACTCTTATTATTTAGAGGTAAAAGAAAATTATTTTTAGTTTAATTCTTGACTGTTATCTTTTATTTTTTCGTCCAAAGTACCGTTGATACTATCTTAAAGGTAAAGGGTAAGCTTAAGGTCGTATTTTTCTTTCCAAAAATCGTATTGTATTTTTTTAATTTGATGCAAAGTTCTTTCTTTGAAAATTTTGGAAAGATATTTCATGTCTCCTTCTAAAAATTGTAAAAAAGTGGACAATTTTTCGCTGGAAAAAAGGGACTAGTACTAAAATTCATAGAATTCTTTACAGTTGTCTAAAATTATTTATTCTAAATCTAAATAAGGTTTTTCAGCTGGCAGGTGGTTGTGGCCCAAATAGTGGACATTTATTTCGTTAAGGGAAATATCTAAAATTGACTCTACAAAATTTGTTAAAATACTGTCAACTTGATAGGAATTTTTGGAGAAATAGGCGTGGTCAATGTCGAAATTTTTGTGTTTTACTTCTTTTTATTTGAAAGAAAATTTTTTGGATTTCGTGAAAGAAGTTTACATAAGCAGAGAAATGGAGTCTAGTTGCGAAGGCATGTAATACGCTTTTTACAATTTTTCTTCGACTTGGCCCTGGTTCAATTAGAAACTTAGGTTTTCTTTTCTTCTATTTGTAAGTATTTTTAAAAAACAGTCGAACATGTCGGTTTGGAGGTGGTTTTGCGAGTAAATTTATTAGTTCCAAAGTTTTCCCATCATTCTCCAAATCGAAATTTTAGGAAAACTGGGGTATTCTGGGAAATTTTCTTCGTAAGATTCGTTAAAAATTTCGAAAAATGGCTTCAAATCTTCCTCTAATTTGTGCAAAGTTGCCACGAAAACTCCCCATTTTAAAATGTATTCTGAGAGCAAGTCGAAGGCGTTTAAATTAGTTTATTGGTGCTCTTTAAGATATTCTGAAATAAGTTCTACTTGGGTTTCTATTAAGTAGTAAAGATTGAGGTAGAATTGTAAAATGAGCGGTTTTTCATTTATTTTTTTTTGAGTGTTTTTTAAATTAATGTCTCCCTATTTAATTAAATTATTAATTTAACTATTGCTGATTCCATTTACTGAAATTGCTTGGCTATTATTTTTTTTCAATTCGAGACCCGGTAATTCGTAATTTTCATCGTCATCTTCTTCTTCTAATTCGCTGATTTGTACGTTTTATTTTTGTTCTTCTTAGTTTAAATTTGTTAGTTTAGGGAATAAAGAATTATTATTACTATTATTATTGTTGGAAAATGAATTATTTAATTATTCATTGGATTCTTTAAAAGTGTCGTATTTTATGTCTTTTTAGAGAGGGATTTAGTTGCTTGAACTAAATTATTTTTGAGAAGGTAATTATAATGTACTTTATTTACATAAATTTAATTATAAATCTAGCTTTTTAAATTCTTCTTGGCATATTTCGTTATTATTTGAGCTTAATTTTGATGACTAGTATTCAGAATTAAGGTTTATAGAATTATTATTATTTGTGATTTTCTAGATTTTATCATTTTAAATATCATATTATTTGTTTATATACCATCTTATTTCTATAAATTCTTTTTTATTTTATTCAGATTTTTACAGATATTCTTTTATTTATTCCTTTAAAAGTTATTTATTATCCTTTACAAATTATGCAGTTTCTTATATAATATTCTCATCTTCGAAGCCAAAACCTAAAACACTATATTAAAAATAAATATATTAATTTTAAAAATATAATTTTGAAAAAATATTAAAATAGCTATAAAAAACTCTTTTTTTATTTGATTAACCGAAATTAATTATATAAACTTTTTATTTTTGTTGAAATTAAAGCTTTTATTAAACCTGTGATATAAATTTATTATTATACAATTATTTTCTTTAAAAATTAATCTTGATTTATTAATTAACTTAATTTTATATTCTTATTGATTTAATTTTTTATATTTATTTTTCGAGTACTTAATTAATCAAAATTATTTCTTGATAGCTAGCCACAAAATTAATTAATTTCAAAGTAAATTCAATTCTTTTATTTTTAATGAATTGATATAATTTTAATGGATTTAATTATCACTATTCTTTTAAAACATTTGATATAATTGGCTACAAAAATATTTTTAAAAAATTAAATATTCATTTTATTTAATAAAAGTAGGTTATTATTTTAATTTGAATCAAGTATATTTTAATAGTTTAAAATTATAAAAATTAAATATATTAAATTTATTTTATAATATTAAATAAAAGGGGTATATTTAAGGTTTTTTGAATTAATATAAAGAATAATCACTTTACTAAATTATTAAGTTGACAAGAAAATATTGACAAAAACAAAATAAATAAAAATATATTTTTTTTTTTTTTTTTTTTTTTTTTTTTTTTTTTTTTTTATTTACTCTTTTTATTTTTTTAATATTAGTCAAAAAATTTTTCCTTAATTAATTAGCAAAAAAAAAAAATAATCATTTCAAAAAAGCTATTTTTGTAATATAATTTTGATAGAAAATTAAATTAAATTTATTTTACCTTGAGCCTCCCTCATATAAAATTTCAGCTAATTAATTTTAAAGCCAAGTTTGGCAATGTTATCCTATATTTTCTCTTCTTAATTTTAATATAGGCAGGTCTGGTTCTCTCATTAAAGCCAGAATTTAGGGCAAAAATTCATCGAATTTCTAACTTTGAACCAAATTTTTTAATTAATTACTATTTTACAGATAATTTTCTGCATTTTATTATTATTATTGTTCTTAAATTTGGTTGAAATTTTGGAGTTCAGAGGGAGTTATTGGGTTATTTTAGTCATTTTAAGTTTAGATGTAATTTAATTGATTTTAAAGATTTTTGAAATTATCCTGAATTTGGTTGAATTTGTAGTTGATGTATGAGTAATTTTCTTTGTTAGTTGAGGATTTTGCAATTAATAAGTCTTTTTTATTTTTTTCGCTAAGGTAGTCTGGGGCATCCCCACAATCTATAAAATATTCGATATTCATAGAAAAAAATCTATTTAGACAATTTTTCACTTAATAGAATGATGTCTCTGAAAAGTATATGTTGTATATTCTTTTTGATGATAGTGCTAGTTTTAATTACGATGGTTAATCTAAAAATTCGAATAAATACTCTATCAATCTGTTATTTAGTCTAAATAATGAGTTTGCATATTATTTTTTTGACAATGGTTATATGTGATGGGTTAGTATTTAATTTTTCATTTTTTTTAAATTCTTTATCGTTTAATTTTTTGTTTGTCAAATTTTTATAATTGTGAATTTGTTATTATATGAAATTCCCATTTGTTTATTCAGAATTAATCAGGAATTTCTGATAAAAAAAGTAATATTTTTAACAAAAAAATGTATTCTATAGTGACAATTAATCGTGTCAATGAAATTTTATGTAGACATTTAAAAGGATTTCTGTAAATATAAATGTAATTTTTAAATAAAAATAAGGTTTTCTATCTAAATAATATTGTTTTAAATTTTTAAAATTTTTGATAATATCGTCATAAAAGCACATCAAATAAGGAGTATTCCAAAATTATTATAATAATTCTGAAAGAATACTATTATTTTATTTAAAATAAAAAAAAAAAACTTAATACTATTATTTAAATAGATATATATATATATTATAATATAAAATAAATGAATAAATCAATTGAATTAATTAATTATAATAATATATATAGAGCTAATTTTTTCAAGTAAAATTAAATAATATTAAAAATTATCGTTTTTAATTTATTTTTGAATAGAAAATTGTTAATTTAGCAATGGAATTATTATAAATTAGTTTAATCGGTTGGAAAATATGTGTATTAAAAATTAAACTTTTCTGTAGAAATAAGCTAGACTTGATTAAAAAATTTACGTTAATTAAAAAAATTTTTGATTTTATAAAAAAAGTATACTGGTTTAATTTATTTTTAAATTTTACAAATTAATATTAATAATATAAATATTTATTGATTTTTTTTCGATTATTTTTTATATGTTTTTCAGGTTAGTAAATATTAATATATTTAATAATTAGTCTCATTAAGCTAAACTATAAATTAAATTTAATTTATTAAATAGATTATTTAATTAACCTTTATAATTTGTCAAACATTGATAATAATTATTAGTTGACTAATATTAACAATTATTAATGAGTAATATTTCGAAACATAGATTAATTTAAAAATATATTGATATTTTAATGCACTTAGGTCAATATATATGCTTTAATTTAATATCATCTAATATTTATAAATAAAGTATAATATATGTAAAAATAGTTAAATTGGCTAATTAAACTAAATAAATATTATAGTTAATTATATAGGTAATTTATTTTAGAAAAATACATTATTTAGGTTTTGATATATGAAGTAAGATGCTATATTTTTAAAAATATTATATGGGTAGAAATTATTTTGAAATAAAATAATATATAGTTCTAAAATTTTTACTTTTTAAGATATTTTATCATAAAATTCATAGTTAATAATATTTTAAAATATAAAATAATTAATTTATTAGTAAATTTACTAATAAAATACAAATTTTGGTATATTTATAATTAAAAATCTTAAGAGCATTTTTTAATTCTTTTTATCTTTAAAATTTGATTTTTTATACGAATATTAATTAGAAAAATACTGGAAAAAGTAAAAAAAAGATAAATTTTTATAATTAATTATTGTAAAAATTTTACTATTTAAGTAATAGTATGACTAAAAAATGCTTTAATATATATTAAATTTTAGAAATAAATTTAGCATCTACTGTTTTTCTCAAAATTATTTCATTTTTCCTAATTTTTTGAATCTTATAGTAAATTGAGAATTAAAAAGGGATATTTTTTGCTAATTTACAAATTGTAAAAATTAAAGAATAATATTTAAGAAAAGATTAGTATTTATTTTATTATATTATATTTTACTGCATCTTTTTAATAGCAATAATTTATTTTTGCTAAAAATTTATATATAAAAAAACAACTTTATACCATAGTTACATTAAATAGTAAATATGTATGATATTGAAATTGGATTAAAAAGTATGTAATTATAATTTTTAAAATATAAAATGATTTTGTTTTGAAAAAACAAAAACGGTTTATATAATGTTTATATTAGTTAAAACCATATTATTATATATTAAAAATAAGTATCATATTTAATAATCAAAATTATAAAAAGTTAAATGATATTAGCATATAAAAATTTTTAAATTAATGATATAAATATTGCTATTTTTTTCTAATATTAATGTAAAATTACTTTAAAACCATATTTTTTTTAATAAAATGATAGAAAAATAAAATTACTTATTCATTGAGTTTATTTAAATTAACTTAGGAATATATATAAATTTTATATTAAATGTGATATATATTTATATTATATAATAAATATTCATCTTCATATGAGGTTCATCTCTAAATAATATAAAATTGTCAAATTTATTTATATTTTAATATTAAAAATATAATTAAATTTAATAAATTGTATTATATTTAAGAAATTAAAAAATAATTATTTTTTATATAGAAATACTTAAACCTATATTTAGTCGGTCCATCAAAAACTTATTAAGGATTGATTATTATAGATTTAAGTATAATTACAATTTATTATAAAGTAAATTTTCTTTAAAATATATATTTTTACTTAATAATGGGTTTATAAATCAAAATTTTTAAAAATATAAATATTATTTCTGTTTAAATTAGTTAAATATTCAACATAACAAAAAATTTATGAACTTCAGATTAACTTTCATGATATTTTTCAAAAGTTTTTTCACATTTATTTATTTATTTATTTATTTATTTATTTATTTATTAAAATAAATAAATTTGACAATAATTTAATTAATTTTTTAAATATTGGAATCAAAATGTTGATAATAAAAATATTAATTAATAGATATATGGTAAATATTTTTTTCATTAAATTGACAAATTTAATAATAAAATACCTATATATTAATAAAATATATGTATATATAAAAATTTAAATATGAATAATAATTTTAATGTAATTATAAAAATTAATTTACTTGTAAATTTTTTTTGCTATATAAAAACTTAATAATAAAATAAAGCTTCAAGTTACTCTTGATATGCCGTTTTAATTTTAAAATATACAAATTAAAGCTTTAAACGGCTCTAATATTAACAATCCGTTGTTTTTTTTTTAGTAAAATTTATAAATGATAATACATAAATATGCAATTATTATACAAAAATACTTAATAAAAAGGTAACACTTACTTATATCTATAAATTTAAATTACTTAATTTATATTAAATAAAAACTATTATAATATTTTTTATTTCGTTATCAAATAATAATAAACTTTAAATAAATGAAAATTTTTAGTAAAAATAATTTTTATTTGTGCATTTTTTAAAAAGAAAATAATAAAATCACCACAAAATAAATGCTCGCGTAAATAATTTTTATTTTTTATTTATGTTTATCTATATTGTTAATTACAAAATTATTTTTTTAAAGCTTAAGAATATAAAAGAATTATTTACAAAAAATATGAGCCAATGGATATCAAGTGAGGGAATTTTACAGTATTCTTTATTTGATTGTAATTTTTAATCTAATTTTGTTAAATTATTAAAATATTTCAATAAAATAAATTTGGTAATAATTTTTTAATAAAAATTTTAGAAAAAAATAAAAGAAAATAAAAAAATTGGTAAACAAAAATTTAGTAAATAGAAATTTATTATTAAAATGTCTAAAATAGAAGAAAAATAAATTAAAGCAGTTATTTTAATTGATAATTATACTAACAGTTTTGAGCCTGTTTCTATATAAACACAATGTGCTTTTATGCCAATTTGTGGTGTTCCAGTAATAGAGTAATTATTTTTATAAAAATGTTAAAATTTAAGCAATAAATTTATATTTAAAAACTAAAACAGTACTTAAAAAAAAATATTTTTAGTTAAATATATATTAAATTTAAAATAAATAAATCAATTCATTTATTATTTATTTAAATATTATTCATATAGATATACTTTGTAATGGTTGTAAATGAATAATTTTAGGGAATTTATAATTCTTTATACTTAGAATCACAGGAAAATTTAGGAGTATTTTAGAGAATATAAAGAAAGAAATAAAAAAATTGAAATATAATTGGAATATGCATCAACATCAAACACAGCTGGGGCTGCTTTGAAACACTTATATGAAAGAAAATTAATTGATTCATAGTTTTTACTTTGTAATGGTACCATGGTTTCCAATATTAATATTAAAGATAAAGTAGTAGATTTTTTAAAAAGAAATAAAAAAGATAACGCTAATATAATTGCTACTATATTTAGGTAAATAAAATACATAGAAATAAATTAATAATTTGTTTTTATTTATGCATAGAAAATAACATTTTTTACTATTTTTTAATAAATTATTAAATATTTTCAGGCAATAATTATTTTGAGAAAATAAATAAATATTAATATGTTTTTTTAATTTTAGAAAAATAAAAAATGATGATAGACTTTAAAGTCCATAAGATGATTATGCATATACTATTGATCATAATAATAATAGTTTGATGTAGATTGAAAATTTATAAGACACCGGTAAATTTGTGTTAAATTAGGATAGAATTTCAATAAAATAAGGAAAATCTTCCAATTTCAAAATCCATGTAAAAAAATTATATTTTAAATATAATTCTATAAAATATACATATTTATTATTTATATCAATTTTATTTATAATATATATATATATTTATTTATTTATTTATTTATTTATATAATTAATTGTTTTTAGACTGATTTAATAAACACAGAGATATATATTTGTGCGTATGAAGTATTATAAAGTTTTAATGAAAGAGATGACGCAGTAGTTACTGATATGATATAACATTTATTAACTTCAGAAATTAATGCTGAAGAAATTACAATTTATTTAGCAGAAAATAATGAATATGCCGCAAAAATTACAAATCCTAGAATATATAAGCTTGTATAAGAAGATGTTTTAAGCAGGTAAAAATTAGAAAATAAAATAACTAAATGTATTTTATTTATATCTTTTCATTATATTTTAGATAATAAATGGCTAAAATTTATTTATTAATTCATTATTTATACAATAAATTATATATGTTTAATTTATTTTTTAAGCATTATTTTAATTTAAATAGATATTCTAACCCCTTGAATGTGGAATACATGTCTTTGATTCACAATTAATAAATAAAATGTTAAGATTTTAATAAATATATGCCTTCGAGTGTTATTTCCCACAGAGGAAGTTATATTTCAAATTAGACTTTTATAGGTGGAAACACTGTAATATAATAAAAAGCTTATATTAAAAATTCAATTATCGGAAAAGATGTTAAAATTGGTAAATAAATTTGACTTAAAATTATTTTTTAAAAGTAAAGTTCATTTGAATTAAATAAATAAAAATTAATTTATTTTTAAATTAAAATTTATATTAACTTAATAAATAAAAAATAAAGGAAAAAATAGTAAGATAGTAAACTGTGTGATTTGGGATAATACTGAAATTGGAGAAAATTGTAATATATAAAACTGTTTAATAGGTTAAAATTGTAGGATTTTAAACGGGGCTGAAATTTAGAGAGGAGTTGTTATTGGAGAAGGAAGTATTATCAAAGAAAATGCTAAAATTTAAGAGTGTTGGAAAATTTGCACTTAGGAAATTTTGAGCGAATTTTAAGATGAAGATGACATTGAATCTATGAAGGAAGTTTTAAACGAAGATAAATAAAATTTAGGAGAAAACACATTTAAATGTACAATTTTCGGTTGATAGGCTGGAATTACTGTTTTTCTTAATAAATTATAACTAAAATCACTTTTTTTTTGTTATTTTAAAACAAAAGATATATGAAATTATCAATAATTGGTTTATATAATAATTTATTTAAAAGAATTTTTTTTCATTTTATCCGACTGATAAAATAGTAAATTTTAATTGTTTTATAAATACAAACAAAAAATCGCGGGTTTTTTTATAACAGTTTTTTTCCAGCCGAACTGAAAATTGCATGTTTGATATAGTTGAGGGTTAAGATGAGATAAAGAGACATTTATTTGATTTTATAGGTTTTGAGCCATAATATTTGGTGGATAGATTATTGGATAACAACGGTAATAAATCAATAAAGATAAAAATAAATAAATTAAATTAAAATAAAATAAATTTAATTATTTAAACAATTAGCAAATATTCTAATTTATTATTTTATTTTTTAAAGAGTTGATTGAGACAATTTCGGACAAAGAGTCAGAGCACGACAAATAAAGCGACTGGCGAATTTAAGTGAAAGAAATAATGGAAGAGACTTTAAACAACTAAATAAACATCGCTTTAGAAACCCAAGAAATCGTGGACGTTAAAATGCAATGTCAATAACAAGGTTTACAAGTAAGTTGGCCCGAAATGATAGAAGAAGTTTCTGGACACTTATTTTCGAGTTTACTTTAGTATAAAGAAGAAAAAGGAGACGTTATAAAAGAATAAATAAGTAATTTATTATAGACTTGGATGCCTATGTTTTAAAAATTGGGACCGATTTCTTAAGTAGACCATTAAATGAGTTGGATTGAAAATATAGAGAAATTTTGTGCGGAAAATTAAGAATTTAGACCCTATTTTAAAAATTTTATTAGTTTATTGTATAAATAAGATATTGGGGCTGGACAGGAGCCGTTGGGAAAAGAAGTTTTACTGGAGTGGGCTTAGAAAAGAAAATTGGCCGAAAATTAGGTTTATAAATAGTTTTATTTGGATAATTAGGAATTTATTAAGTTTGTTAAGGGAGATTTCGGGTCTTCTTCGGATGAAAGTGAAAGTGAAAGTGAAAGTGAGAGCGAAAGTGAAAGTGAAAAATCGAGCTAGAAAAGCGATGAAGATAGTGATAGCGAATATGAAGATGTTTAGTAGTAAAAAAAGAGTGAATAAAATAGTAGTAGTTCTGAAGATGAAAGTAAAAAAAGAAAAAGTTCTTCGAGTTCAAGTTCCTCTGGATATGATTGATTGATTGATTTAATAAATAATTAGGGTTATTATTTGTAGAATTTATTTATATCAATAATTTATATTTTTTATAATTTTATTTAAAATATATAATTTCTTTATATGTTCATAATTTAAAAAGAGATTTGTAGCAAAATAATTAATTTTGAGTAGAAATAATAGTTTTTTATTTATTTTATTTCAATTTAACATTTATATTTCATAATTTATTAAAAATTGATAAATTCTTTTAAATTTCATAAATTTTAAATTTTACTTGATTTTTATTTATGCGATTTTATAAAGAAATTTTTAATTATATTGTATATATAATTCTTTAGGATTTATATTTATAAAATTATGTTAGTTGTGTAGAATTTTGATTGTATAGTAGATATTTAAATATGATAATTTGTATGGATTTTAATTATATAAAATTAAAAAATTTTGTTATATATTAGTCATAATTACAAAGTTCTGTTGTTAGGATAGAAAAAAATAGTAGCTAATGATGAAATAATATAGCAAAGTAATAATCATTATAGAGAACTATAAATACTAACATGGATGGGTGACTTTTCTTTTTTTATTTAATTATTTTTCATCAATAATACTAATTAATATTTTTATTTTTTTAATAAAAAAAAAGTATTTACTATATATGTTATTAGAAAAAATAATTAAAGTCAGAAAAACTAAAAAAAATAAAATAAAGAAAAATAAAATAAAGAAAAATAAAATAAATTCTTATATTCTAATAAAATAAAACTAAGAGTTATCAATTTTTTTGTTAAAAATGGATGAGTAAACATTTTAATCTAATTTTTAAGAATAAGAAGACTTTTTAGAATCATTTTAAAACAAATAGAAGTAAAATTTGGGTTAGGTTAATAAAATAAGAAATGAAAATGAGGCATTAAATTAAGAAAAAACGAATAATGAATAAATTTTGAAAGTGAATACTTAGAAAAACACAATATAAAATGAAAAAAAAAACGAGCTATTTTAAAATTATTAAAATATGTAAATCGGAAAATTTTAAATAGAAAAAGATTGTTATGGTGACTAGGTTTAGGAAGTCGAAAATTTAAATACTAGAATATAAAATAGCAATAAATTTTAAGAAAATGAAAAAAATTAAGGTTTAGAGGTTAGAACTAAAAACTAAGAAATAGAGGATATTTATTAAATTTAAGACAAATATAATAATAATAATTAAAACCAGGTTTTATAAAATTAGTAAATTAAAAATTAAAATTAAAAAAATAAGGAAGATAATAATGGTGAGGAATATTTATTTAATAGGAATAAAAAAAATAAGGTTTAGGATTAGGATAGCAATTTAGACAAAGATAAAAATAAAGAAAAAATATTAAAATAACTAGAAAATTAAAAAGAAAATAATTAACAAAATTAAAATTAAAAAGAATAAGATTTTATTTTGAATGAAAATAATAATTAATATGATGAATGTTGGATTTGTTAGTAGGAAGTAAAAGAAAAAAGAGGGCCAGTTTGTTTATGTAAAGGAAGTTTGGCTAATGTGCACAGATGGTGTTTGAACCGGTGGATTTATGAAAAATATTAAGGAACTATAAAAGAAATAATTTAGCAATAAGAGTTAAATGAAATTTACTAAAAAAGTTTGGAAATAATTTGCCCTAATTGTAAATATCCGTATAAATTTAATTTTAGAGAAAAAACCGTGGTAAAAACCTTTAGAGATATAAAATTTTTCGACTCTAAGGACAAAATTTTACTGTTTTTGCTATTTTCTATGCAGGTTGTGGCCCTTATTTATGATTTTTTTGTGAATTCTTCTTATTATATAAATTATGACCCTTTTAATTATAACAGTAATTTTGTGCCCCCTAATGGACAAATAGTTTTTAATCATGATAAAAATGGTATATAAAATGGAAAAAGCCAAGTTCAATATTTTGAAGATACAACTATAGATTGGATTCATACTATACATATAGTAAGTGTGTGTATATTATTAGGTGCAGCTGGATTTAATATTTGGGATGTTTTGAGATATAATATAGAAATTGAAATACTGGATTTAGAGGAAAATAAGCAGAATAAATAAAAAAAGAGTAAAAAAGTTAGTAAAAATAATTTAAATAAGGATTTATTAAATTAAACAAATGAATTATATTAAGAATAATTATAAGATATTATGGAAAATTAGAGCAATGAATAAAATGAAAATGATAATGATAATATTAATGATAGTGATAATAAAGAAGTGAGTCTAGATTAAAAAAAAAAAATGGCAGAAAAAAGTAGAGGAAAATTTTTTCGAGGAACTGAGGCTTTAAAATTTGTAAGAAAACGATATTTTTTAGAAAGATAAAAAGAAATGAGTGAAGATGAAGATTAAAACGACGATATTAAAAATTTTAAAAAATACCCTGTGATTGAAATTTGAGCCTTTGTTTATTAAAAATTTTTATATAATAAAAATCAAAATGTTATGTTATAAACTTTAAAAATTTATATATAATATATAAATAATATACTTACTGAATTTATATATAATAAATAATATAAATATTATAATTTATGAAAAATTTAAGATGTTTTTAATATTATATAACTTAATTATAGTATATTAATATATATATATGATAATATTTATGTTTTGATTATATATTACATATTTTGAACCATATATAAATATTTTTATTTTTTTTCATAATTGATCTTATTTTAATTTTTACAATTATTGACTTTAATTATTAATTGAATAAGTTTAGTCAATATATTAGAATTTTTATTTTTTATTTTTATCGTAAAATTTATTTTTATATTCTGCTAATTTTTGTTTATTATATTCTATTAATTGCTGATTTAATTTCGGATTTTAAGGAATTTTTTATTTTTTTTTTCCATTTTCGTATTAAGAAAAACCATATTTAGAATTTTGTAAATCAGCATAATTTGGATTTTAGGTTTTTTATATTTTTCTTTTTATTTTTGGAATTTCGTTTTATTTTCTTTTAAATTCTTCTTCTTTTAGAATTTATTCATGCTATTTTTGCTGAAGTTTTTAATGTTTTTCTTACATTTTTATTTTATTTTTCTACACTTACTCTTCTGTTAGGCCGTGGTCTACCCCTATTTTATATAATTAACTTTCATCTATATTTGTTTTATTAAAGCCATACTAGGGGGCAGACCCAGGTCTTTTTAGCATTTCTCTTATTGTTCCATGTCTTTTTTTTCCTATATTTTAAATATATTTTTTGGTAGTTTCTGACATGGTTTAAAACTTTTCATCATCATGCTTTGTTATCATACCAAATTTATCATTATAAAATCCTAAATAAATAAAAAATTAACGAAAATTATTATATAAATATGTAAAAATTTAAGTAAATAAGACAATTTTAATTATTTAAATTAAAATAAATTAAACTAAACTAAAAAAAAATATTTTTTTTTTACCCGGTCCAGGTTTACTTATTTATTCTTTATTAGTATTGGATAATTTGAGTCCAAAAGAGTAATTTTTAGCAATTTTTTCATACTAAGCATAAATTTTCGGGTCATACTTGCCTGCTTCTGGCACGGAGGCCAAATATTTTTCTACAGTATTATTTTTCCCCGATTTAGAAGCCATAGAAAACTTAGGGCCTTCTTTTCCCACAAACTCAGTTTACTAATAAAATTTATTTGGGCCAAAATTTTTAGGAAGACCCGGTCTTTTGGCTTTTTGAATTGAAAATTTTGGCTCATTTTTTTTTTTGGGTTTTTCAGGAGAGTAGTGGCCGGGGCCGATGGAGTTCGGGTTCAGCGGAGCCTTTTGGCCCTCTTTTTTTTCTTAAGGAAAAGCGTGCACTACTGCCGAGTGGAAATTGAAGACAGAGATTTTTGCCAGTTTTGGCTTTCTTTGCAGTTGGAAATTGTTATAGTTTGACATTTTCTAGGGGGATAGATAGGTATGTTTTATATACTAGCTAGTTTTTAGTGATTTTATTGATTTATCTTTAATAATATTTTTTAGGTATTTTTTAAATATTATTAGTTTTTAGGTATTTTTTAAATAGTTTTTTGGTATTTTTTAGGGTATTTTGTAAATAATAGATTTTTATGTATTTTTTGGGTATGTTTTAAATACTAGTTTTTAGGTATGTTTTGGATAGCTTTTAGATATTTTTTAAATAGTTATTATTTTGTTTTTAGATAAATAATATTTAATGTTTATTATAGTTTTAAAAGTGTTTGAAAGCTTTTTTTTGATGCTTTTAAATTTTAAGTTTGATTTTTAAAGTGAAATTTTGGTTTTTTAAGAATAAAGGTTATTAATGATTTGGTAAGATTTTTATTTTTGTGAGTGTATTTATGCCTTTAAGTATATATATGTTTATTAATGATTTTAGTGGAAATGGTTTTTATGTTTATTTTAGAAAGTAATTTTAATTTTTTAGTTTTTATATTGTTATATTTTTATATAATTTATTATTGTTGAATAAATTTTATATTTGTGATAGTATTTTTATTTTCTATTTATAATTGTTATTTTTAATTTATATTAAATTTTGAATAAAAAATTGTGTGATTAACTTTAAAGTAATTACAACTTTTTTACATTTTTTTGATATTTAATATAAAATTATAAAATTATAAAATTATTTTATAGTAAGTTCTATGCGAATTTTAAAATTTTTATGCTGAAATTTCCCTAATTATTTATAATATATATAATAATTCAAACAATAAATAAAGGAAATTTATATAATTAAATAAAGAAGAAAATTAATTTTCATTCAATTTTATAGGAACTATATTTTTCGTGATCAAAAAAGCCAGAATCTTTTTTATAAAAAGGTAATTACAACAGTTATTCTCCTTAGAATTCTTTAAAAGCATTATTGGAAAGAATAGAGGTATTTTTTTCTAAATTTTCTTATTTACTTTTTTTATAGCCGGAAATTAAACTCATAATTTCAATTACAATTTCTTTATTATTATCTTCTTTATCTTGTAAAATTCTTTGACTTAGCAACTAATAGGCGTATTTTTCTATTAATTTTTCAGAAATTTCTGAGCCAAAAACAGAAACATCGAAAAATTTTTTTAGGAAATCTGCGACTTAATAATTAAATTTAGTTATATCAGAAGGATTTTACTGCGAAAAAAGAATTTAAGACTGGCCTTCTCCTTCTAAACTAGTTTCCGTTAAAACAAAATAATAATCATTTTTATTAACAGCTGAAAGTAAAATTTTTTCTTTATTTTCAGTTAAAAAAGTTTTTCCAATGACATCTTTTTTCAAATCTTATAAATTTTCGTAAAATTCTTGACTATGTTATTTGATATAATTCAAGAATTACTCTATATTTTTTATTTTATAAATTTCTGAAATCCAGGTGGACTCGGGCTCGTATTCTGCTATCAGGCCTATATTTTCCTCTTTTTCGCAAATTTACAGAGAAACTTTTACGCCTGGGAGGATTTTTTTGTTGGGAATTTTTTGGGCTTCACAGTGTTTTAAAATATATTCAGTAAAAAAATGGGAAACTCCTTTGCTGGAAGAGTCTGCGAAGCCGAAGTAGAAATTTTGCTGTTTTATTTGGTTTTTTCTGATGGTTTCGTTTTGGTCTTTGGGGATTTCCATTGTTTTATTTTCTTTTTTTTGTTTTATTTTATTTTATTGTATTTTGTTTATATTATTATTATTTTTTTAAATTTTTTTTTAAATATTTTTGGAATAGTATAATATAGTAATAAATGATTTAGGAAGAATATTCGATGTATAGTTTTTGTTATTTTATTTTGTTAATTTATGTTATGATTTTAGTTTAAAATGTGGCTTTTAAAGTAGATAATTTTTGATTATTAAAAAAAAATTAATTTGAAATTTATTATTTATATAGAATTCTTAAATTTTTTAATTTTATTTTAATTTTTAAATTAATTTTTATAGATTTTAATTATTATTTTTATCTAAATATTCGGAATTAGTATATTAATGAGTATTTAATTAAGATATAACATTTTTTTACGATTATTCCCAAAAGTTATAGTTAATATATTTTTAACTAGAAAATTTTAAGGTTTGAAAAAAAATTTACCAAGAATTTTGTGAATAATTAATTTGTTTACATGTAAATAAAAATTAGAAAATTAAAAAAAAATAATAAAAAATAAAAAATAAAACTAAAACATATTAATTTGCTTAAAATTTGTAAAAATCTCAATAAAATTAATGGAATATAGATATTAAATAATTTTTGCTTTAATTATTTTTATTGGTCTAATTATTGTTGTTTCTAGGAAAAAATTTTAGAATGTTAGAAAAGATAGAATTGAAAGAGAACATATAGATTAAATTGAATAAGAAATTTTAAAAATAGGAATGAGCGAAAAATAAAAGGCTCATTTAAAATTAGAAACTTTAGACGTTGAAATAAAAAATGGGCTTAAAATTCATTTAATTAAAATTAAGTCAAAAGATTAGAATATATAGGAAAATTTTAATGACTAAAATAAAAATATAGACAATAAAAAAGAAAATGATACTTATTAATAATAAGTAAATGAATAAAATATAATAAAAGAATAAATTAGAGATAAAAATAAAGAAAACGAGGTAAATAAAAATTAAGATATAAACATAATCAACGGTTTAAAATGTGATGAAAGTCAGTAAAATTAAGTAAAAAATAGAGTTAAAAATAATTAATTTTTTAATAATACAAGTAGTAGTATAAATAACAAATAAAATGAAAATAAGAGTATTATAAAAAATGATAATAAAAGTGAAAGTAAGGATATTTAAAACAATAATATAGAAAATAACGATATAAGAAAGAATATAGGATAAAAAAAAAAGAATAAAAGAGAAAATTTGGTTTTATTACACGGGTTTTTAGCTAGTTCTATGTTGTATTCTAAGTGTTTTTCGAAGCTTTCTGAAAAATATGACATTTATGCAATAGATTTATTGGGGATGGGGCTTTCTTCGAGACCAGATTTTGAAATTAGTTCTGTTTAGGAATGTATAGCGTTTTTTGTGGACTCGATTGAACTTTTGAGGTAGAAATTGGGCCTGAAAAAAGTAGTTTATTTAATATATAACAAATTTCGAATTTTTTAATATTTATATTATACATTTTATATTTATAAATATATATATATTTTATTTAAAAAACGAATTTATTTTTTTATTTATATGTGGTGTCGGTATTTTTAAATTTCGGTTTAGTTTTGTTTATTATATTTTTTTAATTTTTTAATAGTTTTATTTGGTTGGACATTCGTTTGGGGGGTATATTGCTAGTAATTATACTTTGAGACATTCAGAAATTGTTCAGAAATTGTTTTTGATTTCGCCAATTGGGATAAGAAAAAGAAGTGCATAGGAAAATTGGCAAGATGAGAAAAAAATGATAATGAGCGCAAATTGGAAAAATAAATTATATTTTATATTTATGCATATAATGTGGAAATATAGAATTTTACCTATGTAGATTTATTAAAGTTGTAATGTGGTGGGTGATTTTTTGTTAAAAAAATATTTTTAAAGAAGATTCAATTTCGGGCAAAGGGAAAGAGATATGTGGACACATCTATTTACATATTACAGTTATCAGAAAATTAGCTCAGAAAAAAGTATTTATAAAATGTTTTTTTACCCAAATTTGACAGCTTACTGTTCTGTTTAAGAATAAATAGAAGATTTATTAGCTAATAATTAAGATCATTAAATTTAAAATATTCCAATTAATTTTTTTTATGGGGATATCGATTGGATGCCTTAAGAAGGAGCTTATAATTTATTAAATAATAAAAAATTAAATGTAAGTATATATACGATTTAAAGAGCGGGTCATTAAGTTATAATGGATAATCCTGAATAAATTAGCAACTTTATATGTAGTTTATGAAAAAAAATTATATATAATCTTTAGCAATTATAATTTTATTTATAATAATTTGAATTAATTGATATAATTAAGGGATTTAATTGAAAACATTTTAAAAAATATATATATTAAAATTTATATAAGTTTAGTATATAATTAAAATTTAAAAAAATATATTTACTAACACATTTTAATTACTATATACAGCAATACTAAATATAATATAAACTAAATACTATTTATTACATAAAATTAAAATTATTGACAAAATAATAGTAATTATATATATATGGTTATTTATCATTTAATTATATCATTCATATTTGTATTTAATTAATTATTTTTTTACTTTTTTAAATACAAATATATAAGAGGAAGTAAAATTATTAATTTGTTTTTAGGAATTCAAAATTATTAATTATAAGTGATTAAGTGTAATATTTTAAATAATTTGTGTTGATTGTATTATTTTTAATTCATAAATAAGATAAAGATAAATGCAAAAATTTTTAGTAAATTTTTTATGCTTTTATAAAATTAGAAATGTTTAAAAGTAGAATTAAGGAGTTACTTGACTATATATGACATTATTAAATTATAAGAATTTAGGTTTAAAACTAATTTTGGTAAATTTTTGAATTTAAATATAAAATATATTTTATATTAATATTATTTTTTTAACTTTTTTTTATGAAAAAAAATAATAATTATTAAGACTATAATTAGATTATATAGCAAGAAAATAAATAATTTTCAAACTTTATTAATTCATTTTTATTTTCTGGGTCTATCTTTAGCTATTTAAAATAAAATTAATAAATATAAATTTTTTAAACGACATTTTTAAAGTTATAATCTAACAATTATTACAATAAATTGGTATAAAATATGTATGTATGGTATCAATTTTTTTTTTATTAATAAACAAAAAATTGAAATATATATAAGTAAGCTAAATAAGTAATTTAATAAATATAATTATTTTTACGGGTAGTTCCGGCTCTGAAACCGTTTTTGGCTCTTCTGGCAATAGTTTTAACATATCTTAATCTTCCAGTTCCCATTCCTTTTCTTCCGGCAACTTTAGTAGCCCATCCGTCGTCTATTTTTTTTTTAAAAAAGTTAAACAAAAATATAAAAATGATCAAAAATATTAAAAAAAATTAATTAAAAGTAAAAATAAGTAAAAAAAGGGAATTTTTTGGCATATATGGGTCTTTTTAAAAAATAAATAAGTGATTCATTCGTTAATTTTCATGTTATTGTTTATTTTTGAAGATTTTTTCTATTTAAATTATTTTAGTGTTGATATTAATTAATGGTATCTTTTTATTTTATTTTATTTTGCTTAAAAAATAAGAATAAAATGTCAGTTTTCTTAAAATTTAGATATTATTATGCAGTTGTTATGCGCTTTTTGCGGAATTATGTTGATTTTGGCTGTTATTTTAGTATTTTTGATGATTTTTCGGTAGTATAGGGTTTTTGTACTTCAAAATTATGCTAATTTTTATTTATTTTTTTTTGCAAATGATGATGAATTCACTTATTTATTTTGCGATTTTTTATCGTATTTTGTTAAAAATTTTTTTTTGATTTTTTTTGTTTTATTTGTGGCCCCCGGTAATTTGTTTGATATGTTCGTTTTTTTTTTGGAAAGAAGTAAATTTTTATCAGGTTAATTTTAAATTACATCTTCTTAATTTAGCATCAGGATATCCACAAGCGGCACATCTCTTTTTTTATTTGTGGTAGGTGACTCTTCCACATCTTCTACATTCAGTGTGGGTTTTTTAGTGTTTTTTACCGAAACTGGGGGTACCTCTAGACTGTAATAATAAAAATTTAAGAAAAATGATATGGAAAATTAAATTGGGAAAAGTTGTAAATTATTTACCATTTTATTTGATTTGGTATTGTTTTTGTATTTATTTTATTTTTTTTGTTATTTTTTATAGCTTCTATTATTTAATATTCAGCTTTTGAGGATTTCGTTTAATTAAAATACAATTCCTTTTAGATTTAGCCTTATTTAATAATTTTTATAATTTTTATTAATTTAATTAAATAAATACATATAATTAAATAAATAATTAAATAATAATATAGTATTAATAATATATAATTAATTAAAATTACTGTGATTAATGTGTTTTAATATGTAAATAAGGACCAAAATTTTATTTAAAAATTAAAATTTAAAGAAAATTTTATCTTTTTATTTTTATTTATATATAAAAATTATGTTTTTTATTATTTTTTGGATATTTTATGCTATTATTTATCATAAATATTATTTCTTTATCTTATTTTTTAATTATTGAGAATTATTAGAAATTTATGCTTATAGGTAAAAATATATAAAATAATATCTAAGAATATTATTTAACTTTATAAAAATTAAAATGTTTTTAGATAATATAATTTATTTATAAAATTTAAATTTTAAATGAATTTGTAGTATTAATACTTTTATTCATACAAAAAATATTTACCTATTCATATACATAACAATATAATATCTATATTAAATTTTTTATAGATAGAATTTCTATTATGATTTATGTTTTATTTTAATAATTTTTATTTTATATAAATATGGTCCATTTAATACTATATAATACCGTTTATATATATTATTATAATGATAGTAAGTATAAATTAATATAAATTTCTATGTAAAATAAATTAATAAATATTGTTAATTATGATAAAATTTATATTTCAGATTTTATTAGTACTATTTACTTAAATATTAAAAAAAGAAAAAAAAAACTGAAATAAATATTTAAGAATAATTAAAAATGAAAAATTAGCAAATATTTACATTCTAAAATTTTGTAATCAAGTAATTTTTATTAAAATTAATAATATTTTTTAATATGACTTAACTTATTTAAGTAATTGGTATAAATAATTTTAAAAATAGTAAATTATATAGATATATTTCTATTTAATTAATGATATAAATTAAGTAAATTTGTAGAATTTTGAAAATAATATAGAGTACGGTTTAAAAAAAATAAAAATTTATTTAATATAAATAAATCTTTAATATAAATAATTTTTAAAGTATTAGTTTTGATATTAATTATATATATTTGGTTTAGGAAGAAAGTTTCATAGTTAAGAATATTCTAACATTTTTTTAATTTTTATTATTAATGAATTTTGCATCTTACAAGTGGGAAAAAGCATTAAAAAAATTTGGTAAGATAATATTTTATAAATATATATAATATATTAATAATTCTACTAATGTACACATTTTAAATAATATAAAGTATAATATAGGATTTATTTCTTTATTCAAAATTTAAAATTAATGATTTTTTATATATATGATTTATTTTTGAAATTAATTCAGACTATTATTTAGTATATACATATTTATGTTAATAAAAAAGAGTTTACTTACGCAGGTTTGTAAGTTTCAGCATTAGATTATGAACCTGTTTAATTTTATAAATACTCTTATTCTTTCATGTTAAGTCTACTAATAAAGCTTTCAAAACAAGCTTTTTTGTTTGAATCATTATTAATAGTAATTTCTCCATTTTCTCCAAATTTTACCTGATTTTCACTCCAGTTTATAGATTGTCTAAAAATTAATAATATACATAAAAATATGTTTAATTGTATAAATTTTCATTAAATAAATTATAAAAATTAAACATAGTAAGCATGTTAAAAATTTTTAAAGAAATGTATTTTTTTATTTTTTTTTACTAATTTTGAGCGAAATTATATAACGAAAAAAAGGGTTCTATTTAGAATAGGACCATATGATCATCATAAACTGATGAATTTAATTGGTCAATTTTTTGAATAATAAAATTTCCGAAGACTTTTCCCTACTAATCTTTAAAAATAAAAAGAAGGTTATTTCTGTTTTAAACAGATTTCCAAATATTTTTCATTTTGTATCCCATATGACAGGAATCAAAGACCATTAAAAACTTGAAATTCTATTAAGTTCCGTTATTAGGCTGTTATGTAGACGAAAGCTAAATTCTTACCATCTTTTTAATTTTTTCTATTTCGTCAAAACTTCTAAGATTCATTTTTTTTTTAATTTGTTGTTCGGTTTGTTCTTTGACAAGTTGATTTTGATTGACTGGTTTTGGCAGCTGGGGTTGGGATTGGGGTTGAGCGTTTTTGGTTGTGCTTTGGGTTTTATTATTTTAATGTTGGTTATGAACATTGTTTTAAGGTGTAAAAATTTATTACTGTTATTATTACTACTATTATTAGTTATTTTGTTAGGCGTTGTATTGGTTATGGTTTTTATTTTGTTAACCATTTTAAGTATGTATATTTGATCTCCAAGAATTTTGTTATTAATTAAAGGTTTATTATTATTAATTTATCTGTTAATTGCTACTATTATTAATTTGATTATTTATATTGTTATTATTTAGTTTTTATTAATGTTTTTTATTATTGTTATCATCATCTTCATGGCTGCTATTCAAATTGTTAACAGATTAATACTTTTAACTATTTAAATTCTATTGCTAACTATTTTAAATAGATTATTTCTTTTAAAAAAAAAGTTGTTATTATTATTAATTATATTATTATTGTTATAGCTGTGATTATTTTTATATTATTTATTTTAAAGAAACCACCTCAGATTCTAATTTTTTAATTTTTTTTTTTGTTTCTAAATCATTTTATGTATGAGAATTATATTATGGTATGTTATTGGGAGGAATTATTCCATTAATTTTTGAAAAATAAGTGTCTTTATTTCGTTTCATACCTATTAAATCTTTTTAAAAATACCCTTTGAATTCATTTTTTTTAATTTTATTTTTACTTTCATCATTTGGATATAACTTATCGCAATAGCTGTCAATTATTATATTTATAGTTTCTATATTTTTTTTCTCTATAAATAAGAATAATTAATACATTTTAATAATTATTTATTTTAAAATTTATTTATATTACCTATATCTGGTAAAGTAGGGTCTTCATTTTAAGAAAGCATTTGAATAAAAAGCATAGGTAATAATTTTGAAAATGCTGGCATTTTTAAACTTGAAAATGGTAAGGCCTCTATAACTTAAGCGTTAGGTTAGTATAATAAGGCTGAAATTTTGTCAATATATCTGGTTAGTGATTTTTTAGCATTTTGGAAATAAAGAAGGAAATTTAATACTTAAAAAATTTCGTTTAACTCTAAATCGTAAAGCATTCCTTTATATTAATCATCTATGTCTTTTTATACTTGATACATTTCTAAAAATTTAAAAATTTCCAGGTATTCAGGGGCTTCGCTAATACTTATATTTAAAGGTTTACCATACATATAATGAATAACCTATTTTAATTAAGATATTATTATAAAATTACAAAAAAAGTATTTAAAAATTTTTATTATTATTCTATATATTATAATTTAAAAGTAATTTATTTTGGTTAAAAAAGTTAGTATGAATAAATAAAAATAATGTGCACTAGTAAAAAAAATAAATATATAATTTGATAATAAATTTTATTATCAACAAATTTATACTACTTAATAGATATATATAAATTATTTTTAATTAATTGATTCGATTTGTTATTTTTAATTTTATTTTTAAAAATCTTTATAATTATTTTTGGTTATTTAATAGTATAGATTTAAGGTTATATATTTTTTTTTATATTCCAATTATTATTTGTGCTGTACATATAGATTATTAACTTAAAATTGAATTTTATATTATATTATATTAGAAACATAAATTATACAGGTTTTTTTTTATTTTATTGCTTTATCAAGTTAAAATATTATAAAGTATTATAAGCTGTACAATTTATTAAAAAGCTAATTATCCTTATTATATTTTAAACATTTTTTTTACTATATATTTTAATATTATTTATTTATTACATTATTAAATGCATTTTCTGAAAAATTTTGATCGCCTATATTTATTTATGTCAAGCCATATGCAGGTTTAAAAAGTCTCTTTATATATTCAGAATGTATTTCTATGTATTATTTTTATAATTGAAATTTTTTATTTTTATATACGATAGTTATATCGCCCATTTCGTCACTTGGAAAGGCTGAAACTAGTTTAGGATTATTTTTAAGATTTAAAATTATAGAGTTTCTTTGAATATTATTGGAATTATTGTAATGGTTATTGTTTTGATTATTCATATAAGATAATTTATATTTTAATTGTTTTTTAATAAATTTTGGTAATATTATGATTGATATGTTGTTTTTGGATTTGAAATTGAAGCAATATAATAAAGTTTATTTTTTATTTTTATTTATTGTTTTTTTGTTTTTATTTATGATTAGTTTTTTAATTGTTATTGTTTTATCAATTATCATATTTAGACTTAAACTTACTTTTTAATCACACACTCGTAAAGTAATATATAAAAATAATCTATGTTTTTAAAGATAATTTCTTTTATATATAGATTATATATTTTATTAAAATTTTAAGTAACCACAAAATGTTCAGAATTTTTTTCAATTTAGCTATTTTTCAATTTTAAATGAAAAAAAGATTATAAATTTGCTAAAAACCCTATATAATTTTAAAGTAAATATAATAAAATTTGACAATTTAGTTTAATAAATAATATATATGAATTAAAAATAATACAATTTATTATTCTAATTAAATTTATCTCAAATATTTTTTAATTTTGGTTTATAAATTAATCAAAATTATTGGAAGTTTAATAGAGTTGAAGATAAATTTCAATTTAATTTCATATAAAGAAAACATTAGTGTGTAATATATAGCTATATTTAAATTATAATTTAATTTAAAATTATTGTTTTAATTTTATAATTAATTAATTAATATATTTTATCTACATATATTATTTATTAATTTTTTAATAAAAATATATAATGAATTTCAATTCTATGCAGTATTGTATATAGAATAAATACTAGTATTAATTTTATTGATACTATTTAATTAATATTATTAGAATATATTATTTATTTATTTTTTAAATATTTTTAAGTGCAATTATTTATTTTAAAGTGGGAAAAAAATATTTAAAATTTTAGCTGTAATATTAAATTAAATTTAGGATTTTAAAACAAGAACACACACTATAAAAAATTCTTATATTTTTGTACTAAAATGTAAAAAACGGTATATATATTTATTGGATTTAAGGATTTTTAATTTTATTAAAATTAATAAACAATAATATTCTTTTTTATTACTATATAATTAAAAGTAATAATGATTTTAATTATGATAAATACTAAAAATAAATAACACATTAAACATTCAAGAAAATTATAAATAAAAAAAAAATAGACAAAATTTCTTAACTGGAATTTTTTAAAGATTTCTTAAATACAACTTTAATTTTAACATGAAATAAAAAAATAGGATACAAAAACAAAAAACATCAATGGCTTTTAATAAAGAAGCATATAAGAGAAAATTTTAATCAATTTTGTAAAATGGATAAAAAAAAATAAACGAAAAAAATGATTTAATTTTGTAAAATGATAATACAAAAATTAAAGGTACAAAGGACGGAAAAATTGATTAAAATGGAATTTATTAATAAGGTAATGATATTATATAAATAATTTAAAATATATAAAAAAATAATTTTGTAGTATTGAATTATATAAATTAAGGTTAATTTTTTATAACTTTTATAAATATGTATTTGAATATATATTATAAATAAAAATTCTAATATATAAATGAACTTTAAAAATATACTATTTTTTATAATATGAAAATCAGTAGTATTTAAATTAATTTAATGTTTGAGGTGAAAATTAAAATAAATTTATAATAAACATGTTATTTTTTTTGATTGTATTATAGATTTATGAAATAGTTATTACAATTATTTTAGAATTTTTGTTTTTTTTATTTTTTAGAAATAGGTATTTTTTTATGAATTACCTAATTACCTAAATATAATATTATATAAATATTTATAAAACAAATATAATTATATATTTACTTTTTAATTAACATATAAATAATAAAAATGGTTGTAATTTAAAATTATTAATTTTTTAGATAAAAATTTGGATGAAAGAACTTAACAATTAATATATGAGATTTTTACACCTTTTATACCTTTGAATATAGGAGACAAATAAAGAAAAGTCAGTTATCATGGTAAAACTTTAGACCTTGATGATTTTTTTTTATTATTTTAAAATGGAGTTGAATTTGCAGATTAAAAATAATTATAATAATTAAAATAAAATAAAATTGAATCAAGTAAAATTTAGTAATAAATTCCTAGAAAGAAGAAAATATACGGCGAACCAATATAAGTGGCTCGTAAAGTGGGTTAAATGCTAAATGAAACTATTAAATAAGAGGAAAAAAACACAAATTTTGGAAATTTTTTAGAAAATTTTTAATTTTATTAGTTTATTTAAAAAAGATACAATATTTAGAATAGTATAAGCGATTTTTTTACTTGTGAAGGATAAAAAAATATAGGATTTGAGTAAAATAATTAGGAAATAACAATTATGAGGAGAAGAAGTTGCGAATCTAATAAAGAAGGTTTTTCTAGTTTAAAAATTTAAAAAATTAATGGGTAATATCCAATAACACTTATAAAAAATCATTTGCGATAAGCTAGAAAATAAATAAACAATAAATTTAAATTATTTTGTGGTAGTTTATAAGCATAGTAAAATAACGAAAAAAGATATAGATCTAAAAAGTTAGGAAGTAAATAAATAAAAAAAATTATAAGAAGATATATTTATGTATTATTATTTATTAATTTTTTTTATTATTTTTCATTTATTTTTAATTTATTTAATTAATTTTTTTTTTATAATTTTTATAATTTTTTTAGGGATTAGTTCTTTTTTAGCTAAGTCAAGATAAGGATTGACTGGAAGAACAGGAAGAAGTTCGATTATTTATTCTGGAACTAGTAATGGAATTTAAGGTTAATAAGATAATTCTGTTATGTAAGAGAGCGAAAGTATATAGTACAATTAAAATTCTAAAAAAACTTAAGAGTATATAGATTTGGGAAATGGGTCAAATTCAGAGATTTAAAATAACAATAATTTAAGTATAATTAAATAATAATTATTTTTAATATTATAAAGTTTGCTTTAATTCTATAAAATTATATAGGTGGTGATTTAAATATAGATTCTTTTGATAATTCGCCTGGGGGTAGAAAGCTTAGTATAGATTAAGAAGCCCAATTTTTGATGCAAAATTTGGACTAATTTACTAAAATGTTATAGGGAAAGAGTTAGTAAAAATTTTTTGGAAAGAGGCTAAGTTTTTTATCAAATAATATTGATAATAAAAATAATGAATAAAATTAAAATTAACAAGCAAATAGCATTTGGAAATTAATTTTTCATAAAAGAAGAAATTCAGCAAAAGTTCTAAAAAATAATAACAATAATGAATAGTCGCAATCATAAAAGCAGATTTTAAAGTCAGTGAATCAAATTGATTTTAATTCTAATAATTAAAATTAAAACATTCATTTGGAATAAGAGTTTGAGGAAGATTCCAGTTAAGACATATAAGGAAAATCTAAATTTTTTTAAAAATAAAGTTAGAATAATATTTTTTAGCTAAAAAAATTGGATTCATTCTATTTTAAGAATTAGCATAAATAAAAAGAATAACATTTAAATTTAAATTTAAACTAATTTTTACCTTCATATTTATAAAATCATGGACATTAATAAAGTGTAGCACATTTATATAATATAAGAAAATTTTAAAACAAAAATGAGGTATTGAGTTAATATGTAGAAAAAAGTTATACAGAACAAGTGGAGTAACATTTATTAACAGATAATTAATATTTAAAAAAGTAAAAATCTTTGGAAAATTAAGATATATAGTAACATTTTAGTATTAATAAATAAGTCGATGGTTAAAAATGTATTTCGCCTAAAAATAGCGGTAATTTTACTAACAAAAATCTCAATAAAAAAATCTCGATTAGCGCTTTATAAGCTTTTGCAAATAATAATAATAAAAAGGAGATAATTTAAAAATTTATAGGCAAAAAAAGTTTTTAAAAAAATAATGAAAATTTTTCTGAAAGTTTAGGAAGTGTTGGATAAAGTAGGAACAGCAATAGGATTTAAAAATATATATCCCATTAATAATAAAATGTAAATTATCCTTTTAATTAAAATAATAGTGGCAGAAATTACCCTGTATATAGCAGCAGTAATTATAACAGTTGGCACAATACTTAAAGTTAATTTTTTTAACCAAATTAGTAAAGTTAATTTTAAAATATCGATAATTAGAATTATAATAAAAGTTTGCAAGGATAAGAAAAATTTGTTTAAAGTGAATATAATATGAAAAATTAGAAAATTATAACTGTTAGTTCCCCTAAGACTACTAAGCCAGCTAGTCAGAACAAAAAAATCAGGAATTAAAATAAAAAATACAGTTTAAATGCTAGGTCTGTTAATGACAAATAGAAATTGTTTTAATAAAATGGGGATTTAAATTTTTAAAATTTGAATTTGAAAACCGACACAAATTTTGTAGATTAAAAAAATAATAATAATTATGAAAATGAAAATGAAAAAATTTAGGTAAAAAGCGTTTAAAATTCTGTTAAGAATAAAAATAATGTTAAGTTTTTCTAGACAAGTTAGAATTCTAGTAGCGCTTAAACTAGTTTGAGAAACATCAGAAATTAATTAAGTAATAAAAATGTTATAAATGAAAATGGTTAATAAAAAAGAAAAATTGGAAGCGGAAATTTCAATGTAAAATGTGAATTTAATTTGAATTTTAATTAAAAAAGTAGCGATTACATTTCTAATTTTGGCGCTTATAAGCAGTAATTTTTAATGGAATAATAAAGGAAAAAAGGGAAAAATACAAAGACTGGTAAGAACTTAGATTCCCCGAATAATAATAATTAAATTAATTAAAAATAACCAAATTATGAAAAAAATTCATAGTAATAAAGTGTTTATAACTATAAAAGCACAAATCCATATATTAATAATAAATAAAATAGCAATTTTAATAAAGATTATTATGTTGAAGAATAAAATAATTTAGATTTTTTAAAATAGAAATTAATTATAAATGGGGGCGGTAAAGGGGGGTTTACAAGTAGGAATTAAAGCACTTCACTTAGTAAAAGATGTATAAAATATAATTATAATTAAAATAGTAAAAAAGGACATAATAATTTAAATAATAAAGAAAATAAGAAATTATTATATTAAAATTAATAATAGTAAAATAGTATATGCTATTAGAAAAAATAGGAAAATGATTTTGAAAACTAAGTTTTTTCTCCTTTTAAAGTATAAGAGAAATGATATAAAAATAGAATAAATAAATATTTATATAAAAATTAATTATACATTTAAAATAATTTTATTCAATTTAGTAAATTTATTCAAATTATTATGAATGTATTTATATATAATAAATGTTTAGTGAAAAAAAAAAAAATTAAGAAAAAAAGAATCGTTATAGAATAATATCTTTAGTATCTTTTTTTTTTTCTATTTATTATAAATAAATTAAATAAAGTGTTATATATTATTAATTATATTTAATAAGTATAAGTTTCTACAATTAATAAATAAAAAAATATAATAAATATGAAATAAACAAACTTTTAATAAGATTTATTTGGGTTTCAAATTCAATTTATTTTATTTATTATTATAGATTTTTTTATGCTTTTAATTTAGAGTTGTTATAATATTTTTTGTTTATAAATTAATCATTAGTCAGCAGGAGTAGGTTTAAATAATCTATTATATCCAGGAATATTGGGTAAAATGTGTTTTCTACCGTACCATTTTCCTTTACAAACTAAATTCCAGTATACAAATGGGAAAACATCTTTTTTTAATCTGAAGAAAATGTTTTTAGCTTTTCCTTGGTCGACAGGGAATGTTTCATCTACTTCATTATTATATTTAAATTCGGCTAAAACTAATTTATTTCCTCCGATTAAAATAGGACACGCTATTAAAAAATTAAATTATAAGAAAAAAGAAAAAAGAAAAAATTAATAATTTTAATATTATAAAATAGTAATTTAATTAAATTATCTTTTTTATATTTATATTTTTTTTTACATGTATATCCTTCATATTTGTACCAAACAGGGATGGTTTATTCGTGTTTAGCTTATACTAATAAGTTGTTTATTAAAACGGGAGTTTGAGAGAAAATAGCGGCAGCAGTTTTAGAGGTGGGTAAATTGGCACTGTCTCCTAAAGAGAATACGTTTTTGAATTATTTATGTTATAAAGTGTGAATATCGACGGACACAAATCCGGATTCATCAGCTAATCCACTTTCTTTAATAAATTTAGGGGGAACCTAAGGGGGGACTATGTGTAAAGCATCATATTTAACGGAAGTTTTGGCACCTTATATGAAAATATAAAAAATTAAAATAAATTATAATATAATAAAAATATAAAAATACTTAAACAAAATTTATTTATTTCAATTATTTTTATTTATTTATTATTTATTTATGTAATTTCTATTTTTTTATTTATTTTATTACCAGTTTGGGTGTTTTCAAAGATGGCAAGATTTTCATCTTTTTTGACTTCAATCATTTTTTGATTTAAGTTTAAGTTAATATTTTTTTCTTTATGAATTTCGGTTAAAACTTCTGAGTATTTGGGAATTCCAAAAACTACTCCTTTGGCCATATTTAATTAAACATTAGTATTGTCTCTAATTCCTTTTTTTCTCAAAGCGCACTCGGATAAAAAAGTGACTTTTTAAGGGGCACCAGCGCATTTAATGGGCATAGGAGGCTCGTGGAAAAGGAAAGTTCCACCTTGGAAATTTTGTAAAATTTTTTGTTGTTTTACGGCGTAAGCTTTACTGTAGGCAGATCCTACGGGGGCGTTGGGGTCTTCAAGGGCTTCTACGGCTCCTGGTTTAATAAAAAAAATATTAGTTATTTATAGATATTTTAAAAATTTTATATTTTAGATTTTAAATATTTATATGATTTTAATTAAAATTAAGTTTTATCTTTTATAAGTTTCTTTTATAAAAATTTTTTTTTTTTCCATTTATTATGAAAATTTTTATTATGTAGCATCGTTTTTGTTTTAATTTTAGGTATTTATGATAAAAATTTTAATATCTGAATAATATTTATTTTATGAGTATTTGTTTTTATATGTTTTTTATTTTTTTTTTCAAGTATATTTTCAATGCTATTAGAAATTTGATAGATAAATATTATTTTTAAATAAAGATAGATTGTCTTATATTAAAAACTACAATTTACCTTTGATTCCTTCGTAATTAAGATTGATTCCGGTAGAAATAATTAAATAGTCATAAGTATATGAATCTCCATCTTCAGTGTATATAGTATTAGTTTCGGGGTCAACTTTAGTTACAGCTAACTAAGTAACAGGAACATTTTTGGGGACTAAATCTCTAGTAATTTTTACAGTATCTTTTATATCATAAATGTCACCTGCAACCATGGTCCAAGCAGGTTAATAATAATGTTATGCATTAGGTTCAAATACTCTGATATCAGTGTCTTTTATACCTAAAATTTTTTTTTTTGTTAAAAATTATTATTAATAAAAATTAGTTAATTTAAATTTTTAATTTCTTTAATAATTTCAAATATTATATATATTAAATACTAAAAAATAATATAATATAATATATTTAAGTTTTTTTATGAAATGAAAAATAAATAATTGTAATTATTAGTTAGATTTTTAGGTTTTATGCAAATTTTAATTAAAATTTTTGTGTGTTGTTATGATATTAGTTATTAATTTATAGTAAAAACTTATTGGAATTTTATGGGAATTTTACCTTTTTCTTTTCTTAAATGGGCGCTGACATTCAAACCACCGGTTCCTCCTCCGATAATAGCAAATTTGGAATGAGCTCCAAAGAAAAATCTAGGGACTTTAGTAGATAACATGATAATTTTTTAATATTTTTTAATTTCTTTATTTAAATTTTTGAAAATTTTTTATTTTTATTTATTTTTTTTAATTGATTATAATTTTTTAGATTATTTTAGGATTTATTTCGATTATAATTTAATAATTTATTTAGAGAAAATATTAATATGCAGATGATTTTAAGAGAAAATGTTTTATACGATTTATTTTTTGAATAATGTAATCTAATAGGAACAAAATTTTAGTTTATTTAATATGGAAATGGTATAATAATAGAATAAAATATTTTTTAACAAAATTTTTTAAAAACCTAGTTATTTTATATATGGAAATAGTATTTTATAAGTTTTTTTTAGAAAATTTTTAATTCCAATATATTGTAATTTTTTAAGTTTAAAATTAATAATTAAATTTTCTTCAAATTTTATTTCCAATAATTATATATTAGAGTAAAAGTAAAAAATTAATTAATAAATTATGCCTTTTGTTATATTTTAATTTACATTGTTTAAATATTTTTATTACACAGGGTTATTTAGGAAAAACACAAAATAAAGGCTTACTGATAAAATTAATTTAATAATTTAATTGTAATAAAAATATATAAATATATTAATTTTATGAAATTTTAGTTTTCATTTTCTTCACTTTACATTTATTTTAGTTTATGTGGTATAATAAAATATATATAATTAATTTCTATATTCATGTCTTTTAAAATCATTTAATATAATATTAGCAATTTCTAAAATTATTAATAACGAATTTAATTTCCAACAAATTAATTTTAAAAAAATTAAAATGTAAGTAAAAAATTTGATTTATCCAATTAAATGGTAGGTAAAAAATAAAGATGTTGAAACTAAGTTATAAATTCAAATTTATATTAATAATTATAATCATTTTAATTAATGGATTAAAATTTTTAATGATTATTTATAAATAAATATTTAAAAATAATAAAATTTTAGAAGATTAATTTACAAAGTCCTATTAATTATATTATATTTTGTAAACTGAAAATATAAATATAATACCATTATTATATACATTAAATTTGAGCTTATTGTAGTATTATCTATAGGAAATATATATATAGATTTGTTTATTATTTTTAATATGCTAATAACTATTGGGATAAAATTCTAATATTAAATAATATGATAGTATTACTATTATTCTTATACTTTTACAAGAAATAAATAAATTACTAAAAAAAAATAAAAAAAAATATAAATCGCAAAAAAGTGATTAAATTTTAGAATGGAATAAAAAAGCGAAAAGATTAAATAATAACAATAGACTGATTATAATATAGTAAATGAAAAAGAAATAGAAAAAAATTAAAATGAAAATGAGGATAAAAGTAGTTTATATTATAAAAGAGAGAAAAAAAGATATATAATATTTAATAAAGTGTTAAAATAAGATGTTAATTAGTTAAAGATAAGATAAATAATATTTAATAATTTTTTGTCAAAAAGGTTTGTGATAAAATTTTTATAAGACAGTTAATAATATGGTTAAAATTATTTTTTAGCGTAAAAATTAAATTTATAGGACCTATTTTCTATTTAAGAGTTAGCAATTGATTATTAGTTTGAAATGGTATTATAATAATTAAATTTAATAAAAGTGGATAAAATAAGGGAATATATTACTATGTTTGAATTGTCAAGATAATTTTTTGCTTATTGTGTGAAATTTTAGGAAATTTTGGCAATAAAAAAGGTGAAAGTTGTTATGAAAGGAGAAAGTTTGGTTAATTTGCCAGTTTTTCCTTTTTAAGAATTATTTTAAATTTAGGGGCTTAAAGTTTTTGAAGGAGATTTTAGGTAGTTGGATTTTAATGGTTGTGGTTTTCGATTTTTAAAGTAAAATTAGTATTGTTTTTAAGGGTTGGAAAGTTTGGAAAAATTAAGTCTTAGTTTTTAGTAAAATAATTATAAAATTATTTAATATTTTTATTAAAGGGAATTGTTTATTAGTATTTTTTAATTTTTATTTGCTATGCTATTTTATATTAATTTATGTCTTTATAGTGGAGCAAAGATGATTTGTAAATAAAACTTGGTTAATAATATTTAAATATTGTTAGAAAAAAATTAAGAAAGTTTGAAAGGATTGTTTTTAAATTTAGGGTAATGATAAGAATATAATCGATTTTTAAGTTTTATATTTTTTTCTATATATAAAAATACTAATTATATATAATAGAAATTTTGAATTAAATTCGGGATAGATATTACAGATTTTTAAAAGCATTGAATAGTTAAAATAAATGAAGGTTTTTAATATAAATTTGAACAATTAATAATTTTTGAATGATGATACTTTTATATAAATGACTAAAAGTTTTGGAAAAATGACTTCACTTTAAGATTTATCAGTTTGTTTTTCGTAAAATAAATAGAAATTTTTTTTCATTTATTATTAAATTAAAATTACTATTATAAACATAATTTAAAAGGTAATGTCCATTTACAGCCTAACTTTGTGTTGTTGAATTTCATAGGCAACTTAAATAATGTTAATATTTGGATTCTTTAGCAGTTTCAATGATGTAAGTTGTTATATTAATACTTTTTTAAATATGTATTTAATTTTATATAGTGGAAGTAATAAAGAAATAAAAGATAAACAGTTCAATAGGCACATGATTTAAATATTTCCAAAAATAAAGTCTTTTAAAATAAATTTTTCGTAAATAATAAAATTATTTTATTTTTTGTGATTTACTTTATTTATTTTTAGAGGAAATAACTTGAATGAATTAATGGTAAATTAAATTTAGTAAATGATGAAAAATTCTACAGAAATATAAAAAGATTTTGTGATGAATTTTAGGTATATAAATAGATAACTTTATTTAATTAATTTACAACATAAATAATTTGTTGTTGATTATTTTTTTATATAAAGTTTTGTTGGTATGACAGATAATATGAATAATTAACTATTAGATGGGGTTAGTTTTTTGAAAAATTTATAATTTTTTACGCTATTTTTTGGGTAAACTTATATATTTAAAAATAATATAAAAAATTTTATTTTCTATTAATTTATTTTTATTTTTAAAATAACTATAAAGAGGAAATAAATTAACATCCTAAGCTTTGAAATATTTTTTTTTTATTGCTAGAAACTTTTTAAATAAGTTACGACATGTATCTATTGATTATTCGTAATTATTTTAATGTTTAAAATATTTTATATATAATTCATATTTTTTTTTTGTAGCAATATTATAATTTAGAAATTAGATGATGATATCAAAATAATTTAAGAATTTATTGATTATGTAATTTATGAATCTAATATAAACTAATTCAAGTTAGTGTTAAGGTATTTTATTTTAAAAATAATTTTAATTTAAAATTTAATTATATTTATATAATTTATTCTGTCATATAATTATCTATATTAATATTATTAAGGAGAACATAATTAAAGAAAGAATTTTTCTAAATTGATGATAAATCTGTAAAAATTATTGATGTTATTTGTTGATACTTAAAATAAATATATAAATAATATGTAATTTAAATAATTCTAAATTTGTAAAAAAAGTAGTTTTAAAAATTTTGCTTGTATAGTTTAAATATATTAATTGTCATTTATACTATATTAAGGATTCAATTATAAGTTTTAAGTAAAATTATTGTTTTGTCCCTAATTAAATTTTCTTGAATTACTAGATTATTTATGGTTATTTTAATTTTTTATAAAAAAAAATAATTTATTACAAAAAATAAAAATAAGCAACAATTCATTAAATTTTATAAAGAAATAAAAATTTTTTAATACAAATAAGATGGAAAAAGAAAATAAAAATCAAGAAAGTTAATAAAATCAGGCTAAAAAATAGCAGAGAAAATAAGAAATTTAAGCCGAAAAAGAATAAGTAGAGAGGAAAATGATGGTTTAATTAAGTAAATTGAATTAAGAAATAAATATGTTAAAAGAATTAGATGAATAGAGTGCAAAATTTTTGACATTTAACGAGATATTTAACGAATTTTTTTAGAAAATTTAAACAATTTTAAAAAGAAGCGAACACTACAGTTTGCCTGAGGCTTTTTAATTGTGTTATGATTTCGTAAAAGAAGAAAAATATATTTAAAATCATTATATTTTATGTTTGGTTTTAGTTTAGAGTTTTGTTAAAATTGGAGAAAATTTGGGAATTTTTGATAAAAAAAATGTTTTTAGTATGGCGATCAAGTTATTTATTAGTGAAAAATTAGATGATTTGTCTTACAATTAAACTTTTAGAAATTTATTGTTTGGTTTCTGCTTTTTGAATTAAGGTAAAAATGTTGCAATTTAGTATATATAATTAAAACTATTATATAGTTTTATGGTTTATAGTATTATATAAATATTTTTATATTTTTAATATAATTAAAATAATAATAGGAATTCCTATTTGGAAAAAAAATAGAGACCATGTTCCTGAATTATACATGACAATTAACAATATTTTATTATTTGTTTTGGATTATATTGAAAATGTCGATTTTTCTGGAGATGATAAGAATTAAGGAAATATATCTTAAAGATTTGAACAAATTTTCAACCAATAATTATTATCATAAATGAGCGAAGAAGATTCAATTTTGTATTAGGTGTAAGATGAAGATATAGGGACATTTATTGAGCAAATTTTGAATTAATTAAAGCATATAATAAAAATTCATATAACTGAGTCAAATTTTGATTTACTTTATAAGCCTATTTTAAATAAATTGAGGGAAATTGAGCCTTATTTACCAAGCAGAATATAAAATAAGTGTACCGAATTAGTAGAAAAAATTGCTGAAATGAGTCAAGGATATGAAATAAAATAGAAATTGGAAATAATTATCGATAAACCTTTAATGAAAATTAAGTAATTAGACCCTAGAATAATTGATTATAAAGCAAAAGAACACAAAAAAGACCATATAAAAGAAAGATAAAAAGTGTAGAAAAAGATTAAAAAGGAAAAAAGAAAAACTGTATCGGATATTAAAGAAGACATGAAAATGATTTAATTAAATAAAGAAAAAATAGCTGGACATAAAGATTAGGAGGGAAAGAAAAAGGTCAAAGATTTTAACAGTTTTTTAGTAGATTAATAAAAAGAAATTAAAAAAATGAAGACAACTTAAATAAATAGAGAAAGAAATAAAAAACACAGTAAAAGATAGGCTGGAAATAAAATGGATTCTGGTAATACAGATAGCAAAAAAGGAGGAAGAATGGACATTCCTAGGTTTTGACCCCAAAAATTTATTTGATAATATTAAATATATATATATACTATTTTGGATATCATTTAATCAATATAATATGTTTTTATTGTATAAATATATTAAATTTTAGGGAATTAAAATATAATAGAATAAAATAAATAAAAACAAAATATTGTGTATCATACTTTTTCAATTTTAGATTTAATTTGTTTTGATTTAAATAAGAAATGTCGAAAATATATATATTTTTTTTAGCTTAAAATATACAAATTATCCATTTAATTTAATATAAAAACTGTATTAAATAATTCACTAATATAATATTAATAAATATTTAAAGTTTTTAACTATAGAATTTTTATATATATATATTCATTTATATTTACGCACAATTATAAATACACATAAAATTATAGTAAGAAATTTTATTTATGTCCAGAGTTAAATAAAAGTAAATATTCATATACAAAATTAATATAATTTAATCACAAAAAAGTTTTTATTATATAATAAAATTGATATTGTTTTAAATTATGATATTTTATATATTCTAACACATTTATTTAAATTTATAAAACAAATCATAGCAAATTAGAACAAGGAAACTGAGAAAATAAGATAATTAGCATGATTATATAAAATCAAGCACTTAATAATATATATTAAGTATATAAGCACTTAATAATATATAATAAGTATATACACACTTAATAATATATAATAAGTATACAAATATATCTATTAACCATGAAATTTTATAAATAAAATTAATAATAAAATTAAAAATTAAATAAATTTTAAATTTAAAATTTCTAAACATTGTAAAGATTTAATTTGCAAATTTCTAATTTTCTAATTTTTTTTTTATTTGAATAAAAACTAAAAGAAATTAAAATTATCAGAAATAATCTAAGATTATTTTTTTGTTTTTTCATTTCTTTAAATAAATTTTTTTTCGGAAACCAAACCATTTATAATAATAGTATAAATGTTTTTATCAATAGAATTATAAGAAATAAAAAAAAAAAAACAAAACAAGAATAAACATATAAAAACATAATAAATAAAGTCAAAAAATTCTAATAAAAACACTAAATAAAAAGGGGGTTTGAATAATACAAAATAAATTTCAGTTAATTTTTCTTATAAAAAATAATATATATATATAAAAAATAGTAAATAATAAATAATAAGCATAAAAAAATGAGTAACTGGTTTGTAATACTTTTACTTTTTTTATATAAATTTATTCCACCTGCTTTATACCTATATTATTTGATACCTATATGGAATATTTTAACAGTTTGTCAGTTAAGAATAGACGTATGTGTTTTTATTATATTATGGGAAGAAGTGACTTTTTCAATTGGCTGGTTATAAGCAGTAATTTACGGGCCTTAGTCGAAATTTGTTTCTTCTATTGTTACTACGATAATAATTTTTGTTACTAAACTTTTTAATTACAGCGACAAGTGTGTGGAAAATAAGTAGTTTTAGGAGGAAATTGGGCTGAATAAGTTTAGCAATTTTTTTTTTGAGTTTGTGTTTTGGATGAATGTTATTTTTTATGTTTTGGCGTTTTTTTCGATGATTGTATATACTTATTTTTTGCATTAGGGGCTGATGAGGAGCATATTACATGAAGCACCGGAGCATTTTAGGGAGCAGGAAAGAGGGTTAAATAATTAGGAAATTTTGTAATTATCTGAGATTATTTATTAGGAAAAGGATTAGAATTATATTTAGAAATAAAATACCAAAATTTAATAGATTAGTATAAAAAAAAGTAGTTAGGTTTTATCTAGTATTTAGGAAAAGTAAGATATTGATTAAATGTAAGGTGATTAGGATAATTTTTAGAATTAGATAAAAGTAGAGTAAGTAAATTTAACTAGTTTGTAGTAAATGGCTATAGATTAAAATGTTATTAGATTTGATGATAATAATAATAATTTTAATAAAAATGAAAGTATTTAATAAGGGGTAAACTTAAATTTATAGAGAAAAACTGAGGATAAAAATTAAATTACTAAATAAAATATAAATATTAGCATTGACAGTAAAATAAGTAATAATAGAATGGATTGTTCAATTTGTTTAAGCGATTTAATAACAGGGGATGCTATTATTAGAACACCTTGTAAACATATTTTTCACAAAGAGTGTATTTTATCTTGGATTAAGTAGAATATTAGGTGTCCAAATTGCAGGCATAATTTAAGGGAAGGTATTAAAAAGAAAATTTAGGAAAAACACTAGTAAGAAATATATAATAATAATTAAAATAATAATGAAGGATAAACAGTTATACAATAGAGATTGGAAAATTTTTTAGAGGATTAAATGAATTTAGTTAGTTTTACCGAGAATTCTGAGGGCGATTAATAAATTGAAGTGTAAATACAATAGGAAAATTGAATCAGAAATTTTTAAAAAATTAAAATAATTTGTAGGGTTTAACTTAATGGGAAAATTTCAATAATAAAAAAGTAAATTAGAAATTATAAGACCCAAATAAAGATAAATGACATTAAATAATTAAAAAATTTAAATATTAATTATTCTTGTTTAAATAATATGTTTTATTTTTGTATTTAACTTTTGAATTTACTAATTAATAATAAATATATAAATTTTATGTAAATATGAAATTTTTATTAAAACAAATTTAGTATATAATAACTTAATATTATAATAATTTAAAGAAATTAAAAGAGTTTGATATTTTATTAAATATAAAATAAGTAAAATAAACTATTAAAAATATATATCTTTTATTAATTTATAAAATATATTATTTATACATTTATTTTTTACAGCTAATTCAATATATTATTATAAATTTAAATTTAGGGTAATTTAAGAATAATTTTGATTTAAATTAATAGAATTATTTATAGGAGTTTAAATTTAAAATTAAAGAGTTAGAAATTTTGAAGTTAATTAAGATTTTTGTATATTTAAGAGGAAGTTAGAAAAAAATCGGGAAATAAAAAAAAAAAAGTAAAAAATTAGGAAAAGAATGGAAATTTTTAGAATTAAGACATTTATGGATATTAGTTTTTGAAATTGATATAAGATAAATGCTTTTGAAGTTGAAAAAAAATTGTAGAATTACGAAAAGTTATTTTTTTTCTTATAAATGCGGAATTTAAATAATATAATAAAGGGTTTTCATAATAAATATTTTTTTTTATTTTTATTTTTTTTTAAGAGGGGAAAAATAGGTACAGGTTTTTATTGAATACAGAGTATAATTTGTATATTACTATAATTTTAATAATACTAAATTACTGCAGGTATTTAAATAGGAGTATATAGAATACAAAATAATTTTTTTTTTTCTAGAAAATTACTTTAAAGTTGGCATAAATTAGAGATTTATAATAAATTATTATATAGATTAATTTAAATAAGAAATTTATGAAGTTATTATTATTATTTTGGTCTCATAAATTTTGCTTGTTAGTGATTAATCATTCAACTTTGGAGGCTTCGGCTCTTTTTCCGTGGAAGTCGGTTTCGGGGACGTGTTAGACGAGAGTGTAGTATTCTTGTCCTTTATTTTCTTCTTCTTCATTTTTTCTTCTAATTAATCTGACTCTAACTCTGGTGGGGATGTTTCTGACTCCTTTGGACCAGATGAATTTATTTAAAGGGGTATCGATTCTGACATCTGAGGTCAACATTTATTTGGCAGCGATGGCTTTAATTTCCCTGATGGCTCTGGGAGCTTTCTTTTTGAATTAAACTTTGTGGATTTATTTGTGGAGATTAACGGTAATATCTCTGGAGGATTCTCCCATTTTGTTTTATTCTCCTTTAACTTTTCTGGCCATTTTATTTTTTTTATTTTATGTGTTTTGTTTTATTTGTAAAATTATTTTTGGATTAAATTTTTTTGTTTTTTTTATTGCAAATTTAATTTAATATATTCTTAAGATTGATTTTAGACCCTATCAAATTAATTAATTCGTAAATGGCCATTTCATTCTTCTTTTTAATTAACAAAATTATTTAATTAATTAATTTAATTTTTTCCACTTTATTTATTTTATTATAATTAGACCAAGCAAGTCCCTTAAATTACTCTTTTCATACTATACCCAATCATTTTTCTAAATAGTTATCTGTTATGCTATATTTTTAAAATTTTCTATCTCAAGATATTTATATTTTTATCTTAAAAATGTATTTACAAAAATTCATTTATTAACTCAATAATATAAATTTTTAATATTATATATCTATCATTTTTATATATTTATATATATAAATGTGTATTATTTTATTCTAATTTTTTATGGTATAAAGATACTTAATGATTTAATTTAAAATTTATTGCTAAAAAAAATGAAAAAAATAATTTTATTTGATAAGATAATATAAATCTAGTATAGTTGCTATTGTATAAGAATCCTCATAAAAAAAGTTAAAAAATCCATATAAACTAGAATCGATTAATTAATTAGTTAATTAATTAAATAAACAGTGATGATAAAAATTTTTATAATTTACGTATTTTTTTATAAATTATAATTATAATAAAATTAATGAACATTAATTAGAAAAAATTCAATGGTATTTTTTTTAGTCCTCCAACGGAATTTCGTCCAAAAAGGACAAACCTTCATCAATATCCGGTTCAGTATTTATGGGGACACTGTTTAAATTATTGAAAATCTACACATATTCTCCATTAGCAATTCTCAAGGCAAATTCGGTATCATTAATGAAAAAATCGGCTAAAATCTACATATTTCTAGCCGGATTATATTTCTTTTTTTTGTTAACATTTTCCTCATCATCATCTTCATTTTCATTTTCATCTAAATTTTCATTTTCATCTAAATCTTCTTCTAAATTTTCTTCTTCTAAATTTTCTTCATCTTAATTTTCTTCTTCTTAATCTTCTAAATTTTCTTCTTAATCTTCAAAATTTTCCTCTTGTTCTGAGTTTTCGTCGAATTCTGAGTTACTTTTTTTCGCTTTCTTTTTTTTTTTTTTAGGAATTTCTTTTAATTTTTGTTAATTTAATTCTTGCTTCAAATTTTGGCCTAAAATAAAAACAACTTGATCTTCAGCGAAGTCGTAAAGAGGGTCTTGTTTGCAAATTTGCAATTTTTCGAGTTTTTTTTCTTGTAAAACGAAAAGTTGCTTGGCGCTTTGGATTGTCAAATTTAAAAAAAGCTATTTTTAATAGTGTTATAATAATTATTATTTTTATAACATTTCCTGCTTTTGTTCTTATAATTATTATAATTTTAGCTGTTATTCTTGCTCGAATTTTATTCTTTACTGCTGACTTTTGGGCTGTTGTTGGGGGTCCGACATAAATTATATTTAATTTTCTATTTTTTGCTCTAACTGTTTAAATTACTCTTGATTTTAGTTTTCGAAATTTTCCTAGTGTAGAGAAAGATTATCGATCCAAATTACTTTTTTACCTAATTCCAAAGAATCTTTAATCGCCAACAAAGAGTGTTCTCCATAATCAATTACACTGTAATTATTTTCCAAAGGGTGTTCCAAATCTTCTTCTTAAATTTGTTCTTAATTTTCGCCCATTTGCACGTAAAAAGTGTGGGGCTCCCAATTTTTTAAATTTTTCAATAAAAATTCATAATATTCAGGGGTACCCTTTGGAATCGTGGGCAAATTGGGGTCCTCTTCAGGAGGAGGCATAGTTTGTTCTTCTTTTTTAGCGTCTTTTGCGTTTGTTTTAGGTTTTTTTTCTTTTTTAACGTTTTTTTCCTCTATTTTTTCCTCAGTGCCCTCTGGAACAGGCTGTTTAGGCTCTTTTGCAGTCAGAAAATCTGAGGGAACTACTAGTTCCACGTTTTGGTCAGAATTTAAATCAATTATTTTTTGTAAATATTTTCTTTTTATTTGAGAAATGTTTGTGGGAAGACCAGCTATACTGTCTTTTTTTTATTGGTTTAGGTATTGAGCTATTCCAAATTCTCCCAGTAAAACTATTCGAGAGGCGGTTTTGTAGAAATTATTTAAAGCAATTAATTTATTTGGCGTTATTTTTCCGCCTAAAAAGACCACCTCAGGGTCTCTTTTAAGGTAATTTAAATAAGCAGAATTCATGACTTCTTTGCCTAAACAATTGCCTAGAACGTTATTTTCGCATTCTGTATCTATTAAAGAGGAGAAATTTTTAAAAAAATTAAATTAGTCTTCTACAACAAAGATATGACCGTATTCGTTTAATTATTTTTAAAATTCTTCTCTTTCTTAATTGTCAAATTTAATAAGATAATCTTCTATTTGATCAGGAGAATATCTTTCTAAAATTTCAGATTCTTCTAAAAATTCCACGTTTTTCTCTTCTTTTTCTTGCTCTTCTTGTATCTGAGATTTGTCTTTGTCTTTGTTTTCTTCTTCTTGTAGGGATTTATTTTATTTATTTTTATTTTTATTTTAACCTTTGGTGAAAAGTTAAGTATTTTTAATTAAAATTTAAAATTAAATTATAAATCTAAATTTTAAATTATATTTTTTACTTTAATTCTACTGGTTTTCTGCTTATTCTTCTTACAATTATCTTTCTTTTTCTTCTTTTTCCTCTTTTTCTTCTTTCTACCTTTAGATTTCTTATTATAAAACTTCATCTTTTAATTTTTTCCCAATTCTGAATCCGATTTCCATTGGTTCGAAAAAGGAATTTTCCAAAACCAAAACGGAATTATCGGAATAAAATTCGGTTTCCATTTTTTCTTCAAAGTTGTCGATATATAAAGATTCGTTAAAGTAAACAGGAGAGTCGATTTAATTTTTCAAATATTCGAAAAAAAATTTAGTGCTTTGAACTAAAGAATACTCTCCTAAAAAAATTTTTGAATTTTTAAATTAAAAAATTGAAAATAAAATTAAATTAAATTAAAATAAATAAAAAAGAAAATTAAATAAAATTATTCAAAATTTTTTAAATTTTTTAATTTTACCAGTTGGCGAATTAAATGAGGGCAAAAGCATGACTAATTTTGCTTGTTTTTCGATAAAAAATTTGATTTAATCCACAATATTTTTTAAATTTTATTCTTCTAAAAAGGAAAGGTCTAGGGGTTTTTACTCTTTAGAAATTTCTTCGGCTTGTCCTTTTTTCTTTTTTTAGGGTTAAGGTCTTCTTCCTTTTTTTTTGTCTTTTGCTAGTTATTCTTTTGAAGTTTTAAATTTTAGTAAATTAAATTAAAAAAAATTATTTATTAATAAATTGACAAAAAAAATACAAATTTCAAAAAATAATAATTATAATAAAATTTATAAGAAATAATAAATTCATTAATTTGGTTTTTTTACCCTATAAAAGTCTTTCTTCCTCCGCTTTTCTTACTTCTTCTTCTTTTTATTAAATTATTTATTGTTCAAATTGCTGTTTTTTCAAAATACTTTCGGGGTCAGTTTTACAAGTAAGGTGAACTTTTAATAAAATTCTTCTTCCATCTATGTCTGCGTCACAAACTTGCATTTTTTTCATAATTTATTCAAAATATTCGTCACTTGGTAAAAATTCTTCCAATTATTGGTCAATTCTTTTTTAATTTTTATAATTTATTTTTTAAATAATAAAATAAGAAAAAAAAAAAAAAGTTTTAATTGAATTTAATTTGGCTTAAAATGAAAGGATTTTTCTATTTTTAAAAATTACTTTAGGTATTCACTATATTATTCATAATTATCAAATAACTATAAAGCTTATTGTGAAACTTATTCTGTTATTTGATTTGAAACTTGTTCTAATAAATTTTTTTCTTCTTCTTCATTTATTTTTTTCTTTCTTTTTTTGGCCCAATCTGCTTTTAATTTGGCCAATTCTTCGTCTTTTTTTTACTTCGCTTCTTATTTTTATTATTTTATTAAATTTTTTTCCTCTTATTTTCTTAAATATTCTTCTTTTAATTAAATTAATTATTATTGTTCTTCTTCGGACATTTCTTCTGTTGGCTCCGGAATATCTGCTTCTTATTATTAATCCTCATCAGCTTCGTCATCAGACGGGACTAAAAATTGATAGTCCCATAATTAGTTTTCTTCTCTTAATTGGTCGCTTGTTTCAGGAATTTTATCGATAATCTTTAAATTATATTAAATTTAAATAATTTTACATTAAATTTAATTTAATTTAACTTTAATTTTTAATAAATTTTATTTTATAATTTGATAAAAAGTTAAATATTTTTTTACACTTAATAATTTTGATTTAAAGTCGTTATATACTAAACTTCTTTCAACTGGTCTTTTTCTGGAAAGTTCCTCGTAATTTTTATATCTTGCCATGAAATTGTATTTGACTTCATCGTCATAAATTTCGTTAATTAAATTTTTCAAATATAAAATATCCATATCCCAATACATATTTTCCGGATCTTTTTTTAATTCTTCATAAATTGAACTTTCCAAATCTCTCCACCACTTTATCACTAAAGGGTTGTAAAATAGTCCCAAATTTTTATTTTTCTGCTCAAATTCTCTTTTACAAATTTCCGGGTCGTCTAGATTAGGAAGGGGAGGGGTAGGAGTCTTAACTTAAACTATTATATCGTCCAAAATTTCTTTCATTCCTATTTATATTAAATTAAACAAATTGATAAATAATAAATAAAATAAAATAAAAAATAATAATAAAAAAAAAAATTAAGTATAAATATAAATATAAATAAAATTAAAATAAAACAAATTAAAATAAGATAAAATAAAATTGAAATAAAATAATAAATTAATTTCTTTTTAATTATTCTATGGGCTAAATTAATTCCCTATTTTTTATTTTTTTTTATAAATATAAATTTATATTTTTATTAGCTTTGAATAATTATTATTCTTTACCTTTGTATAAATGAGACTCATATAGTTATCTGTCAAATTAATGTCTCCATTCTATATTTTCGTCGATTTAAATTGCATGACCCGAAAGTTTAAGTCTCGCTAAAGGTTTTGTAGTAGGAGGGGAGCAATTTAAAACCCACTCTTGATTAAAAATACCTTTAAAAATAGTTTAAAAAATATAAAATTTAATTTTTTTATTACATTAATTTTTAATTTTAAATTTTTGATTTTTACCAGTTAATTTAGATAAAAATGAAAAAATGAATCTTTTTTATTCCCCTGGTTTAATAACGTTTTATTCATGATGACAGAAAAATTTTTGATCTCTTTCTTATAATGATTACTAATAATTTTTCTGGTTTTCTAAACTTTCCCATTCGTAATATATAGATGCATTTCCATTATTTGTAACAATTACTTCATCAAATGCAACCTTAATTAATTTTTTTATTATTAAACAAAATAAAACATAAAAAAAATTTGCTTAAATATGTAATTATTAAAAATAATATAATTATTTTATATTTTTATATTATTTTATTTAAATTTTCTTTTTACTTTTCCTCTTAGAGCCATGAACGAAATAAATTATTTATTCATTTTGACTTGGGGGCCGTCAATTTCGCAGACGTAATTATTTTCTTATTATTATTATTGGAAATTTTATGTGCCTACGTTAGAAAAATGTTTGCTTCTTATATTTGAATCGATAGACCTTTGTGATTGTTAAGTTAAAACTCTGCTATCTGAGACATTTTTCGTTAGCATTTTCGAGACCCTTCTCAGCATGTCGCCGGCCCTTGTAAAGGCTTTTTTGGACTGTTAAGTTGGAAAATTACCGATATTTTACTGGTCTTTCTGTTTTTTTATAAAAAAAAATTAATATAAAACAAAATTATTATAATAATGATTTTTAGATTTTAAACTAATTATTATTGAAAATTAAATTTATGTTTATATTTTTTATTAATTTATTAGTTTTGTTTGCATTATTGTTTTTAGGTGTTTGGGTTTTTAAATTTAAATATATTTTTGTTTTGTTTATTATTGAAGTTTTAGAGGTTTTATTTTTGGTTATTCTAAATATTATTAGTATATTGTTATGTGGAATATGAATAAAGTTAAATTTTTATTAAACAAATATCTTAAATTAAGATACACTAATTTTTGTTTATAATACTTGAATTTTTATTGGATTTAAGAATTAAGATTTGAAATTTTTATAAATAGTATCCAATTATTTATATTAATTTTTATACTTCGATCAATGTATTTTGTAAAAAGGGATGCTTTTCTAACTATTTGGCTGCTGCTATACTTTCATCTATTTTTTTTCTGACTAAAATTTATTTTTTAGGTCTGTTGCTTTATACTGATTTGAAGAGATCGTTTTTTGTTAATGTCTCCATTATTTAGAGTTAGATTATTTTTGTTAGTTTTTTATATTAATTTTTTAGTGATTAAAAAAATATCAATAAGAGAATTATTGAATTAAAATAAAAAGTGTTATATTATTTTTTTTAATTGATAAAATAAAAACAGATAATTAGTTATATTCACATGCTATATATGATAATAATCATAATAGTATTAATAAAATAAAATAAAATAATTTGAAAAATTTATATATAATAATATTATTTCTAATGTTTAATTAGCATTATATATATATACTGTATATTTTATTTAATTTATTTAATAAACCAGCAAAGTTATAACTTAAATATTCTAAAATTAAAAAAAGATATTCCCTGAATATATCTTTATAGAAATAAATTAAGTTAACATTAATAAAAATAATAATAATAAATAATAGTAATAATATGTTAGTTATAGATATAAATAACCTTTTAAAAATAAAGATAATAAAATAACCTTTTTTTTTTATTTTTATAAATACACTTTATTTAAAAAATTTCAAAATTAATCAATTTAAAACTCAATAATATGTACTCAATTCATTTAACCTTTTTATGAAATTATTATTTACTTACTAACTTTAAAAAAATCGACTTTTTACCATAACAAAGAACGTAAATGAATTTTAAATTATGAAAAAATAAGAAAATCTAATATTAATGACCTGAAACAACTATAACTAAAAACATACAAAGGATTTCTATTACTATTATTAATTTTTTTACTAATTATATTTATTTTTTTTTTGACCTAGAACTGAAATATTACTACATCTTTTTTTATTTTTATTTTTATTTTTAACTTACTTTCTAACTTATAACTTACACAAATAAGATATACATATATATATATACCAATTAACCATAAACTATACTTATTTTTAATATGTGTTAAAATGATATTTATAGTATTTTATTTTTTTCAACTTTTTTTAACCCTCACCTCACATTTATGATGGATTTCTAGGATTTTTGCAACGATTACACTAGTCACGCCATTAAAAGTTGATGTTTTTACACTGAGTACATTCCCTTTTTTATTTTATAAAATTTTTTAAAAAATTTAAAAAATATATTATTTGAAGAATTAATTTAATTAATATATTAAAATAAAATTTATTGGTGGAATTAAGGATTATTTATATTTATTTCTGATTGATTTTATTGTAATTTTGATTTTTTTTTATATTCTTTGGTAATTATTTATAATAATAAACGTTGATAATTCTTTTATTGTCAATCTATCCATTTTTATTATTAAACTATTTTATTTAACAAAAATTTAATTCTACCAGTCTCCTTCTTTTTTGACAGGCATTTACGATCTATTAGCGCCGTCTTAAGAACCCTTCCTATAAGGTCTGTTATCTCTGCTTCCTCCTCTGAAATTTTAAGAATCACTTCTGGAGCCTCTATGTACTTTTTCGCACACATCATTTTTACTTTCATGACACCTATTACATTAATTTCTGCTTTTAAAGTTGATATTTTTACACTTACCACATGTCCAGTCGCCTAAAAATTTTATTAAAAAAAATATAAAATATAAATTAAAAAAAAATGCTAGAATAATCAAAATAAATATAAATAAATTACTAAATAAAAATAATTAATTAATTAATAAATAAATATAAATATATATATATAGATAAAAATAAAACCTTCACTTATCTAAGGTCCTTTTCCACCTTATCTACCATTGTTTTCCCTTCTCCTATCATCCCTCCTTCTATCATCTCTCCTATCATCTCTCCTTTCATCTCTTCTATCATCCCTTCTATAATCTCTCCTATCATCTCTTCTATTATCTCTTCTGTCTCTAGAGTCGTTTCTTCGGCCGCCTCTTCTGTTATCGTCTCTTCTAAAGTCGTTTCTTCTAGGGGGTCCTCTGTCTTCGCCTCTTTTGGGAGGGCCTCCTTGGGCGCCGCCGAAGTACACTTCGCCTTGGTTTGTCCTTCTTAGAGAAGAACATTTGTTGCACTCTTGTCTTCTTGCGAAGTTCCAGTTGTCGCAGTTTGTGCAGTTCCAGTCTTTAAAAATAAAATAAAAAATAATTTAATAATAATTAAATTTACAAATTTAAAAAAATTTTTATTAATTTTTGTTTTTTTAATTCTAATATTTTATTTTTGTAGTGTTAAATTTAATGATATTTTTGTATTTTTTTATGTTTTTACCTCCGTCACTTATATTTGAAGGATATTTTTTAGAATGGTCTCTGCTTCTTGACCTTCTATCTCTAGACCTAGACCTTCTTTCTCTATAATTATTTCTGTCATTGTAAGCACCTCTTTATCCGTAAGGTTCTTAATGAGGATATTAAGGATGTTCGTTATAAGGCCCGTCTCCTTAATGCATAATATCCTAAATACCGTTATAAAGTTCATTTAAAAATCCTCCTTAATTATTTTATTATCGTGCGGGGGGAGGGGGCCCTTAATAACCTCCTTATATTTATTATTATTATAATTATTATTATTAATGAGGAGGCCCTTATTAGGGGTACTGTTAAGGAGGATAGGTTTGTTAGTATTGGGGAGGATATTGCTATTGCTCGTATTGGGGAGGGTAGGAAGGGTTTTCGTATCCAATATTTTAGTCTTTTTTTTAAATATATAAAATGTTATTAAAGCCAATTAATTATAGGTATAAAAAATAAGTGTATTCATTCTTAAATTATAGGTAAAATCACACTTTATTTATTGAATTATGCTGGAGAAATGTTTTAGAATTTAAAAATGTAAATTTAAATTAGCTTATTTTTTACTTGGGGGATATTGAGAATAAGGATCGTTATACGAATAGTATTTTTATTATTATATAATACTTTATTATTGTTAATTAGGTTTTGGAGGTCCGATTGAAGAACCTTTTTATTGCTAATTTTGGTCAGGATAAGGTTATTAATATTACTATTAAATATCTTGTTATGTGCTGGGTGCTTTTGGTATGTTTTTTGGGTCAGATTAGCTATTTTATTCCATTTTTTTTTATACGATTCTATGATTTAAGAATTTTTTTATTTAATAATTTTTATAAATTTTATTAGATATAATAATTATATGTATTTTATTTTTAAATTATTTTAAAGAAAAAAAAAATAATAAAAAGTGATTTTACTATTATAGTAAACTACTTTTTTAATAAAATTTGATAAATTTGTATAATATGGTTATTTTATTAAATATTAAAATATAGCATTTTTTTTTTTCATATTATTAAAAAGCAGAAATAAAATTTTAGCAATTATATAAATTTTAAATTTAAATAAAGATTATTAGATTTTGGTAGATAAGCTTTTAAATTAGTTACATAAATTTATCAAAATTATTTATTTACCAAATGATAGATAAATTATATTTTTTATTTGATAAAATATTGAAAATATTAAATAAGTTTTTTCGTAATTTAGTATTTCATAATTACATATTCTTTTTTTTCTAAATCTTAATTATAGTTTAATATATGATTAAAAAAGAATTGAAAGAATAAGTACAATTAATAATAATATAAATAAAACATATTAAAAAAATAGGAAAAAAAAAATAAAATTCAATGAATTTTTCGTTATAACTTATAGCAATTTTATCAGCTTTTATTGGGTTTATATAAGTTTAAGCCGAATTAATTTTCGTAAACTAACTTTATAGACACGGAGCCAGAGGAACCATTGTTGATAATTATTATGATTCTGAGTTATAAATGTAAATGATTCATTTTATAAAATATTTATATACTTTTATAGAATTTGTAAAATAATATATATAACTAGTTTTTATTATAATAATTTAAAAATAAAATATTAGACATACTAAAGAAGAATTGACTGCTACTGGAATGAGATAGCATTATAATTTAGGAAGTTAATTAAGAAAAGAGTACATCGACGAATTAGGATTTTTAGACGAAAAGATCAATTGGAACTAAATTTTGGTTACTTGTACCGATTTCAATAGAACATTATAAAGGTAAATAATATATTTATAAGTAAATATTTATTTACTTTTTTACTTAAAATATAAAATTTGATTATATAGCAAAATTTATTAAATATAAAAATATATAAGCTAAAACATATGTTAATAAAACAATATTATATAATAAAATTAATTTTATTTTCTAATATTTAATACAATACTTTATTATAAAGCGCTTATTCTTAATTGTATGGACTTTATCCTCCCGGAACTGGAACAACTATCGATATGTTAGTAGACGGAGAAGACATGTTACCCCCTTTCAAAGGCGCCCAATAGCCCAAAGGATTATAAGAAAGAGAAGCTCTACCCAATAAATTTTAGCCTATTCCAGTTCACGTTAACACTACTGTGTTGTCTTGGCCCCCAGAATACTGTGCTAATTATGGTGAAATTTAGCAGAGTTATTATAAAAAAGAAAATAAAGAATGGTTTGATTATATTAATGGAAATTATTCAGATACTTTTGAGAGTTTAAAGACATTGATTGAATATGGTAAAATAAAAAAATAAATAAATAAATTAATTATATTATATTTATGTTTGTTTGTTTTTTATTTAGATGGAGAAATTGATTTTGATAATATTGAAGATGTTTGGGATATATTAGTTGCCGATTTAAATAATGCAAGACCTTTACCCTTAGGAATGAACGCAAATATATGGTAAAATTTAACTGAATTAGATACTTTCTACTGGTTCTTTTAATAAAATGGTTCATTTGAAGCTGCTTAGCTTTAAAATACTGATTTGTTTTAATAATGGAGAACCAATTTATAATTAGCTAAAGATGGAAAAACTAATGGTTTAAAATGGGCTATGTATTCAGCTCATGACAGTAACGTTGGTATAAAAAATTTAATAATGAAATGCTTGTATTTTTATATTATTATCAAAATTATTATCAATATTTTTTAATTTATATTAATTAAATATTATAATTAATAGCTGGGGCTATGGCCGGTTTGAATTTGACTTCATGGGAATGTTTGATTGATGAATGGTGGTACAATAAATATAATGACTAAATTAATTGCAATCAAAGACCTTATTTTGCAGCTTCTATTATTATGGAATTACATAATAATGATGGAAATTACTAAGTTGCCGTAAAATATGATGGAAGATATTAGTATTTGTGTGAAAAAACAGACATATATTGTGATTTTGATGAGTTTATAGAAAGAATGTCTAATTAGATTTTAGATTAAGAATAAGTCAATAATTATTGTAACTCTGATAACTGGGAATTTTATGTAGATTAAAATAAGCAATAGGATAATAAATTGGCCTAGTATTTAAGAGATAATTCTGGAGGAAATAAATTTATTTTCTTTTTATAAATTTTCTCTTTGGGACTTTCAGCTTTTGTAGTTTATTTTTTGATAAAATATAAAAATTCTAAGGCTTAGTATACTTACTTATGTGAAAAAAACAATAATAATGAACCTTCATAATCAATAACTGAAAAAACTTAGTTTGAAGTTGAAAATTAATGATTATTAATTTTTAAATTAAATTTAAATTGCAAATTAAATATTCTTTAAATTTTATAAATTTTTTCCAAATATGTAATAAAAATAATTATGTTTCTTTTACTTATTTATATCATTATGCTAGTAGATAAAGATAAAATTGATAAAATAAGTTACAATGTTATAAATAATTAATCAATATATAAATTTGATGTGATAACATTATTTAGTTCAGATTTAAATTTTTATGTTTAGTTTATTTTATTTTATATTTATTAACAAGATTTGTTTATATTTTAATTTTTATCAAATCTATATAAATATAAAGTAAATAATTATGTATATATTTAAAAATTATATTTAATGTAAGAAAGATGACGACCAATTATTTATGGAGAAATAATCCGGGCTTATTCTGACTTAAATTTATTTGCTAGATATCCCTTGTTATTTTATTACTTAGTAAAAATAAAATATTCGTATCAGGAATCCAGCGGAATTTGTATTAATTATTAAAAAATTAAACAGTGAATTTAATTTTTTAACAATAAATGTTATTTAAATAATATTTTCGTTTGATTAATGTTTTAATAGATATTTATCTATTCTTAATAATAAAATTTAGGAAAATAATGTTTCCTTTTTTAAAAATTTTAATTTATATTTAATTTATTATTTGTTTATTTTTTTTTATTTATTAAATTAATATAATTAAATATTATTTAGTTTAATTTACTACACAAATTTTTTATTAAATTTAACCATAAGTACTTAATATTATATTAATTAAAAATTCAATTTAAGTTTTAATTCAATTAATTATAAAATAATATTATTTTTTTTTAATTTTTATATAAATATATAAAAGACATGATAAAAAAATTAAATATATTTATAGAGTTAATTTATTCTATTAATATTTTAATAAAAGCTTAAATTTTTTATTTTAATATAGTAAAATTTTAAATAATTTATCTTGACTATTCTTAATGATTTTTTATTAAATTTTATTTACTTTTTGATATTTTTTATTGTTATTATTTATAAAAAAATATCAATTCCAAATAATTTTATAAAAAATTTAGATTTCTCTTTGCTATATTTTATAAATTTAAATTATAATTTTTAAACTTTATAAAAACAATTGATATTAAATAGCTAATTAAATAAAACCCATATCAAATAATGCTAACCAGATAAAAAAACTTTTTAGTATATACTATTAATATAAGGTGCAAAATTTTGTAAAATAAATTAAATAAATAGATTAATATCATTTACATAATATATTATAAAATATTCAAATTAAATATATTTAATTTTATTTATAAATTAGTTAGTTTTCGTAAATAAATTTAAAAAATATAAATTTATTAATTTTTACTTTTATATTTAATAATTTTATAATTTAAAATTTATAACTTAATATAATATAATAAAAAATAATTGATAAAATAAAATTTATAGCAAAATTTTATAAATACAATATAATTTAGAAAATATCAATTTAGATTATTATTTTATATTTTTATTAACATCACTCTATTTAAGTTAATTTTTATACTAAATAATTTTTCAATTTAAACTAGTCCATTGCTTTTACTATTCTTGGGTTTTTTATGAAGTAGGCATACATACCATCTCTTATAAATTTAAAGGCAAAAACTCTTAATATTTTTTTCTCTATATCTTGTTAATAGTTATCTTTATGTTGTTAATTTTAATTTTAATTTATTATTTCTTTATATTCTACTTATTGTTTTAAATAAGGTAGTTATATTATGGACTGATTCACATTTTTTTTTTTTTTATTTTTTTTTTAAGTCTGCTATATTTTACTGGCTTATATTTCTTTTATGTTATTATAATTTGCATCAGTTGGTCCTTATATAATAATTTCCGAAATATTTTTATAATTTTATTGATCAACTTTTTGTTATTTATTATTTTGGTAATAATGATAATTTTTACCATTTTAGTTAAAAGTGTCCAGTTGATTATTATTTATATTTTAATTATTATTAGAAGATACACATGTTGAAATATCAATATCTGTAAATTATAAATGAGATTTTGACTAGTGAAATTAATAATTATAACTATCAAGATTTTAATGAATTTATAGTTGTTAAACTGGTTTAAAAGAGCATTATTTATTTGTAGCGCTTTTCTTTTATTTTTTAGTAGTGTTAATACTTTGGTAGCATTTTTCTCTGTGGACAGTAGAAAATAAATTAGCAAATTGAACTATATTGTATATTTTGTGGTTTTGGGGTCTATTTTTTAACAAAAATTATTTTATATCAAATTTTATTTCACTTTATTTTTCTTTGCATAAAAATTTTTCAATTGACTCTTACTGTGCTTGTAAATACCTAAGATATCCTTTTATAAAATTTTTTAAGAAATTTTTTTTGTGCCCATATCTCTCTTGATATACTTTTTATTAACAGTTTGTTTATAATTTTTTGGTCTAAAATAAATTTATATAATAATTTTAAGAAAAAAATTATTTTTAAGTTCAAATTTATATAAAATTTTATAATAAGATAATTATAAATTTCAGATATTTATATTATTTTAGTTTCTTTATTAAATAAAAGTAAGTAAGTAAGTTAATATTTACCTAAGTTTTTTAATTTAAATCTTTCATGTAGGATCTGTATTTTATTATCTATTATAAAATTTAAGTTGACTCTATAGCTATAAGTATACTAGTTATTCTTATTTTTAAATTTTTTTTTAAATTTTTTTTTTTTATTTTTTTTTTTTTTTTTCAATATTATTCTATAATTTTTGAGTTATTATAATTACAGTGTAGATGTACTTTTCACAAAATCAAAAAATTATTTGTATTAAAAATATTTAAACTATCTTTTAACTTTTATTCATTAAAAAAATTATAATAAAATACATATATTAATTTTAATATTTTACTGATTTTAAATGATCTCTAATAATTTTACTTAAAGATTATTATAATATATAAATAAGGGAATTCTTTTATTAAAATAATTATTTTTAATAATCATTATAATGGCATAATATTGTAAACAGTTTATAAATATATTTATTAATTTATTTAAGAATAAGTATTCTATACATATATTATTGATTAAATTATTTTTTAAAAAGAAGTAATATGTATTTAAATATATCAATTTATTCTCAATGGTCATATCTAAATATATTATTTAATGATTTTGTAATTTACCTAAATTGAGTATTAGATTTTGCTTAATTTAATTATAAAAACACAACCTTAAGTAATATTAATTTTTTTAATCTAATTTGTATTAATAATTTTTAATTAAAAATTTAATTATTATTGATATTAATATAAAATTTTTAAGATTAATAAAATCTTTAAAAATATAATTTAAGCATTTAAAATTGAGATATTTATGTAGAAGGTTTATGCATTTTATTTTTATTAATATGATTTAATTTAGAATATAAACTTAAAATTATTTGAAATTTTAGATAACTGGCTATTATTTTTATAATTAAATTATGTTTGCTTAATAAAGTTTATATCAATCATAAAATTATTTTTTCTTCAATGAGAAAAAAGTAAAAGCCATGTATATTTTATTTTTTTTATTTTATGAAATATTAAAGTATTTTATTATTATAAACGTAAAAAATATTTAATATCTTTTATTTTCATATGAAATATTTTACAAATTATGATGTCAAAGAATAAAATGTATGTATTATATATTTTTTTAAAAATGTTGTTTTGGAAAAAAATTATTATATAATATTATAACATCTGAATAATTTTTGTTTATTTAATTTAATATTAAAGTTATGTGATAGACGTAAAATCAATAAAATAAAATTGTACTATTTTTCTATATTAGTCATTTAAATTATTCGTCAAGAAAATAGTTTTTTATAGTTATTTTTCAAAAATAATAGATATATAAATAAAATAAAATGTTTTATTTGTAATATTAATATAAAAAATGGAAAAGATTTCAGTAAGTTTTACCTGCTTTTATTTTTCAAATATTAATTTGTGTATTAATTAAATAAATTTGTAATATAAAGCATTTATTTATATATAAATAAATTTTTATATTTAAAATAAAATTATATAATAGGATAAGCTATTTATAATATATTAAGATTATCATTTAAAAATTAATAATCATAGATTTTAAATGCGGAATATTTTTATAAGATAAAGCTATAAAAGGCTTAAAGTATTGTAAATTATATTTTATTCTATTGTTAGTATTTTATTTAGTAAATTTTAAAGCAGAGTAAATGATTCTTTATAATTTATAATTGTATGTTAAAATAACATTTTCTTTTTATGCCATTAAGATTAACTAATTTTTATCAGATATATATATAATTTATCGCCATCTATAAAATATAAATACATATTAAATATTTTAACTTTATAAAGTAATAATATTAGGCACAAGATTTATATGAAAAAAATTTATTTATATAATTTACGCAAAATCTTTTGTATTAACATAAATTCTCTTTTAAAAATATAATTTGAGAATAGGTTTATATTAAATATTTCCAAATTACGAAAAAAGCAAAATTTATTAATTAGAATAAAAAAAAATACTGCAAATTAAATTTTTATAAACAAAATCGTTACAAATTAGGTTGTTTTTAAATAAGTAGAAATAATGAGTATATAAGGAGTATTAGATTGTCATTTATTTGGTATTCTACCCAGAAAACATGCAGATGAAAAAGGGTAAAATTCTAAATAATTAAAATTTTTTATTTTTATGTTTTGAATTGGATAAATAAATTTAAATTATTTAAAATATGCAAAAAATAATATTTCATAGTTATATTTGGGAATTTTCATACGGCACTAATATTAATGATGATGTATTTATAAGTAAAAAACACATAAAACCATATGATGTTAAATAGGGGTATATAGAAGATTGGAAATTATGTTTTGATAAATCAGGTTTTCCTTTTATTGATCCTGTTTTTTCTAATATATAATCTAACAAAGGTAATTAAAAATATTAATAGTAAATATAATTTATCAAAAGGCATATTGTAAATAAATTGTATTTTTAAAATAAATTAAAAATGTTATTTATCTTTAAAATTAAAATTTTATTAATATATATAGGAAGTTAAGTACATGGAGTTTTACACTACATTAAATATGAAGATTTTGTGAATGTTTAATACTAACAAATAGGAGGAGGTTATAAATTAGGATATTATCCTATTAAATTGAGAGCTAAGACTTATAACAATGAAATTATTGACGTTTGGACATTAAAAGCCCACCCATAAAAGGAAATTTAAAGTTGTACTTAAATTAAACAATATCCGTCTTAAAGGTAAGCCATGTTTTTTTATTTTTTTGTACTATAATATAAAATAATTTAGTATATAGTTTTCATTAAACTTAAATATAATATAATAATTTTCATTGAATTAGCATATATATTTTTATTTTCGATTTTTAATATCTATTTACATTAGTTTTCATATTATATTTTTGTTTAAGCAGCAATTAAATATGAATGTTATTATATTTTTATTATAGATATATGGATGTATTAGTATAGGGGGCAAAATAATAGAATTTAAAATAGGAATATATAGATGAATTAAATAAAATTGAATTTGTGGGAAATTTGAGCTTTTTATAATAATTTATAGAGTTAATAATGAAAATACTACTTATACATATTGTTTTACATAATTTAATTTGTAAAAAATTGTAAAGGTTTAAAGAATTATCTTATATAATTTACCATGTGTTAACTGACCCACTAAGCAAGTTTTTAGGTTGGAAAATTTACTCTTTTTTGCCATATAGTATTTAAGATCTAAATCACACAAATTTTAGTAAATAAAAGCAAAAGTTATATAAATGAACCTTGATTATTTAATAAAAATAAATAAGTAATTTATTAAGTTAGAATATTATTTTTAAATTTTATATTATTTAATAAAAAGTATAGGTTCATAATGAAGTAATTTTAATAAATATTATAATTATATTCATATTTATAATTGCTTTAGTATTTAATCCCCCAAATTTTAGTATAAAAAATAGGTTTTTTTCTATTATTTTTTTAATTTTTATTCACTATTACTTTCTTATAAAACTTAATTACATATTAAATTTTGTTATAAAATCAATAATAATTAATATAAAAAAAAAATAAAAACAAAATAATAAATATTTATATTAATATTAATAATGTCTATTCCTGATTATGTAAAAACTTGGCCTGGCTATATTAAGTGTGTTTATAATGGTATGATGCCTAAATCTGAATTAGATGCCGATGGGTATAAATTGATTTTTATAAATAATTCTGTATTTTGAATTATATTAAAAATTAATAAAGAGTTTTTGGTTATATTTTATATTAAAAAAATAAAAAAAGTCAATATTTAGAATACAAAATACTAATTATATAATTATGACGATTTAAAATTAAGAAGTATATTTTTACGAAATTTTATTTTATAAGTTATCTATGGGAATTTGCGTATGGTTCAAATATAAATAATAAAGTGTTTAAATAAAAAAGAGGATTAAAAGCGATATAATAAGAATTAGGTATAATAAAAGATTGGAAATTAACTATGGATCATGGAGGAATTCCTTTTGCTGAACCTGGATTTGGAAATGTATAACCTTGTATTGGTAAATAAATATATTAATTTAATTTAAATAAGTTATATTATTTTAAAATTTGTATAAAAATTAGTTTGTTATAATTTATTTTTTCTTAGTTAATTATTATTTTAATGAATATTAAATTATTTTTATTATTATATTAATCTTTCTTATTACCATATATTATAAATTTCTTTCTGAATTTCAATTTACTATGTTTTAAATATATTATAAATACAAATAATACATGAAAAAATTTAATTATTTTAAAATTGAGAAAAATATATTTTTTTAATATAGTTTACAGATTAAATGTTAATTATACTTGTTAAGTTTTAAAAAAGTTTAGTTTTTGAAACACTATTTTTTTATATAAAAATTTAATTTAAATAATTTTTTAAATAATAGGTTAAATTTTAATTTTTATAACTTTTTTTTAATTTTTATAAATTTTTAAAGGGGCTGAATTACATGGTGTCATGCATTAAATGTCATATGAAGATTTTATTAAGCTATAAAGAACTGAGGGAGGAGGAGGAAGTAGACCAGGTTATTTTCCTATTAAATTAAAAGCAATATCTTATGAAGGTGTAGAAAGAGAGGTCTGGGTATTTAAAACGCATTTATAGGCTGAAGAAAGTGCTTATACACATATTCCTTAGTTTCCTTCTAATAGGTAATTTATTAATTTATTTTATTTATGTGTAAATAATTAGTAGGTTTAAAACTGATTAATATATAAAAAAATAAATATATTTATATTATATTTCTAGTTTGTTTTAAATTTGTTTTTTATATATTTATATAGGTTAATTTTTTTAGATTTTTATAAAAAAATTGTTATAGATTTTATTTTTTTTATATAAAAAAATGGCTAGAGTATTAAGATAATATTTCACATACTTATTTATATATTTTAATTAAAATAGATACTTAAGTATTATTAGAGAAGGTGCTAAAGATTAGGGAATTAAATAAGATTATTTGGAATTTTTAGATTAATATGAAGATAATGATATGGGAAAAAAGCCATTAATTTATAACTTTTTTAAAATTTTATTTTCTTTAATTTTTGGATCGGTTATAATTTTACTATTTGGGGCAGGTAAGCTTGGGATTTTAAATACAAGAATGGCTCCGTGTTTAGTTTTTATATATGATGTATTTTTTAAGAAAGTTGCTTGGATTGTATATGATATATTACCAAAAAGCGTACACAAAATAAATTATGACAAATTACACCATTCAAAATTATATTATGAACCTAAGAAATGAATAAAGAAATGAAAATAATGACAAAATTTAAAAGTTTGTATTTTAGTATTTAAATAAAAGTGTTTAATAGAGTTCAATATTATATATTAAATAATAAATAAATTAGAATTTATAATTTTTAATTTATATATAATTTGATAATAATTATTAGTTTAATTAATTTTATTAATGCATACAATTAACAAGGCTAATTTTACATGCTTATTAAGTGATCAAAAAAATCCATTAAAAATATTAATTAAATAATAAAATTACATAAATAAATCATAGAGAAAATATAAAATGGTAAAAAAGCAAATACATTATAATTATATTTTAGAAATTGTTATAAATTTAAAATATAAAACGATTATGAAATGAATAAAATCATAGATATAACGATTAATTAATTTTTATTTTTTAACTTAGCCTAGAGAAATTTTAGATATTAAAAAATTCTTATAAATCATTAAAGGAGTTGGAGCTGATTAAAAAACTTAAAAAACTGAAAGTTAAAAAAAAGGTAAATAAAAAACGAAAAAATGATGCGAAAATTGTTTTTAGGGGCATTTTTCGCAGTTATAATCACGGTTGACTTTTTGTGAGATAACGAAAATTGGCCCTTAAAAATATATATTTCGTTTATTTTTTTAATTTATGTTGTGATTTAAAATAAAAATTAAATGAATTTTTGTTAATTTTTGTCATTATTTTTTTGTAGTTTTATACATTAAACACGGAAAATCCATCACCAAATTCAAATTGAGAGGAAGAAGATATCTTTACACTTTCTAAACCCCCGATAAAGATAAAGCCAACAAATTCTTATAATCTATCCCTGCCAGTAATAACTTATTTTTGGTTTTTATTTTTTCATTTATTAAAATGAATAAAATAAAGCAAAATTATAATTATATCTTCAAAAATATGGGCTCACTATGTGAAAATTTAGAAAAATAATGGAGAATTGTTTTAATATTTTGATTAAGTGAAAAAAAAATAGTTGAAAAGTTGTATGAATAAAAAAATAAACAAAAAATATGAAAAGTGTTAAAAATATAAAAATTTCAACCGTTTGACTAATGAATTCAAAGTTAATTTTAAGTGCAAAAATACTGATATTTATATTTATAAATATGCTAAAAATTCAAGATATAACGGATATAATAATATTATAAAATGGTTTTCCATAGTTTAAATTTGAAATAGTGGCCTATTATTTTTCGGAGAATAAATTATTGCTTATATAATTATATATATAATATTTTAAGGTTTATAACATTAATTAATGATTTTTATTTTTAATAGCTTTATAAAAAGTCGACCTTAAATCTAAAACTGCCAAAAAAGGAAAAAAATGAGATGTTTTATGATTGTTGATTATTCAAAATTATTTGACTTTATAAATAATTTAAATATTAATTAAATATATATTGTCTTTCTTTATGTTTCAACTAACTAAATGAAAAGTTATTATAAATTTTCTATTTAAACTAAGTTTTTTAAATAAGTAAATTTATTAAATATTTAAAAAAACTTAAATGTTCAAAAAAAAAAATATACACCTTTGAAAAACTCTATTTTCCAATTTTTATCTAGATAAAAAACATAAAAAATAATTTTTAAACTTAGAAATTTAAAACATAGTATATCTATTATAGTAATTTACTATATTTGTTTTTATATTATGCTACATAAAATAATCTTATTTTTTTATTTTAAGTATTAAAATAAGCATAAAATTATTTTTGTGTATTTTTGGGTTTTGATTTTAAACTATTACTAAATTTATTATATTTGATTAATATTACTTAAAAATTATGAAATTTTTGATTATTAATGTTATTTTTATCATATACAATTAGCCGCTCTAAACTTAAAATACTGTGGTGCTTTAATTTATAAGTTTTTAATTTTTACCATAAATAAATAATAATTAAATATAAAATATATGAGAAATGAAATTATAATTTAATTGAATTTAATTAAAATTTTCATAAACTTCTAATTATAACTAGGAAAAATAAAAATACTAAAAAAAGAAGTATAAAACAAAAAACACAAATACAAACAAAGGGTATTTTATAAGAAAGATTTTAAAAAATGATGAAAAATTTGCCTAATTAGATGTTTAAATTATCACAAAATTTAAAAATGGGATATTAAATAAAAAATATGGTATAAAAAAATGTAAATTAGCGAAACTTGTTAAGATTTACAAGTCAGTATAATTTTAGCAATAAGGTGGAAAACAACTAAAAATTGGAAAAACTTGACGAAAATTAAAAATAAAAAGTAATTTAAGAAAGTGAAAAAAAAGATATGGATAAAAAAAATGATGGTATAGATTTATAAAGTATTGAGAATTTAAAAGTATAAGAAGAAAATGAAGATATAAATAAAGATAGTACATAAAAAGTGGAAAAATAAATAGAAAAAGAAATTTAAGAAGAGTAAGAATAAAGTATAGAAGAAATGGAGGAATCTGAAGTTGAAATTGAAGATTTATTAGGTGAAAATTAAGATAGCGAAATTTAGGCGGAAAATAAATAAGCATATAAATTTGAAATAGATAAAAGAGATGATAAAAATAAATTTATGGTTTACACTAAATATGGGTTGGTTAAATTGGTTTAGAGCGATTTACCTGAAAAATAATTACAGAAAATTGAGTAAAAATTATAAACATAAATTATAAATATGGAAATTAAGACATTTATTATATAATTATTCATTTTTAATACAAATTATATTTTTTGTTTAATTGATATTTTAAAAAAATGATAGGAATATTTATTACGTAGAGCATAATTCACCTAAAAATTATTTGCGAAAAATTTTGAAATCAGATAAAAGGAGTGTGGTTATTTTTACACCTAATTGCAATTATTAAAGTATTCTGTAATTATATAAAGGTTTAGAAAGATTATTAAATGAACATTATTTTGGAAAGCCAAGAAAGCCAAAAAATCCCTTTGCAAATTGCAAAACTAATAAAGAAATTTTCGACCTTAATAGAAGAATTTAAATAGAAAAAAAAAGTATGTTAGATAGAATTTGTGTTTTGGTAAATTATGACGGCAGTTTGAGGCTAAAAGGCGGGTGCCCTGATGTTTCTTTAATGAAAAAATTTTGCAACAGTTTTTATAAGCCTACAACTTAAGTTATAAAACACGATTTTTTGATTCCTTTTAACTCATTTTTGGGAATAAATTCTGCAGATTAGTACGAAAAAACCGGTAATTATACAAAATAATTATTTTTATCATAAATATCTTTTATTTATTTAAAAAAAAAATGATTTAATTGTTTTAATTTTTGATATATTTTACTAGGAGTTTAAATTTAAGCTTTAAATAACAAAAAAATTTTCCCTTTGTACGGGGTTTGGCCGCCCACTTAATAACATTATTATAAGTTATTAGAAGATTTTATAGCTTCTTCTAGAAATTTATTAGCAACACCTAGAAATATTATAGATATTGGGTGTGGAACTGGAGTTTTAGGTTTAATTTTTAATTAAAAATCGGATAATAGTTTGGTTTATGCTTTGGACAAAAATGAAGACGCTGTGAAATGTTCTAGGTTAAATTCTTAAATAATAGATGTGGCTGAAAGATATAATGCATAGTGTTTTGACTTCGTAAGTAACAGTTTGGAAGAGCAAAGTAAGTAGTTTGACTAGTGGCAGTAAATAATTATAAATTGTTTTATTATGAAATATTATAATTATATTAAAAAAATTATATATTCATAATTTAATTTAAATTTGATATAAAAAAATTTTAATTTAATAAGTTTTCCTTAAAAATATGATATAATAGTTTCTAATCCTCCTTGGATTAATGCCTAGCCTTTGAGTTCGTAGCACTCATTAGATAATGGAGTTTATGATTATAAAGAATAATTTTTGATAAATTTGTTTGAATTTTCGAGTAAATTTAAAATTAAATAGGAATAATTATATAATAAATTCAAATAAAAAATTGTAATATTAAAATTTTTAAATTTAAATAGAATAAAGATTGAATGTTATACCTAAAAAAAGTAAATAAGGAAGATTATTACTATTATACAGTGATTTGGGAGAAATTATGGGGTTGCAAGAAGAAAATAGAATTTAGAAATTATGTTCTTAATACAATTTATATATAAATAATTAGTTTGAAACTCCTTTGATAAGCGATTTAGAAAAAAATAGAAAAATTTAGTAAAAAATTGACCCATTATTATCTTTTAAAATAAGATCTAAAGCTATATTATATGAAATAACAAGGTTTTAATGAAAAAAAAATATTTTTTTGTTGAAAATTATATATTTAAATAACTTTTATAACATTTTAAATATAAATATAAGATATAAATTAAAATGGTTATAATTTTTATATTTTATGTTTAAAATTTATATTTGGTAAGTAGTTTAGGTTTTATCAGGGTTAACTAAATGAATTATTTTTTGAGTTTTACTAGTTTTTCTTTTAAAAAAGGATAATTATAATTTATTAGGTTTTAAATTATTTTTAAAACGATATTCTTAAAAAAATAAAAGAAAAATGCTCGTTATTTATATTTTTATTAAGTGAGTGATTGCTTTATTTATGAAATATTTTTGTTTTTGGTTAGCATTTTTTATTAATTTTAAAATATTAAAAAAAAATAAAAAGAATATATAAACTACAAATAATAAAATAAAATAACAACTTCTAAAGAAAATTTTAAAACAAAAGCAGAAATATTCCATAAGAAAAAAAACTATACCCAAAACAAAAAAAATACACACATATAAATATAAAAATAATAAAAATAATAAAAATATACATAAAAATATGAAAATTTTAGGAATAATCATAGCCGGCCAGCACCCCGAAAACAACGAAACTTACATTTTAGAAGAACATTACCACCTAGACTCAGTAAATTTTTTCGCAAGGGGAACAGTAAAGGGATCTTTTAAGTTCGTAGTAAGAAATTCTCTAAAAGAATTCGAATAAGGTTCAAGTCACCGAGTTAAGCACGAAAATCACGAAGTACACGTTTTAATGGGCTCAGATGCAAAAGCGAAAATAGGGGTATATGCGTTTTGCGACAGTGAGTACCCTGTGAGAGTGGTAAAAGAGCTTTTAAGAGAGAGTTTGCGGGTTTTCGAGAAAAATGTGGGCAGTTAGTGGGTTCAGAAAAAGGGGGATTAAAGTGTTGTTAACAAGGAAATTGGGGAAAAATTGGTGCAGTATTAAAATCCGAAAAATGTGGATAAGTTGGTGCAGTTGGAGAGTAATTTGGAAGAGACTAAAGAGATTTTACATGATAATTTGGAGAAGTTGCTGGCCAGATAGGGGGATTTGGATTAGTTGGCGAATAAAAGTAATGATTTGAATGTGGCGGCTAAGTAAATGTATAAATAAAGTAAAAAAACTAATAAGGGATGCTGTGTTATTTTTTGAGAGGAGGAAATATTTTGTCTTTTAATATTTTTATTATAATTTTATAATTTATACAATATATTTTATTTTTGTATGAGTTAAATAATTTGTGTTTTTTAAAATTTAATTAATATATTTATTAAATCAAAAAAGTATTAATTTAATTTTTTTAATTGTGCAATGTTGAAATTACATGTACCTGTATAGACACAAGTATTGCAGATTAAATCTTATAATTTTATGTGAATAATTATTTTAAAATAAGTTATTTATTGTTTACTAAGATAAAGATAAGTTTTATTTAAATAATAAAAAGTTTAACATAATTATTTTTATTATTTATTCTACTAAATGATATAAATGTTGGTATTATTAAAATGAACTAATTTCTTTTTAATATTTTGTTATAATTCGCTTATAAGTTTATTAAAAAGAATAATTATTGAAGTAAATTAAAATAAAATTAAATTAGAAATTTAATCTAAAAAAAAGGTTGTAAAATAAAAAAAAAAAGTTCATTTATATAACAAAGTAGATAAAAGTTGAATATAATTAAAAAATAAAAATCAAGCTAAATTTCGTTAAAAAATGGAAACAGATTTAAAAGAAAAGATAAATAATACTGATATTTCTTAGGATAATATGAATTCTTAAAGAAGTGAGGGAATAAATAATTAATTTGAAAAGTAAGGAATCGAAAAAATTGACGAAGATGAGACTTTAAAAACATCATACAAAAAGAAATTAATTATTATGGTATCAGGGGTAAAAAATTAATTTAAAAAATATAGATAAAAATATACATACAATAAAAAACAATATATATAAATATAAATAAAGTGTTGTAAAATATAAAATCAATTATTTTGGCATTAATAAATTAATATTTCTCAAAAATTATAATAGTAATCATAAGTCATTGTATTTATTTATAAAATTTATCTATATATAATAAAATTCATATACTCAATAATTTATAAAATAATATATGGCGTTACATATTAAAATAATATATATAAGACGAATATTTAATTTATTTAAATAAATAATAATATTAAATAATATATTGTTGATAATTAATTTTCAATGATTTAAGTTATTTATTATAAATTTTTATATTTTAGATATTTTTAATTTGCGTTTTGATAATTATTGAGAGGATTTTTAATTCTAAGTTATAAAGTTTGGAGGCAGAGTGGATAGCAAGCGTGCAAGATAAGATGGGACTTACTGTGGATTCCAGTGACGGAGAAGGATATTTAGGATTCAGTTAAAGTTGGTTTTATAAATTGATAGGATATTTGGGCATATATGAAATTAATGTGCTTATTATTACTCATTTTTTAATTACTTTGTTTGTGGGCATTGATGCTTTGGTTTCTATCAAAATGTTTTATATTATTTATTTGACTTAATTCTTTATTTCATGCATGGATTAACTGTATGAGGGCCCTAGACCTTATTGGATAAGTAAGGATATTGCTTCGCCTTTGTGTGTTAAAACTTATGGGTTGCCTAGTTATAACGTAAATTATTAATTTTTTCTTATTTTTTGTTGATTATAGTATTTTAATTTATTTATACTCACATTTATATTTAATGACGTTTTTAAATATTTATTTTTAGCTTTTTACGGGATTGATTTTAGTATTTTATACAACTTATTGTTTTTCTCAGAAATCTAATGGTAGAAGTAGAATAAGTGCTAAATAAATTATTATTGCAGGAATTTTCTTGGCAATTTAAATTGCTTATTTTACATTTTAATGGATAATAGGTTAAATGTTCATTTGTGCCATGTTCATTTCTATTTTATATTTTATTTTGGTATTTTATATGCTAATGTTTATGGACAACTAAATTCACTATGTTATAAAAAAATCATCAATTGCAAGTTATGACGCTAAAAAATACGTTTTTTATTGGTTTTTCTGGTTAATTTTATTAGAGATTTTATCCTGCATGTTTTATAATGGATCCGAAGTATTACTTTTAAATAAATATTTTTAAGATTAAAAAATAAATTTAATTTTTATATTTTTTTTTAAAAGGACTATTTATCTATAGAATGGGTTTAGAATTACATTTACTGCGAACAGAACAACGGAACTTTACCCCAAGGAATTCCTTATAATTAATTAATCGGACCCTGGTACACATACTTAACAACAACTGGAATTTTCGCTTTGATTTCCGGTATTTTCGCAATTGCACACACTTTTAGAAACATAGGGGAATTCGAGTGGTTCAAAGGCAGCAACGGACAAAGAGCTTTGAGAATTGTTATAGCTAATTTATTTATTTTACCTTCTTGGATTATAGTTGGGTTTTAGCAGGACATAATAAATACTTAATGGGTAAGACTTTCTGGGCTGAATGAGTTTTTTTTTAATGGACTACACTTTTTTATATTGTATTTTTGGCTGTTTGGGTTGATGCCTTTGTTTATTTTTAAGAAATTTAATATGATTTATACTAATAGCTAGTAGTAAAGAGAAACTTAGCTGTCTTATTTTTAATGATTTTTTTGGATCTTTATGTTGAAAATATATTTTAGTATTTTTTATATAAATGGCATTAAATTAAGTTTTATGTTTTAAGTTATACAATAATATTTAAAACTTTTAAATTATAAATTATATAATTGTACTAACGTGTATGTGTTTGAACTTTATTTGGCATTTTTATTTGTTTATTGCTCATAGTTTAATCTTTTTTTTAAAATAATTATATAATTTGTGTATTTTTTTATCTCCACATAACTTTATTTTTAAATATGTATTTGTAATAAAATATAAATCAGATGCCCCATTAATATTTTAGTGAAATTTTAAAAATAAATTACAAATTAATAATATAATAATATCATTTAATACACATACTTTTGATAGATTTTTATAACTAAATATTATGATTTTATCCTTATTATTTAATCAAACTTTAAAGTTAAAATAAATATAAGTCTATAAATATGTATTAATATAATTTAATTTTATATTTAATAAGTATTATTTTTGAATTCACTTTATATCATAGCTTTTATCTACTATATACACTTTTTTTTGCAGTTTTAGTTGCACTTTTATTTATTTTAGGTTATAATTGTTATTAAATTTACGACTTTTATTTTTACGAAAATCCTTTAAGCTTTATTTTAAAATATAATATAAAAATTTCTATCATTTATTAATAATTAATATTTTATTTTATTTATATAATATTATAAAATATATAAATAAATTTACTATATCTGAAAGTCGTTTAATTTCTTCATCTCTGTATGAAAGTTACTTAATAAGATCTTCTTAGCTTGTTACACTAAAAGATTAATTGCTATAATGGGATATATTTTATCCAGTCTAAAATTAAAAGGTGTTTATTTAATTATTAGAATTAGGAGATTGAGGTCTTATCTGAAAAATATTTAAAATAAAATAAAAAATATGTAAATATTTTATATTTTAATTATAAATTATTTATATATATATCAATATTTTTTTTTAAAAATGAATGATAAATAAACAAAAAAATTACATAAATATAGTATATATATAAAATTTTACTTAATTTTAAGATGAAGAATTTAACGACTAGTACTAATTTTAAGTTTAAGTTTAGTTTTATGAATTTTATTATTAAAAATTTAATTTTTCGAACATATTTTATAATTATTCTATTTTTTCATGGGCATTTTTTACTTAATCTGAAAGTATATTTTCATTTTCCTATTTGTCTAATTCTAAATTTTTAATTTGTTCTTCTAAATTTTAAATTTTTTGAATTTGAGACTAAATTTGGATTTTAAGAGTTTTTATTAGCTGAGTTTAATTTTCAGGTTCGTTATTAGACTAATCTTGAATTTAATTTTAATAATTTTCACTTAATTCTTCTATTTTTTGATACTGTTCTTATAATTTACTAAATTAGGAATCCTTTTTTTAGATTTGGTTTTTTAAATTTTAGATTTAATTTTGTAATTACTACTCTTTTTCTTTCAGTTATTAGTTTTCACTTCTTAAGGAATTCGCTTCTTTTTTCATTTATTTGTAATCGGAAATAGCTTTTTCTACCTTTTGAATAAGCTATTGTTAGGAATATTAAGAAAATGATGTGTTATGACTTGCTACTGAACTAAATAAACTATTATTATTACTATCTTATTTGCTTAAAAGATAAAAAAACGATTATATTATACATATAATATAAAAAAAAAATATTTTATAAAATGATTATTTTAAAATTTTATATAAAATTTAACAACTCAAAATTATTAATTTTATATTAAAATGTTACTTTTTTTCTTATGATACACTGTGAATTTCATCATCTTATTTTTATTGTTATTTATTAAATTAATTTAATTTATCTATTGTAGTTTTAAGTTATTATATTTCATTATTTTTTATTAATATTTAATTTTGGCTATTTTATTATTGTTTTTCTAAATTAAATTATAAATTCTCAAGCTTTTCTTGGTATTATTATTTAATTTTTTCTAATTTTTCATTGACAATTTGAATTTGTGATTATGTAGAGAGTTAACTTGATTCTTGATCTAAATTATAGTTTTCCACTTATTGTCTTAAATTATTTATTTCCTTTAATTTAAACAAATGTAATTTATTTATTAATTTTAAAAAATTTATTAAATCTATTAAATAATTAGAAATTTTTTTACCGTCACTAATTAAAGTTCTCTTTATTCTTTTTATTACAAAATTTAAACAGTTTCTTAAGATTTTTGCTGAAATTCTTAGGATTAATTGTTAAATTGATTTTGTAAGTCAATAAATTGATTTTTAATTTCACAAAGACCCTATTTACTTTATTCAATTTCATTTTCTTACTGTTCTAATTGTCTTTCTTATTCTTTAATTTTTTTTAACATTTAATTATTTTATTCTTCTAAATTTTCTATTTCAAGTTCTAATTCCCTTTTTTAAGACTTTAATTTTTATTCTTTCAAAATAAGTAAAATTAAATTATAATAAATCTATCTATTACTTAAATTTTTATAATAAATTTGTATTTATATTTTTTATAAGATAAAAAACTAAAATAAGTAGATAAAAAAGATTAATTATAAAAAATTGTATTATTTCAATAATTTTTTTATAAATATAATTTATATTATATTAAATAATTTACTTTAAGATTCAAATTATGTTAATTATTCTTGAATATCTGTTTCTTATTGTTCTTTTAGCTTTTTGATATTTTGCTTATAATTATTTTATTCATTTAATTTTTGAATTTCTTATTCTTTTATTTCTTCTTAAAGTGAAATAAATTTATTTTTAAAAGAGTTTAATGATTCTTATAGATTTATATTTTCTGTTAAAAGATTTTCAAGTTCTTATTCTTTTTGGTTTATTTTAAGTCTTTAATTTTCTATTTATTTTTTCTCTTCTTCTAGAGATTTTTTTTCTTAGTTTATTTTTTCTTGTTAAAGCTAAAGGTCTTCTGATTCTTTAATTTAAGATTTTTTAAACTCTTCTTGCATTTTTTCGTATTTTTATTAATAGTCGTCTAATTATTGGAGAAGATTTTCATTTTCTTGCTTTATTTTTTAAGATTCTTATATAATTTCATTATATTTTTGTTCTAAAGATTAAATTGCTTAACTGGTTTCTAAATCTGATTATTCTAAAAAATAATTTTATATTAATAATTATAATTTTTTTTATTACAAAAAAATAAGATATAACGAGATTGTTGTGTGTTTACCTAGTTTTTGATTTTTTATTTTTAAACTATCTTCTAGATGATTTATGACTACGTTTTTTTCGTCTAATTATTTGATCAAGTTTTCGGGTTCAACAATTTTATCATTGAAAAGAGAAGTCTAAGTAATTTTTTTAATTATTTTAAAAAAATTGATATAAATTAATTTGTTCTATAGATTTTTACATTTAAATAAATTTATGTAATATATATTTTAGTGTTTACTATATTATTTAGTTCTTATTTAATATTATTTAGTTCTTCACTCTATTCCTGTACTTTTTCGTTTAAATTATTATTTTAGAATTGAGAATTTTGGAGTTCTTCTTGTAAATTTTAGTTTTCTTGTTATAATTATTGATAATCTTCAGAAAAATGAGTTTTTCCTTATAATTAAAGAATTTTTTCTGTTTTATTTTTTATGTCCCTTTCTTACTCTTCAATTTATTGCTCTAAATACTCCAATTTTTACTATAGCTGTCTATAAAATAACAAATTTATACTTAAATAATTTATGTCGTTTTTAATTCATATATTTAAGTAAAAATTTTTATTTTTATTTTTTTTATTAAAAATGTAAATTTATAAATAATATTTTTAAATATAAATATAAAATTATATTCTACTTATTTCTGTGGTTTTCTAATCTTGTTTCTAATCTTAATTCCATACTTTATTCGATAAATTCTAAAATTTCTTGAAACAAAGTGTAGGTCGATTGCCCCTCATCAGGAATTCTCAAAATTTTGTTGTTAAAATAAGAATTATTATTATTTTAGTTTTAACTTTAATTTTAATTTTCATTATTAACATTATTATTTATATCATTTAAATTTTGTAGCGGAATTTTAGCCCATAATTCTTCTATGTATTTATCTTTTTATTTATTTGATATTTAAAGCCAATTAATAATACTATCATGAGAGGCTCCTAAAACATTATAATCCAGTTCTTAAAATAGTTCAATTCCTTTGTTTTATTAAGATTCTATTTTGAAAACTTCTTCTAAGGTTTGGTTAATTTCAATCCAGTATTATTTTTGCTATTCAGACGCTTTTTTTATATTAGATAAGTTATTAAATATGAAAATTAATATTTAATATTTATTCCATAATATATGATATGTTTATTTTTTAATAATTTCAAAATGTATTTTTAACTATTTTTTCAAAATGTTAAAGATTTTAGTTTTATTTTATTATATATATTTATTTTTAAAATTTTTTATATATATTATATTACTATCTTAAGGAATAGGAGAATAAACGTTTTTGATTTCTTATTAATATTTTTGGTTATGAATTTCGTTTTAAAGGTCATTATTTTGTTATTAAAAATACTAAATTTAATTTTAAAGGTCTTAAATTTGTGCTTCATCGAAATTTTATTAACGTTCAGTATCACAATAAGAATCCAAAGTGTCATATAATTCAATAATTTTTAAGCTGTATTATTTGTTTTAAATTGCAAATTACTCTAAAAGTTCTCTTTCACTTTTAATTTCACTTATATTAATTACAATTATATCTTCGTTTAATTTATTGATAAACTATTAAATTTTGGTAAATTCTTCGTCTAAAAGAAAAGAATTGTTATTGTTATAATTATTTTAAATATTATTGACTTGATCTATATTATTTTGTTTCTTGATTTATTATTATGTTGATTTTTGATTTTAATTTTAGAATTATGAGTTTAAAGATTTTTCTTATAGGTAATTTTGGTTTTGAATATTTTTTAAGTTTTAAATATTTTACGACTATAAGGTTTTTTAATTTTGGAATTGTGTTGAATTCATTACTTTATTTTTTGTTTTTTTAAAGTTTGGGTAATTTTTAAAAAATTATTATTTATTTTGTTTATTTTAAGAATTTTATTATTTTAAGTAATTAGAAAATAAACGAATAGTTGGTAGATAATTAAATTTGTTAGTATTTATTATAAGAAAATTATATTTAAAATTTTTATAATGCATATCTAAGAAAATTCTACTTTACAATATAAATATAATATATTATAAAGAAAAAGTGTTTGAATTCCATTATATAACATTCATAAAATAATTTAAACAAATTAAAAATAAACTTACTGTTAGATAAAATTTTTTAGTATAGTTTTCGATTATATAATTTACTTTATCATAATTATATTATGGACTGATGTAATATATATGATCAACAATTTTCTATCAAAATTTCAAAATTACGTAATATATAACATAAAATAATTCCACACAGATATCACGTATTATGATTTATAAAAGTTATTTTAAAATTAATAATAAAAACAAACAAAAAAAATAGAAATAAAAAATTTAATTTAATATTAATAAAAAAATAAATGTCATCTAAAATAACAATTTATTTAATGTGGGGATCTCAGCCTGCAAGGGCGGTAGTAAGTCTTTGCGAATTTTTAAAAATTCCATATAATGTAGAAAGTAAAAAATTTTCCGACTTAAGATAACCTGAGTACCTTAAAATAAATCCAGCTGGGAGAGTAAATAAAAAATATAATTAAAAAAAATGATTACACTAAAAATAATTAATTCAAATATTATAGAAACAAAATGAAAGTATGAAATAAATTTAAATTATTTTTTCAAATTAAAATAAAAAAAACAAATGAAATTCTTTAGATATCATACTATTTCTATATTTTTATTATTCTAGTTATAATATTTTTTAAATATAGGTAAATTTTATATGTAATAATATATATATTTTTTTAAGGTTCCTGTGATATATGACCCTGAAAATAAAGTATACCTTAATGAAAGTCACGCTATAATGAGATATTTAGTAGCAACTTAAGCAAATAATGACTGTATTTATTATCCATAAGATCCAGTAAAAAGAGCATAAATTGATGCTTATTTAGACTGGCACCATACAGGGGCAAGATAGTGTGCCATGTTGGTTTTTACTTTGGTTTTCGGGCCTATGATGGGGAGAAAGCCTTTAGTTGAAAATATTGAGAGGTAGAGAAAAATAATTGGTAAAAGATTAATTAAAATAGATTAAATTAACATATATATATATAATATTATGTATTATATATTATTTATAATTTTTTGGGTGAATAAATAAGTTAATAGTTTTTTATTTAATAATTATGTTGAGAATATTATATTTTTTGAAATTTTTTGTTAATATTGTAAATTTTTTAAATTTTTTTTAAAGAATCTTAGTTGAGTTTTATAGAGAATAATTATATGAGTGATAAATTTATTTTAGGATGGGAAAATCCTACATTAGCTGACTTGAGGTAATAAATTATATTATTAATATAAGCTTTATAATTTCAATGTTATATTAGTTAGTTATTTATATATTACTTATGAATTAATTTTAATTATTACTATACAGTTGCTATTGTGAATTATTAGGCTTATTATTTATAGAATATAATTTTAATAAATATCCTAAAATTTAAAATTGGATGAAAAAAATGGGTGAATTTTAGGCTATTTAAAATTCACATACCAAGTTTTACAAATTTTTGAATACTTACTTAGAGAATAAAAAGCAATAAGAAAAATAATAGGCCAAACTTTGATATTACTATATTACTTTTATAAAATTTATTAAACTTTTTTATTTTTTATAAAAATTATATATAAATGATGTGGATATAAAATTATTTATAAATAATGGCTAATAAATTATAGTTGATATTTTATATATAAAAAATTTGTAAAAATTTAAGTAAATAATTCTATTTTTTTAATATAAGAAACTTTTTTAAATCTGTTTTTTCAAAATTGATCACTTATATTTTTAGATATTTCCATATTTTAGCTATTTCTTGATTCATTATCAACCCAATTTGAAAATTATTCTATGTCAAATTGATACATTTACAATTAGTCTTATGCAATATTATCTGGCAATTGGTTAATATATGGTTTTAAAATTTTTGAATAATATTTTGGAGTAAAAATCTTGTTTATAAAATGACAGGTCCATATTCTACATGAAAACCTAGAAATTTATAGACACTTATTTTTATTGAGTTCATTTTTATAGTGATTAAATTATCTAGCCAGGTCATTAATAAGATACTAAGTAAAATATCTGTAAAGTCGCTGAATAAAAATTTAAATAAAAAATAATTTAAATTACATTAATTCTATAATATTATTTTTCATTAATTTTATATTTATATATAATTATTTGTAAATTTTAAATTTTATCTTACCAAAAAGGTTTTGAAGCTAATTTTATCTGTATTTATAGGAGTTTCGATTCTTATTTTTTCAAGGTAATCTTTTGGGATTAAATTTTTTCTAATGATATATTATATTTATTCTTTGTTTTTTTGTATAATACCTTGCAATTATTTTTTCAATTACTCTGCTTAATCTGACTTTATAAATTCATTAAATAAATCCATTTTATGGGTGTTTTAATTATTATTAAGGTCATCTAATTCTTCCTGTATCAAAATATACGACAACTAATAATATTAATTTATAAAATTATTTAAAAAAATTTTAAAACTGTTTTAAAATTTTTTAATTTCGAAAATTACTTTGGAATGGTAAAAATTAAGTAAGTTTATTTAATTTTAGTTATTTGGATCTAATTCATTACACTTTTAAGTCGTATTATGTAAATATTCTGTTTTTTTAATAGTGTATAAATATGGTGAAATGTCATAATTTTTATACTCAGACTAAGTAAATGCATATATTTCATTATACTGAGATTTGAAAAATTAGGAATCTAGGTAGCTATCTTTAAAAAATTATTTTATTTATTAATCTATATTTAAAATGGTAAATATTTAAATTTTTTTATATTACTATTCATTTTTTAATCTTCTATTTATCCTTATTTTTATTCTTCATTTTGGATTTGTTTTTATTAATCCTATGTTTGTTCGTTACTTTAATTTTTATATAGATTAATTTTGTCAAGTTATTAATATTGTTGCCATGGTGACTACCGCCCTTTTTTGAGATTTTTTTACAAAATAATTCGAATGTAAATAATATTTACAAAAAAATTTTAAATTAGAAAAATCAGTGTTATACTAAAAATATTTTTAAAATACTAAATAAAAACTTTTTTCTTCAATTAGATAAACTAATTTTTACAAAATCATAAAGTATAATATGGAATATTATATTTGATTTAAAAAATTAAACTTTTTTTTAAAAAAAATATAGGCTATTTAGTATTTATTAATAATCCTATAAGTTTATAATAAATTATTGTTAAATATTTAATTGGCAAAATGTTTAAATTTGGTACGAATTTTGAAAATCTGAAGGCTAAAAATAGCCACAATGTTACTCGTATTTATCGGAATAAGATTTTTTGTACTTAATATTTTATTATTCTTAATTTTAATTACTATCTTTATTATTATGGTATTGTTATTATTATATGATATATGACGTACGTTAACCTGTTTACTTATCTATTTGTCCTATAAATAAATCATTAACCATTTAATCGAATTTGTTTAATTATTAAGTAGTCATATTTCCCTAAAAAAATATTAAGGATTCTAATTGTTAATTATTTAATTTAATAAAAATTTTTATAAAAAGATGTCATGAAATTTTGAATAAAAATAATTTTAAAAGGTTAACATAATTATTAATTAAAAAAGTAGTCTAAATAGAAATCACTTTTTTTTTTCTGGGGAATTTTAAATTAAATTTATCCTTTTATATATAATAAATGGTAAAAGACCTCTTTAAGATAATTAATTAATATATGATATAAACATAAATTCAGTCTTAAGAAAAAAATAATTTTTATTATGTTGTTTGTTTTTTTACTTTTCCAATTTTTTCTTTGAAAATTTTTAATAATTCATCATAATTCGTAGGGTCATTCTACTCTTCTTAATTATTTTCTTTATAAATTTAGGATTCACTTTTATAATATGCTTCATTTTTCTTTTTTAGTTGTTCAATTTATTTATTTTTAATAAATAAAGTATGTCTATAAATATCGTCGAAGCTGTGAAATATTAAATAATAATTTCATGATAATAAATATAGTTATTATATTAATAATTACGTAAATTTATATAAATTTTATTCCAGATTAATATTATTTATATATAATTAATTTACCCAAACCTATCTTATGGCTATATTGAAAGCATATTAATTAATAATTACTTCATATCTGAAGAAACGATATTATTTTTTTCTCTAGTTATATATCTGTTATCTCTTATTATTTATTCTATTTATAATTTCTGTCCAGTATAATACGACCTTTTAAATTTAAATTTAGTATAAAACTATGTATTTTAATTGAATCAATTTATTCAAGTTTTATTTAATTAAGATAAAATAATTTAATATTTTTATTAAATTTTATTTAAAAAAAATATGTTACCTGACTGTATCGACTCCCCAATTCAATTAAAAAGGAACAGTTCCGTAAAGCATTTCAAAAATTATACATCCTAAACCCCACACATCTACTTTTGAATTGTATGGTTATTTTTATATAATTTCTGGAGCCTTATTAATTTTAATATTAATATACTATTTTATTATATATAAATTGAATGGATAAAATATTCAATAGAATATTATTTATTTGAATATATAATAATTCTTAAAATATAATGACAGTATTCTGAATTTAACTTATAGTTAAATTATATAATTAAATTTGTTTCTATATTTTTGCTTTTACCATATATCCATCGGTGCCCAAACCTTTTAAAAAATTTAAATAATTAATATATTTTATATTTAAATTAAAATTAGAAAAAATAATAATTTAAATTGATATTTAGTTTTTTTTAATTTAAATATAATTTACATGTATGTGTTAATTAATTAGATAATAATTTTTTTGTGAATCCTAAGTCTCCTATTTTTGCAACAAGATTTCCATTTTCTTCATTTAAAAATATATTTTCAGGTTTTAAATCTCTGTGAATATATTCATTTCGATGCATAGTCTTGTTAAAGGTTAAAATATTTATTTAAAAAAAATATAAATTAATTTATATTTAAATTCAAAGTATTATATAATAGTATTTTTATATATTAATTTTTGTTGTTTATTATATAGATTTTTTATAAAATTTACACCAAGTCCTGTCAAAATATCTATCATAATATTTATTGTTTCGGGCTCATTTAAATGCTATTAAGGTTATCCTCGTATGTATTTTTATAAATTATCTTTATTACAGTATTCAGTAAATAAGCATACAAAATTGTCTGATACATACTATGACTAATTTAAAAAACATTTTAATTTTTAAGTTTATTTTTATTTGTAAAAATTTTAGAAATTATTGATAAATTAAAATGGGTTTTTTTAATCTTTAAATATTAAAGTAAGTTCATAATAACAATAATTTTATTTAATAAATTTATTCTTTTATATATAATAGGAAAAAAACTGAGCATTTTACTTTAAGTTTGATTATGTTAGGGCTATCTAATTTTTTTAAAGCATCAATTTCGCCATCTAAGTATTTTAATTTATATGGTTCTTTTATTAGAGTATCAAGAGAAATACATTTTAAGGCTCTAGGTTCTTTTTCCTTAATAGTTTCTGCATAGTATACACTTGCAAAACCTCCATCACCAATCTAATGATGAATATTATGCTCTTAGATTTACATCATTTTATTTTATTTTAGTATTTTTTATTGTTTTATATTATTTTTTAGATTTTAATATTATTATTTTTATTATTATTATTGTATTTAATTTATTTTTTTTATTTAAAGTTTTATTATTTCTATTTATTTATTTTAGAAAGTAAAGATATATTTTGCGTATTTATTAAAGTTATAGTGATTTTAATAATTATCTATTTCTTTTCTTTTTATTTTTATTTAATGATTTTAATATATTTTTTTTTATATATATTAAGAAATTATATAACCAAAAAACTTAAAGATGATAATATTATAAAATTACTATTTTAAGTTAGATCAAATTAAAAATATTTAATCATTAACTTATTTTACTTTCATATTCTTAGTTTAATTATAAAATTACAAATTAATATTGAAAATATATAATAAAATAAATAGTTATGTTATATTAATTATCATAGTATAGTATAAAGGTTATTTAATATTAGAAATTATTTATTATATAAGTTAATATTAATAGTATGATAGCTTGTGGATATAAATAAAAATAACAAATTTTTAATATTAATATTAAGAATTATAGTAGTTTTTAATGGCATACAACTAGCAGGGTAAAAATGCAATTATGGGATAAATGAGAATGAATAAAAAATAAGAGCTTATTGGAGAAAAAAATGCTTAATAAGGGTACGCGTAATAATTTAGAAATTAAGATTAAAAGTACTAATAAATTAAAAAAAATTTGGAATAGTAATAGACCAATTAATTATTGTCATAATAAGTATAAGAAAATAGAAAAAAATAATTTCAAGAATAAGAGTACAATAAAAAAAAGGAATAAGAATATTTAGATTCGGTGAAGGCAGGGATAGAAGCTGAATAGTTGGAAAAACAGATAGAATAAGAAAAAAAAATTAAATAAAGGAAAATGTTATAAGAATAAATTTAGAGTAAAAATAAGGGTTAATAAATGGATTCAAGGGAAAATTATAACGAGGAAAAAAGTTTAGCCTAAAAAGTGCACGAGGAGTTTTTAAAAGAAGAAGAAATGAAGAAGAAATTTATAGAGTAAAGAAAATAGGAGTAATATTAGGAAATGATGAGAGAAAGATATGAAAGGGAAAAATATCAAAAATAAGTAGAATAATAAAATTAGCAAGAATTAAAAAAATTTATGGAGGGAGTTGAACATAATGACCGATTTAGAGCATAACATGCTTAAAATTAATTGGAAAAATAAGAATAAGTGCGAAAAATTTACGAAAAATTATATAAAGAAGACGCACAGAGAAAATAGGAAAAAGAAGAATAATAAGATTAAAAGTAAAAAATTACTTTTATTAATTTTAGTTTTTTTAATAAGTTATTTATTTTTCATTTTTTAAATAAATAAAAGACTAGAATTAGAAATTGCTGAGTAGGAAAAATAGTACTAGTTATAAGAATAAAAAGAGAAAGAAAAAAAAAATTAAGAAAAAATTTTATTGTAACAATATGAAAAAGAATGTTTGGCGTATAAGGAAATGTAAAAGTAGGAAGAAAGGAGAATTGAATAATAATTTAGATAAATTATGTTATAAAGATTAAATGAACAAGAAAGAGTAGAATAAATGAATTATTAAATGTAAAAATTAAAATAGGAAGAACATAAAATGTAAATTATTATATATTATAATCTTTAATATTAAAATGTAAATTATTATGAAATTCTTATTTGTAAATATTAATACTAATATATTAGGATTTTTATTTTTATTACTTAAATTTAAAACTATAATAAAAAATATATTCTTAAGGGAAGTGGAAAGATTGTGGCAAATTAAAGTATAATAGTATAGAAATTAAAAAGAAAAAGAATTGTAAGAGTTTAGGGAAACTAAGTATAAAGAATTATGGCGAAAGTAACTGGTTTAGTAAGAAAAAGAAAGATTGCTAAAATAACATCATTAATAACTAAATGACTTTTATCCAAAAGGGACAATTCAAGATTAAAAAGATTATTAGATATATAGATCACAAAAAGATTATTATGATATATAAAAGAAAATATATTTACAATAATAGTAATAATAATAGTAATAAAGTTAGAATTAATATATGTCATTAAATAACTAAAATTATAATTAAAATTTTAGATACAATTAAGATAATAATATTATTAATAATTAAGTTTAATATGAACAAAAATAAGATTTAAGATAATTAAGGAATAATTTTTTTAATTGAAAAACTTGTTAATTTTTATTATTATTTTTTCTATATTTTAAAAATTATTATAATATTTATTTGTGATAAGGATAAGTTAATTATAATTTTATCGAGTTTTAATTTAAGTTTTAATTACCTTATTAGGATAATTTCTGTTTATATTTATCAATGATAGAAGTTTGCATTTTAATTATTTGAATTATTTTTTCAATTAATTACACTTTAATATAAAAGGAATTTTAATTCAATATTTCCTATTTAGTATTTTAGTTGTTTTTCTTAGAAGAAATTAAAAAAAAAAAGAGGTAAAAAGAGAATTTAAAAATCATATTCTTACATTATATTATAAACAGAAAAATAAACTAATATTTATAAAAATTTTATATTAATATAATAATAAGTAAAGTAATTCTAGATATGTGTTAATATTATAAAAATAAACTTTAAAAATTTAATATTATTCATATTTCAAGAAATTCTCTTATTTTGGTAGTTTAATCGCTAATTATTAATAAATGAAGTGAATTTTATTCTGTCTAACGAATCGTTAATAAATTTAAAAATGAAAGTGATCAAATTAATAATAACTTTCATTTCATAACATTCTGTTCTTTAAACCTTACTATTATTATATCAATTTTTCTCATACATTGCTCATTTCCTCGCATAAATAAATATTTTTTTTATAATATTTTTAATTAATTTGGTTTTAATTACTATATATATATAATTTTTAATTTGCTTTTTTCATTATTTTTAAAATTTTTGCTCAGTATTAAGGAGCACTCCAACCAGAAGGAGGTAATCCAGTATTAGGATCAGTTCCTTTAGCTCTTCTAAAGAGTAAAATATGAGGTTCAGGTCTGTGAATTTCGTAGTGGACCCAGCCCCTAGATTACTAAATTCCAAGAGACCTCCATTCAACGTCTGATAAAAGTCTTCTTTAAGGCATTTTTTTATAGACTTCTCTGGGAACCATCACGTGTCTGTATTCATAGTAGTCGTCTACGTATTTGTCTGAGTATTCTATTTCTGAAGGGTAGTGGGGCATTTTAATTTTTATTTATTTATATATATATATTTTATTTTTATTTTATTGTTTATTTATTTTTTTATTTTTTTTTTTGGTGTGTTTGTTTGTTTTTTTTTTTTAATATATTAAAAAATTTTTTTTTTTGAGTTTTTGAGTTCAATTTTCTTTTTTTTGATTGTTTTTTTGGTGGTTGAAGTTCTTTAAATTATTTCTTTATTAAATTTGTTAGTTGAGTGTTTGAAAATAAGAATACATAAGAAGAAATAATGAACTACTTTTTTTTTTTTTTTTGAAATTTTAGCGAAATATTTAATTTAAAATTAAATATAGTTTTAATTATAATTTAGTTGTAGATAATTTGTGGATTATCTTTTAATTTTCAATGTAAAATAATATCATATTAAAAAATATGTTGAGCATTTAGAATAATAAAATATTTTAATTTTACTATTGAAAAATCTTCTTTAAATATTAAAATTTTACTAAATTAACCAATTTTTATATTTTTTTTATAAAAATTATTAATATAAAATTTTCAATTAAAATATAGTTTTATTATCATAATATACAAATATTTAAAATGTTAATTATTATATTATAATTTATTAATTATGAATTATATTTAAAAAGAATCATTCAAGTCTTAAGATTATGTGAATTCCACTATCTGTGCTAATTGGTTAACTAATTTCTCCTACTTACAAGGCAAATGCAGCTTTTTCAAAAGGTTCTTACATTTATCCTCTACCAAAGGGGCCTAAATCTCCTCCTCTACCAGCTGACATACATTCAGAATATTCACCTGCAATTTTACTGAATTCTTGGACACTTAAAAAATGAAAAAATTAGTTAAAAATAAATATTAAATAATGTAAATAAGATGTAAATGTTAAATTAGATAAAATAAAAAAAAAATATTATATATAGTAATTATATTTAATAATAATGGTATTTATTATATAAGTGTTGAAAATATTGGTAATATTATTTATTATTAATATTAATTTTTATTTGAAATTTTATATGATATATACAATTTTAGTTTATATGTTTTTTTTTTTTTTACGGGTTTTGAGATTCTTTAATTTATTTTAAAAATTATTAAATATTTTTTTCAGCTTCTTCGATGGTTCTGGTAACAGGTTTTTTTCTGTAAGAGTCGTTAGGGTTTCTTGATTAAGTATGTTTTTATAAAATGTGGGCAGCTCTTACTTGTTCTTAGTTATTCATATTTTAAATATTTATATTTTTTTTTATTTTTATATTTTTTTTTGTATTTTATTTTTAAATTGATTTAAAAATTAAGATTAAGTAGTATTTAAATGTTTAATTATTAGTTTATGATTAGATTTTAATGTAGAAAGATAAGATAGTAGAACATCGATTAAATATGAAAAATTATCATTATAAAATGAATTTTAAGAGTATAATAAATTTTTTACCAAATAACTAAAATATTATATATTTATTATAAATATTTTATATTTATATCTCGGTAAATATATAATTCTAAAAATTAACTTGAAAAATATTTTCATGGACTTATTGGTATAAAAAATGTAAAATTTAATTCTTCTTAAATTAATGATAATAAACTTTAAAAAGAATATTAAATAAATACATAAAACCCACTACAAATAATAAAAATAATTTAATTATTTCAAAAGAAAAATAAATAAATAAAAAAAACCAACACATAAGTATATTTATATCATATAAATTAATAATACAAATTTATAAAATGGACAACAACTAAAACAACAATTAAGCTTAGAGTAAAGAATAAATTCCATTTAAAGGGGAAGTTTAAATGCCCTAGAAATTAATTTTAATTGGGAATTCAGAGGTAGGAAAATCTTGCATTTTGGAATATTTTATTAGAAATTAATTTTCGGGAAAAATGATCTCTACTATAGGTAAATAATATATTATATATTATAAAAAATTTGCTAACTTGTAAATAATGTATTTGAAAAAATAAATAATTATGGCATATATTTGATATTTTATTAAGTATATACATTACTAATAACAAACTATATTTTAAAAATAATAAACTACAGATAATTCTATAATAATTATGCATTTCTTAATAAAAAATAAAAAAAAGGACATGAATTTAAAAAGGAAAAAATAGTTGTAGATGATATAAAAGTGACATTTTTGATATGGGATACAGCGGGTTAAGAAAAATTTAGGCCAATTATTAAATCTTATTTTAAAGGGACTAAAGCTGCGTTTATAGTTTTTGGTTTAGATGATAAAAAATCGTAAAATGATTTAAGGTATTGGTTTAAAGAAATTGAAAAAGGAGTAGACACACCAGGCATCCCTAAAATAATTTTAGCAAATAAAGTAGATTTAGTAAAAGAAGAGTAAATAGATAAAGAAGAAATTGAAGCATATAAAAATTAATATGCCAATAAATTGTATTATACTAGTGCTAAAACTGGGAAAAATATACAAGAAGCTTTTAATGAAATGGCTAGGTTAATTATTAAAAAAAATAAAGATTCAGTTGTTTATGGTGATAGCAATAACAATAATAATAATAAAAATAAGTAGGAATAAAATTTAAATGGTACCTCTAAATTGAAAACTAATAAAAAAAAACAGAAAAAAGAAGGTTGTTGTTGAAATTATATATAAAAATTTTAGTTTTTAATTTAAAATTTATAATTTTCCTTCAAGTTAATATTATAAAAAAAATATATACTAGAAATAAAATATATTAATAAAATATATTTTTTAATTTTAAATATATAAATTTATCTATTTTACATTTTTTTTTAAATCTGGTGAAAATTTTAAAATTATTATAGTATTTTATTATTTTATTTGTGGTAGAAATAATTAATTAATTTAATTTTATAATTTAAAAATAAATAAATAAATAAAAATAATAATAAAAGCAAATATTAAAACGGATAATGGTTTCATTTACTGTTTCAGTAATAATAGGTTTAGGTTCGTTTACCTATTTGGCTAATTATGGTCTTTATAAATATTTTTTCAATTAAAAAAGAATTGTGTAAGCTTTAAAAGTAATAATTATTAATTTTTAATATATATTTTTAGAATTTAAGATATTTTATTTATATTATGAAATTTAAAATTTATTTTTAAAAAGTATGATTTTAAATTAAATATTTTTATCATTCTTTTAAGGACTAGATAATAAATACAACTAAATTCAATAATAAAAAATCACTCTTAAAAAGTAATTAGCTAGTAATAAATTATTTGTAAAAATAGTAAAATGAAAAATTTTAGAAAGAAGACTTGGCACTTATAATTAATGTTAACTAGCATTATTAATTATTTTCTCCTTTGATAAAATTTATTAAAAATAACGATATTTCATAAGAAAATGAAAAAAGTTAATCAATTTAATTAAATAATTTAAAATTGGACAGTTTTTAATTAATTTGTTAAGCTGATTACAAAAATAATTAGGTATTATTTTTAAATTTAGAGTGCTTAAAAAAATATTTAATTCAGATAATAAAAGAAAAAGAAGAAATAGAATTTAAAGAAGAGTAAATTTAATCTATGATTGACTGTTTGCCTAAATTAATTTATGAATATAATTAAATGATTTATTATTAATGGAATTATCCTTCTCTATTTGTTGTGGATATTGAGTTATATAAAAATATAGAAAATTTAGGAAATGATAAATTTTCATAAAATTAAAAAGTTTAATTAAGTGGAGAAAATAGATATTATAATATTTCTTAAGAAGATATTGAAAAAAATTTAAATGGTGAAAAATTATTTGAGGGACATTATGATAGTTAAGGATTATATTAATTTTAGATAAGAGTGTAAAATGGATATAGCTAATATCCGTAAATAAATGATTTAAAATTAAAAATTGAGAATAAATAGGAATTATCATAAGAAAGAAATTAAGATATAAATTTAAAATATTAATAAAATTTGAAAATTTAAGAAAATTAACAAATAAAAATTAAAAATAATAATAAAAACTAAAATATTCTAAATATTGAAAAAGATGGTTTTTTAAAAGGAATTTAGTTTTGTAGTTTAATCTTTGTATACAGAGATTTATTAAATGACTAGAAATTGGTTATAAATTAATTAAAAAGCAACAAAAATAATTAATTTTCGATATATACTGGAAATTTTTTGGTAAAATTACAAATTATATAAAATATTTCATTTGGAACTAAATAATATTAGATCTAATATTTAGTTTTGATTTGAAAACTTTAATTTTATTTTAATAAAAAGAATATTTTGATGAAAATTATTGGTGAATCAAAAAGTAATGTAGAATTAAAAAATTAATATATGCATATTTCTGAATTGATAGATTTGTGTGAAACAGGATATGTAAATTAAATTTATTATAAATTAAATATAAAAATTATGAAATAATAAAAAATTTATTCAGTTAAAAGAGGTTATAAAAATAGATTAAGCTGGTTTGATATACAGCATATCTGATTTTGAAATTAAAGGAAATGAAAAAGTAAATTTATGATTTTATATATATATAATATATATATTTATATTTTTCAAAATATTATTTATAATACTAATACTTTGAAATTAGGATTTTAAAATAGAATTAAGTAAAAATAATAACAAAATTATTTATAATGGGTGCCTAAAGTTATATCAAGATATAGTTGTAATATATATAAAATATATAATTATTTATTTAATAAAATTTAAAAGAATTAAAAATTTAATTATATTAACAATAATTTAAGTAAGGAAAAGTAGAAGGTGAGTTATTTGATTAAAATATAGAATATTATCCATTAAGCTGATTAAAAATAATAATCTTTTAAAAAGATTATAATATCCAATGATTATTTTAAATTTTTTAGGTATATATGTGTAAAAATAAAATTATGGATATATTTTTGTAAATATTATTCTCTATAAATATATATTTTAATTAAAAAATTTAAGATATATGTCTATATGATTTTAAATGATAATATGAAAAGTATATTAAATTATATTATATGTTTTTAGAATATGATTCTATATTCCATTTTTATTTATACTTTATAATAGAATATTTTTATTATAAACATTCATAAATATTTTATTACATATTCTGGTGTTTCCTTTCAATAATTCAATTCATAATATATCAAATGTTTAATTAAAATAAATCTGTAAAATTATTTGATTAAATTAAAAAAATAAAAAATTAGAATTTATTTTTAAATATAAATAATTAAAATTTTAGAATTCAGTAAAACTAAAATAAATTAAAAACCAAATCTAGTAATTAAAATTAAACTTTACATAAAAAAAGGAAGAAATTAAATTTTGAGTAAATTATTAAAATTTAATGATTTTTTTAGTATAAATTTTAAAATTTTTTGAAATATGATTTTAAATTTTTCAAAAAAATAAAAAAAAGTTAGTTTTAAATATATAAATGAGTAAAAGCAAAAGCAAAAAAAGTTAAGATTAAAAAGAAAAAGAGGTAGAAAATTTTCAGCCAATAGTTCTTTTTAACAATTAAAATATGAATTTGCAAACTGCGGAAGGATAACAGTAATTTTAAAGAGTTTTATCTGAGGTAAAAAAAAATTAAAAAAGAAATATATCTTTTTTTAAATAAAAAAGTAAGTAGAAGATTTTTAAACGATTCTTAAATTTTAAAAACTAAGTTATATATTTTTTATTATTAAATTAGCAATTAAGTTATTTAGAAATTGAAGAGAAAAAAGAAGCAACTTTATTAGGAGAACAATTATTTTAACAGTATATTTCTTAATATGTGATTTGTTTGGGCTGTGCAAGTGAATTATAAAAATTTGTTACTAATTTATTAAATATGGCTGAAGATAAAAAGAAACTGTTAAGGTTTGAAGATATAATAATATATTAAGATAGAAAAATAGGTATATTTTTATTAATATTATATTTTATGTTTGATTATTTTAAAATATTTTTTTATTATTCAATTTTTCATTACATATATAAATATATATTATTTTTTTGCAATTAATATGTATATTCTTTACTTTTAGGTATAAATGAAGAAGTTTTGGGCAATAATAGTAGGATTATACACATTATTTAAAGATATAAAGAAAATTCAGAAAAAAATGAGGAAGAAAATATTAATTCTGGAATAATAAAAAGGCCAGACTAAATATGTAATAAAAAGAAGAAATAGTATAGATGTGTTTTACATTCATTAAAACCTGCACCAAAAAGTACAAATAAAAGAAATTTTCAAATTTTTTTTTGATTTATTAAAAATAAAATTTAAATTTTTAAGATATATGGTAAGATAATATAGTTTAACTTGTAGAAAGAAACATGCGCGATCTAAATTAGATAAATTAAATTGATGAATCATTATATTAATAAAATTTGGAGGTATGTTTTTTTTTTAACTTTTCTTATTTAACTAAAGTTTTATGTTTATAAATATTCTTTTATAAAAAATTAATATAATAATTTTAAAAATAGGCTCATTTAAAAAAAAGGAGTTTTTGCTAATAATGCAGAGAAAATATTTTGGGTACTTATAGAGAGTTGATAAGAGATGCTTAAGATGAAAATGAGTTGGATGATGACGATTATTAAGATTAAATTTATGAAGACGGTAATTTAATAAATATGTATGAATAATTAAAGCATTAAAAATTAATTTTAATAGTTACCAAAAATTTTATTTAAATTGATTTATTTATTTATTCTGACTTTATTTTATATTTTAGACGAAGTATAATAACATTAATAGCAATAATTTTAAAATGAGCATTCATAAAATTGCAGAGTTCATGGCCCAAGAAATTTATAATAATAGTAAGATTAATATTAAAATCACATTTAACAAAATGGTAGGAATGATTGTATTTAATAAAATATTAATAATTAGCACATACATACTATTGAATGTTAAAAGTATAATTAACAATGCAGTAATGATGATATTTAATAGTTTTAAAATTCTTGTAAAGTTCATGGTAATTTGTATAATAATTCATAACGTAATTAATAAGAATAATTATAATAATAATAAATCTAATAATAATAAAATTAACCTGTAAAAAAAAATGTTTGTTAATGTCATTGTCATAATATTTAAAGTAACTTAGATATATAATAATAAGGAGGTACTTGTGTATTATGTGGCTGTTCAAAAGTCGTTAAAAGAACAAATAATATTCAATATGAGGTAAATTATATTTTATAACTATTAATACATATAAAAAAGAAACATTCATATTATAATTTTTTGAAAATATAATTAATAAAAATTATTTAAATGTTTATTGATAATTTTGAATTTATTTTATTATCAATATTGTAGCATTAGTGTGCAGAAAATATTTCACAAAAATAAGCAGAAATGTATGAAAAATTTAGCATATTTGAAAATGATTCTGGTACAAATGAAGATATGAGTGTAAGTACGAATTATTCAAATGGTATTTAATAATAAAATTTGTAGCATTAACATCATGAAAAAGAGAACAAAAAAAAATAAGACAAGTATATTAGAGATTTTTGTAGAAAATAATAGAAAATGCTTTTGAAATAATTACAGATGAAGATGTAGGAACAGCAAGAAAAAATTTAATTTTTAAGTTAAAAAAGACTTGATTTATAAGGATAAATTTAAAAATAGAAATTGATTAGGTATTTGGATAACTTATAGTAAGATTATGAAAAATTAGAGACATTAAAATTGAATGATCAAAATTTCTTTTAAAAATAGCATTAAAAGTAAAAATATTAAATATGAAAGTTTATATAAGATTAAATATTTTTAATAAAATAATAGGAAAATCAGAAAAACCATGAATTTAAATTAAGATAATATGGAGGAATAATATTGCGATGATGATGAATCAAGAGTTTAAAAAAAAATCATAAAAAAACTGATAACTAAATTTTTAAAGTATAATTAGGAAACAGCATAATATTTGGAGGAATAAATTAAGAGAAACATCGACAACTCTCATTTAAATTTATTTACGTAATTGAAAGGCTCTGATAAAAGGGTTTTGAATATCAATGACTGCGTTAAATTTATTTAAAAAGGGTTATAAATTGAGTCAAAAAAACATATTTAGAAATTACAAAGAAAAAGAAAATAAAGAAAAGAAAATTAAGGTTAAAACTAAGTAGGAAATGAATAAATATAAAGTTGTTAGGAAGGGTGCGGGGTTTAACAATAAAAAGGAAATAAAAATAAAAAATTGAAATAAAAAATTTTAAAATTAAAGTTATAGAATCAGAGATGCCAAGAAGAAAAAGATGAAGAAAACTAGGATTAAGGGGAAGATTAATACAATAAAAATCATGAAAAATATGAAAACTAATATAGTGACGAAAGTGATGGTGACAGGTAATACATATATTAATACAATAATAAAAACTATTGTATTTATTTATTTATTTATTTATTTATTTATTTATTTAATTTTGATTTTAAATTTTAGAATTTGGCATAATAATAAGATAATGAATGTTAAAAAAGGTAACTAAAATTACATTAAATTGATATTTTGGAATGTTTAAAAACCAAGGAATCTTAAAATCCTCAGTCATTAAAAAAAAGAGATAACTAAAAAAAATTGTTATTAGCTGGTTCTATTTAGAAAATTGACTACTCATATATTTATTAGTGAAGAAATAGAAGAGGGTGAAGAAGAAGAAGAAGATGAAGATGATGATTAATATGGGGAAGAAGATGAATATGATGATGATGACGACGACGAAGATGAAGATGAGGAGTATGAAGAAATAGAATATACTAGTTATTTACCTGGTCCATTACCTGGGTAAAATTTTACAGAGGGTTAGATTTTTGAATAAATTAATAGACAAAATTTATAAAAATATGAAGGTTCTGAAGGTGAGGAAAGCGGCGAAGAAGGGGAAGATTCGGAATCAGATTCTGATGATGAAGATATACATAATTTTACTTTAGAGGGTGAAGAAGTAAATAAATATTAATAATTTAAAAAATTAGATAAGTTTTTTCGATAATAAAGATCTTAGCTAATGATTAAATATTTTTTATTTATATATATATATTTATTTAACTTGTATGTATTATATCTATTTTATATAAAAAGGGTGGAGAAGAAGATGATGATTATGACGATGAAGATGAAGAAGACGAAGAAGATGAAGATGGCGAAGATGATGGCGAAGAATATGAAGATGATAATTGCGATTTCGATTTCTAATAGGAGGGAAATAACAGCGTTTTGAAATATTTAAGATATAATAAAGAAAAGAGAAAAATAATAGTGCCTTTACAAAAAAATATATTTAATGAGATATTATAGCGCTCTGAAATGGAAATAAAGGCAAAACATGCTAATAACAAGGAAACATCTTAATAAGAGCTACTGATTTGTTTAGGAAAAACCTTAAAAGATTAAATACAGAATTTTTGGAAAAAGAAAAAATCGGAAGAGATTGTTAAATATTTGTTTTTAAAGATAGTAATTTTTTTAAGCTTTTTATTAAATTGTATGTTTTTAAATTAAATATTTTAATTAATATTTAATTTTTTAAGTGTTCTAACTGTTTGCTGGATAATATACAATAAAAATATGAGAAAAAATTATCTAAATCCGGAGGATATTAAACTATTTTGGAAGAATATTTGCAAGAATAAGAAAATGCAGAAGAAAGTAAGAAAGAAAAGCTGAGAAAGAAAAAGGAAAGGAAAAAAGAAAAAAAGAGGATTTAAAAATAATAATAGGAAATCGAGGAACAATAAAAACAATAGCAAGAAATGGAAAAGAAAATTCAAAGAGAGCAAGAAAGAAAGGGCAAATAAAAGAAAAAAGATGAAAAAGAATAATAAAAACAATAAAATTTATAGAAAGAACAGCAAAATTAATTGGAGAAATAAAAGTAGAAATAAAAATAATAATTAATGTCCCAAAATAACAGTGCAGATAAATCTAAGTAATTGAGAAATGAAATGGGAAATTAAAAAATTTCCAATTTAATTTCTATTTAAAATAAAGAATAAGAAATGGAACATAGTACTACAAATGATAATAGTGCTGAAATAAATTTGCATAATTAATAATGTAGTTAAATTTATAATAAAAACCAAGAAATGTGTTTGAAAGAAGTTGATAGTTAGGACTTGGATTAAGATGTTCAGGAAAATTAGTAAGCCCAAAAAAATAAAAAAATTTATATTATTATATTAAATATATATACAAAAATTATTATATATTTTCTATAAAAATATGTATATAAATTTAAAAATAAGTTATTAAATTTTTTATTAATTTTTTGATTGTTTAAAAAATTTTGAATATAGGTTAATGAATTGCGAAATTGATGAAGAAGAAATGGAGAATTTGAAAGTTATACTATAGAAAAAGAGAGAGTAGTAAAGACTAGACTTGAAAAATAAGTTTATGAATTTGATTTCCGAAAAAAAATGAAAAATTTTAACTTTTATTATAAAAAATAAGTCTTTTTTGGTGTGAACTATAAAAACTGGCTTTATTTTTATCATGTCAAAATAAATAAAATTTTATTTAAAATTTAAAATTTTGAAATTATTTTGTTAAAATTCAATTAAATATGTATAAATTTTATAATTATTTTATAAGAAGAAATAGATTAATAAATAAATAAAATAAAATAAAATATAAAAAAATCAATATTTTGAAAGAATAGCTTCTATTTATTAAAGTCTTTATTTTTATTTTTACAAAATAAGTTGGTCTTCCAAAATTTTATTTTGGTTTTCAGTTTCCTAAATGTCTTTTTTTAGTTATTTTTCTTCTTCTATAAGTTTTATTTCCATATCTTTTGAGTCTAAATAACTTTTTTTTTAATTGTTTTTATTTAAATTTATATTGTTATTACTGTTATTTATGTTATTTGGGCTTGCACTTATATTTTTATCTGAGATATTTTTATTTAAATTTTAAGATATTTATATTTATGATTATTGCTATTATTGTAAATTTTATATATTAGTATTCGATTGTGTTTATTAAGGAATCTATAATTACAGATTTTAAAATATGTTTTAAGTTTAGCTATGATTTTTATTTTAACTTTTACTGCTAAAATTTTCAGAGTTGGCTTGGTTTTTATCTATATTATTTTCTTGGTTTAAATTTTAAATGGGATTATACCTGTGATATTTATTAGATGTGTGACTATGGGTATTTATTATTGATTAATTTGTAATTAATTAGGAAGGATTAAAAGTTTAGGAAGTGTTATATATTTCAGGCACTTGTATTTATTATTAATGTTATTTTTATTATTCTTAATAATTGTCGTAATTTGGTTTTTGTATTAATTGCGCCTCTTAATTTTTTTATTACTGTTATAAATATTTTTCGGCTCCTGGGTAACTAAAAGTAAATTTTGTATATTTGTTAATAAATTTAAAGTTTAATTAAAATATAACTTAATAAATTATATATAATTATATTTTACTAATCATTGTTTAAGATTTAAAGATTAGTTTATTATAAGTCAATTGATTTTTTAACTCTTTCGATATCTTATAAGAATTTGGTTCTGGAGATATCTTTAATGCTTTTTTGAGCTTCAAAATCTTTTTTCATTTATTCTAAAATTTGATACTCTTAACTCAGTTGTTCTGAATAATTATTAAAATAGTTTTAAATCTAGCTATTTTCAGTTTAATTTGTATTGTTTTCCTAGGTTTTTTCCGTTTAAAGACTTTTTATTTTTTTCAATTAATCTTCATAGTCGTCTAAAGTAAGTTTTTGTCTCGAAGGGTCTTCTTCTTCTATAGTGTTAAGTCTTTAAAATTGTGCTGATTTTTAGTAAGGGCTCTGACTGTTATTTAAATTTTCGATGTGTTGGTTAACTATAAAATTAATTAGATTTATGTTTAATTATTATGTAAAATTTATTATATATAGAAATAAAAACATAATATTTAAAAAATAAAACCAAATTAAATTATTATAATGAAAAAAAAATAATGTAAAATTAAATTTATAATTAAATATTATATAACATTTTATTCACTTTAAAGTTATTGGTCTTAAGGATAAGATTAATTTATTTTAGTTCTATCTTGACTTAATTATCTTTACGTATTTATTGATTTCAATTATTCGCTATAAATTTTGTACTACTAATTTAAAAGTTCTGAATCATTTTGTTTTTTAAATTGATTTTATTCTATTTATTATTATTACTGTTATAAATTTTAACTATGATTTTCATATTCATCAGAAAAATAATTATCTTAATTTTAATAATTTTAATTCTAATTACTTTAGTTTTAATTTTTAACATTATACTCATTTCGGTATTCTTGATTATTTTCGGGATTTTAATGTCGATTTTATTATTAATAAAATTAATTTTAATACAAATTTTTATTTTATTGATTAACATTATTATAGGGTATAGTTTCTATATCATCTGTATACTAAGTGGATTATTAGTAACCAGTTTCCGGGGGACTGGGCTAAAACTAGGAATTTTATCTGTAATTTTAATGAAATTATTATATATTTTTTGTATTGTTTAAAGTTTCTTGTAAATTAGGATTTTCATTTTAGGCAAGGTATTTTTAATTTTAAAAGTATAAAATTTGATTATTATTATTATTTGTAGGTTTATTTCTTTCTAAAGTTTACTAGTCACCTGAACTATAAGGAGAAGAAGAATTAAAATTTTTAAAATCCTATATTTTTACATACTCGCCCCTATTTTGGTTTTAATTTACGTTAGGATTTAATGCTTAGTTTTTGAATGGACTAATTTGAGTTTTAACGTAATTTTTTTCTAAGTTAACGTTATGGTCGTTATAATATTCATTAATTTAATTGTCTTAATTTCTATTTTAATTTTAATTTCTTTGGTTTAATTAAGTTTAAATTATATCATAAGTATTGATATTTTATTAGTTATATTTAAGGGTTTCTTGTTATTGTTAATGTTCATTTTCCTCGGCAGAATTAGGGGATGTGTCAAAATTTTTAAGTTGCTAACGCTATTTTTCAATGGATTCGTTAAATTATGATATATATTCTTTTCTCCAGTCATGATCTTATTACATTATTTTTATTTTTTCTTTAATTGAAGTTACATTTTCTTTGACTGTTACTAATTCATCTTTCTTTAAATGATATGCTTCCAATAAATCTAAGTACTTTTTATTGATTTATTCTATTTCATTTTCTTTTTTAACAAGCTCAACTTGCTATTTTTAATACTTTTCATGGCTATTTTGGAATTTTTCTATAATTTTTATAAAAATTAAATTGTATATAAATTTTATTTTATTTATATTATATCAGTTGAAAATTATACCACTCTATTTTAAATAGAATTCTGATAGAAATAAACAAAGAATATTTTAATCAAATTTAATTAGAAATTGATATCTAAATATCAATTAATTAATAATTTACCAAAATATCAATTTATAATTTAATTAGTGATTAACTACTAAATTAATTTTTATAAAAATTAATTTAGTAGTTAATCACTAATTAAATTATAAATTGATATTTTGGTAAATTATTAATTAATTGATATTTAGATATCAATTTCTAATTAAATTTGATTAAAATATTCTTTGTTTATTTCTATAAATTATCACTTTATTTTTCAACTTTAAAGAAATTCTAAAAATAACTAACAACTTTTTAAAATTATAAATTGTGTTAATTAAAAATTAAAAATTATTTTGATAATTATTTTCTAAATAATTTAGTTAGTAATTTCTATTTATTTTTATTATTAATTTCTTAATTAAATTGATTTAATTAATTAATCTATAAAATTTCAGATTTCTATTAAAAAAAATGTGGTTTAATTTTCAACCGATATAATACTAAATTATTTATACCTTCTAAGGTTTGAAATTTTTCCATTATTTTGACTATTTTTTCTGAGAGCTATTTGTTTTCAGTCATATAAAATTCATAATTTGTTTTATATTCTTTCATTTTATGTTTATATTTTTTTTTATGCTATTTGTGATACTCTACTTGTTCCAAAAATAGTTCAAAAAGTAATTTATAATCAGTTTTTGCGCCACAATTACAGTCCAATTTACTTTAAAAAGTATAAAAATTAAAAATGATATTTATAAAGTTAAATATAAATAAATAATTATTAATTTTTAAAAATTTTTTTTTATTTATTTTACCTCATAAGAATATCTAGTCTTTCTGAAACCGGTTTTTATCTAAATTGCTTATCATATCTTTTTTTCATAATAGCAAATTCCTGTTATTTTTAAGTTTATTTCAACTAATCTTCTTTTTCCGTTTGTTATCTTATTGCTTCCGCACAAAAATATTTTTTATAAACATCATATAATGTAAGTTAAATTTATTTGTTTTCTTTTGGAGTTTTTTTAGTTGAAATCATGTTTTTATATGTAAAAGAATCAGAATTACTAAAAGGAGATAAATTTTTGTTTTTTATTATAAATTTGTAAATTTTTTATTATATTTTTGGGAGAGAAACTAAATATAGTGTTTTTATTTTTATTTTGGAAAATTTTAATAATTATTAGAAATCAAATAATAGTTGAATTTTCAATTATATTGAAAATCAAATTAATTTGATTGTTAAAATTTTTATTAATTAATGCTAAATAAAAATTATATTTTAAAGGTAAATTTTAGAGTAGGTATAAGTTGGTATTATAAAAATATATGTTTCCATTATTTTATATGAGTATATAAAACATTAAAGGCATAGTGATGATAATAATAAATTTATTTTTTTGATTTTTTAAAAAATGTCATAATAATTATTTATTCACTATGAATATATGATTATTGTCGAATATATTAAATTGTAAGTACATTTAAAAGATAGAAATATAATACCATAAAATATTTTAAAGCAATTGTGAAGTAAAATCACTATAAAGATAGGCTTCATTTAAAGTAATAAAAATAAAAAAAAATTTTTTAATTTTTTACTCATTTTTTTTGAAATTAGAGCTTATATGAAAATTTTAAAATTCTTGTCATTTTATTTCATTTTATGCTTAGTTTATTAATTTGGAATAGTATTAAAAATAAATATAAAAAACTAATAAATAATAATAATAAAATAAATAATTTTTTAATTTTTCAATTAGTGAAGTAAATTAAAGGTTATAAAATGAGTTACGATCCACAAAACGACTTTTCTGACGTAAATAATTGAGCATATATAAAAATTATAAAATCTTTATATTTTTAAGATTACATTTTGTCTCACTATTTTTATTTCTAATATAGAATTATAATTATTCGAATAATTATAATTAAAATATGAATTACAATCATAATCAGAGATAAAACAACCACATGATGGGAATGAATCAGAATTAAAACAGTTACTAAAATTAGGGGCCTAATTCGCCAGGTTAAAGGCCTTCTATGGGCAGAGTTAATGATCAATACAATAATAATAATTATAATTATAATAATTAATATAATAACAATAATTAGTATAATGATTTGAATCCTATTAATAATAATTTATATAATGATATGCCTATGAACATGGGCAATAATTAGCATATGGGATAAAATTCTTATAATAATGGTCCAAATTAGGAAATGTATTAGACAGATAGAAAATCTGTGGTTTCGAGTTCTAGGGTCTCTAGTCCCAGTGGCTCGTAATCTGAAGGTAATAAATATATATAATAAATAATTTTAATTATTATAGTATTTTAAAATACTTAAAATATTTATTAATTTTTAAATTTTTCTTAATTTTTCATAAATATTTTAAAGAAAATATTTATTATTGAAAGAAAATGTTAATCTTATTAGATATATTTTTTATATATTATTTATTGGATAATTTACCATTTATTACAGAATTTTAATATTTATCTTATTTCATTTATAATTTTAAAAGTTGGCCAGAATAAACTGAAAAAACCGAGCGAATTGAAAACTTAATCTTTAAAAATAAATGGATTATAAGTAATTAACAGTAAATTTTCTACTAAAATACATTATGGGAAAAAACAGTTTGCCTACGAATTTAGTGAAATTTAAGGAGATTAGGTAAATTAACGAGGAAACAAGAAAAAGATCGAGATATAATTTTCAGATATTATGGATATTAAGGTTTTAACGAAAGAAAATATAATCACTGTTTGTAAAAATAAAAAAAAAATTTATGAACTAAAAAATTGAAATATTTTTGAATTATAACAAAATAAAATAATAGTAATGTATAATTTTATTTTATTAGTTACTTAAACACTTCCAAAATAATTATAATAAGTTGAAATTAATGGAAAAACAACGTGGGAATAAAAAGACTTTGTTAGTAAAATAATAGTGTTATTTAAATTCATTATAATTTAAAAGTTATTTTTTATACTTATTATAAAGTGGAATTGTAAACGTAAAATTAGTAAATAATTGACTTTAATTAATGTCAAATTTTTGAATTTGAAAGTACTTATACAAGAAATTAGTTGACAAAAAATGGGTAAACAAGAACTTCTCATTTAGATAAAATAAGAGAGACTAGGTTGTTGGTAAATAATTTAATCATGAAAAAAAATAAAATAAAATAAAATAAATTAGATTAGATTAGATTTTACTTATTTCATAAATAAATAAAAAAATAAATATATGTTTATTTATTTATATATTTATTTATAATTATAGCCTTTAAACGTAGATGGGCATTAGGAATTTCAGCCAAAATATAGTAAAAATAAAAATAAATAAAAATAAAAAATAAATATTTTTCTAGTTAAGTAGAACTAAATTATTATAAAATTTTAGGAAATAATAGTATGCCCTAAAGATAAGGTTCAAATTAAAATTATCATAACAACTAAGGTGGAAATATGTATAGAGGTGGAAGTCAAGTAAGAGGTGGGAATAATAATTATAATAATGGTAATTAGTAATATATGGGAGGTGGTTAAAATTAAATGGGTGATGATAATTATTAAAATAATAATAATAGATAGCCAAATTAATTTAATAATTAAAGGGGAGGAAAAAATATGGGCCCACCACCTCCTTATTAAAGAAATAGCAGTGTAAATAGTTAAGATTAATGGGATTATCCTAACTAATAAGGAAATCAAAGGCCTCCAAGTTAAGGTTATAATAATTAAAATTACAGTAGAAATGAACCTATTTCTAATGATTAATATGTAAATTTAAATAAGATATAAAATTTTAGCCATATATAATTAAAAATATTATATTAATAATTACATATTATATTTTTTTTTTATTTATTGTTAAGGTTGGGAATAATTAACCTCTTTAGAATTATCCCATAAATAAAGGTGGTAATTAGCAATAGTAGTATGTATAAAGAGATTAATAATAAAGAGATCCCTAATACATGTAGTAAAGAGGAGGACCTCCTCCGCATCCAAATATATAATAACAGTCTCATTTAAGTTAGGCAAGCAGCGGGGGACAGTACAGAAATAATTAAAATAGTAGTTAAGAATTAAACTATAACGAAATGACGAACAGAGTGCCGAGCGGGGGTCCTCCAAGAAGTATTCCTCAAAATTAACAGTAAAATATTATTTAAGGCAGTCGACCTAATAGTATAAGTAATATGAATAATATTGATAATAGGGGAAATAATAACATGCCAATTAATTAGAATTAAATAAGAAGTCATAGCAGTAATAGTTTGAATTAAAGTGGACATATTTAGCCTTAATAAAGAGAAAATATTGGCCCGCTTCCAGGGCCTGTGGGACCGAGAACGCCTCAGTAATAAATGTAATAATAGTAATAAGGAGATTAAAGAATGAGAGTAAATAATTAAGGTGGTAAAAATAATGGATAAAATGGCTAATATTATTAATAAAGTTAATTTGGAAGATAATAATAATAAGGACAATAAGGGGGACCTGGCCCAAATTATTAATAGGGGCCACCTATGCCGCCTGGATAGTAGAGAGGGCAACCTCCTATGTAAAATTTACCGCCTAATAAAAATAATAGCGGTAAATAAAAGATTATGTTTAATTAATAATTTTTTTTTCTATTTTATTAAAAAAATTAAGTAAAAGAGATGTGGTTTTTTTTATTTAATTATTTTAATTTATTTTTAATTATAGGCGTTAATAATAGGTTTCCACCAGGATAATAGGGAAATCTAAATAATATACCTCCATAATAAGGATAAGGATAAATAAGAATGTCGGGGGTAAATTAAATGATGGGATACAATAATAACAACAGTGGAGACTATAATTAAAATTTAAATAATAGCAATATTAATATGAGGTAAGGACAATAATTTGGAAATAATTAATAGTAATAGGGCAAACAACAGGTTGTCATGGGTAAAAAGACAAAAAAATCTAAACTATAAGGTATTTTAAATTAGGAGATAATTTTATACAAATTTAATTATATATACTAAAAAATTTACTTTTTAGAGGAGAAAATGAATATGGAGATGAATAGAAATAATTAAATGCCATTAAATAATTAGAATTAGGGTCCATTAATGAAAGGTGCTAATTAAAATTAAAATAATATGGGACAGCCAGTTCCTCAACCTCCTCCCAAGAAACAAAAAGATAATGATAAATTATTTTTAGTTGTAATATTTCTATTGAATATTAAATTTTGACTATTAATTTTATAATATAATATAATTAATGTAAAAATTGTAATTTTTTAGGAAATAAATGAAAACAGAATAAAATAGCTGAGATAGTATAATAGTTAGATAAGTAAACTCATAAATTTAATTAAGTTAAAAAAAGTTAATTATTTATAATATTTTTATAATTGTAGTAAAAAATGGTCCTGAAGAAAGACTTAAAGAAATAATATAAAAGAATAATTTAGAACCAATAAATAAGACATAGTAAAATTTATATATATTTTTTTAATGGTTTATTAATTTAGTATAAAAATTAATATAAATATTAAATTTTTTATAAATTTATAGAAATAATAAATGCCCATATTCCAAATGCCAAAAGCAATTTAAAACAATTTCTTAATTTTAATAACATTTTAAGAAAAAGCATTATGAATTAGTAAAATTATATTTAATTTTTTTTACTTATAAATAAATTATTAAAATATTAAAATTAATTGTACGATTATAATCACATTAATTTTTTAAGAATGAATTATTATAAATTGATGAAAATGGTTTTGTAAAAGTAAATGAAAAAGGACTAAATTTTGCTTAGATGATTTCAGAATTATTCCCTAAATTTAATGAACATTCTTTGGAGATAGTAAAATTTTAATAATTACAATTTATTTATAAGATTTTGTTATTTCAATTTCAATTTTATTGCTTAATATAAATTAATTAGACATTTGAAATTTTAAAAAAAAATAAAATAGAATTATAGAATTTAGAATTCTTACTCATTTTCGTTTTGACAATTAAAATTAAATTAAACTAACTTAAATATAAATTTTATTTTCATTTTATTTTGTGTTTTCGATTAAATCAATAATTTTTATAATTTTAACTTTTTGTTTAAGATGAGAAAATAGTTAAAATCTGAATAGAATTAAGAAGAAAAGCCAATTAAAAAAAATAAATAAGAAAGAAGTAATATAAGTGCTAATTTAGTGAATACGAATGTATCAGTAAATTCTACTAGTGTAAGTTTGTAGAATTTTAATAATTGATTAGTCTTTATTAATTTATAATTAATATAAATATACTATATATATATTAATATTATTATAATGGAATTTTTTACCTGTTATTGTTTAAAAATATTAAAACGAAAGGTTTTATACATTTAATTTGAAATATAAGTATAATTTAGAAAAAGATATAAAATTTTAATAATGTGTAATTATGATATTATTAAAATTAAATTATGGGGACATTATAATTTGTTTTAAAAATACTTTAAATTTTAGTTATTATTAAAGTTTAAAAATCTTAGTCCAAAAAATTAAAAGTTAGAAAAATAAATAGTTGAAATTAAAACGATAAATTTTAATTATTTAACTTTTTTATATTTAATTTTATATCAAAGTTAAATTATTTTTTTTAAATACTAATTTTATAATAAATTAGTAATTTAAGTAGAACGTAGAAAAAAACTAAAAAGATAAATGATTTAAATTAATAATTATATACATTTTGTTATTTATTATTTTAGTTTTTAAATAAACTTTTATCTATTAATTATTCTAAGAAAATTTTTTTAAATTTAAATATTTAGGATAAAGAATTAATTAATTTATAATTTCCTCTAGGTTTTTTAGAAATATTTATTTAGAATTTTTTATTCATTTTTATTAATCTCTAAATAACTATAATTCAAAAAAATCATTTAAATACCATTAACATATAAGGAATTAAAATACTATCTTATAATATATATAAGTATGATAAATTAATTGATGGTTTTAAAGATATTTTTTTTATATTATAATATAGTATAAGTTTACTTGTAAAGATACCATTATAAAATGTAAAAATTGTGAGAAAAAAAGATATAATTATAAAGATATTTATTAGTTTATATTATTGTTTATAAATTTTAAATTTTTTAATGGACTATGAGTTTGAATTTTTTAGACATATTTTACTGGAGGTTTATTTATTATTTTATCTAAATTTTAAAAATTTAAAAATGATTTAACAGACCTAAATTTATTCTAAGAAACAAAATAATAAATTATTACATAATATTATTAATTTTATGAGGTAATTTTATTTTTAAATTCAGTACAGGGGTAGTTTTGTAGTTAGTTTTTACATAATAATTAAATCATGTTTTAATGAAATGTGATTTAAAATAAATTTTTACAATTTATATTATGATTATTAAACTAGTGGTTTATTACATATATTCTGATTAATTTTAAAAATAACATTTTTGACTATAAAAGGTGTTTTCGATCAAGTAAATATTTTTAGGGAAATAAAATATTAATTTGTAAGGAAAATAAGTAAATTTACTAAAAAGCATTGCTAAAAAAAAATAGTTAATTAAAAAATCGAATAATAAAAAACAAAATAAAAATAAAAAATAAAAAATTTATATAAAAAAAAAAATAGCTTTTAAAAAATCAGTATATAAATATGGCCACAAGAGATTTGGAATTAGCTAGATTAGCATTTAAAAATAAAGATATAAATATGGTTAAAAAAGCCCATGCAGGTAATAAAATTATTTATAATAATAAATTATTTATTTTTATATTAAAATTTATACAATGAGCAATAAATTAGAATAATCAAAATTTTTATCGTAATTTCATTAATATAAGGCGAAAATTTTTACATAAAAAAGTTATTAATCTTAAATTTCGATATATTTTAATTGTATTAGTAAATGTTTGTTAAAAAATTTACTGAGTATTTAGTTGTATTTTATTAATTTTGTATATGGAATAATTTTAGAAATAATTTATGATAATTTTGAACCAATTAACAAATAAAGCGAGAAAATGGATAAAATTTATATGCTATTTTTTTTATTTTAGAAAGCGAAATATATTAAATAAAACAATAAAATACAAATAATAAGGAATAAAATTTAAATTTTTATTATTTTTAGCTACTAATCCTGATGAAGATGATGACAGCTGGGCTACTTGTGATCATAAACATGACGAAAATCATTCTAGATCTGGAGATTATATTAAATCAGCAGTATATGGAGGTTTAGACGGTATGATTACTGTAAAAAAAAAAATAATTACTATAAAAATACAAATATATAAAAAGAATAATTAGCGTAATAATTATGGAATTTTTAAAAATTAAAATTTATATATATAAAGATTAAAAACAATTTTTTTATCTTTATATATTATAAATGTTCTGGAATAATTTAGAAAAAAAAAAAAAAAATTTAGGAAAAAAATGTATTTTTGTATATGTGTAGAGTTTTTATATTTATATTTATTAATTTATTTATTTATTTGTTTGTTTAAAATTTGATTTTATATTTTAATTAATTTTTATTCTATTTATTTTTTTAAAAATTGATTTTTTATATTGCATTTTTTTTTAAATTAATAATATTACTAATCAATTTTTAATATTAAATTTTATATATCTATTTTTAAAAAATATTAATTTTTATTTATTTTTTTAGACTTTTTCAGTTGTGATGGCTTCTGAAGGAGCTGGGTTACTGCCTATTATAGTTTTGACTATGGGAGTTGCTAATTTAATTGGAGATGGTATCTCTATGGCCTTAGGAGATTATTTATCTAGTAAATCTGAATAAGATTTTTAGAAATTGGAAAGGTAGAGAGAAGAGTGGGAAGTTGAAAATAACCCTAATGGAGAGAAAAAGGAAATGTATGAATTATATGTAGAAAAAGTAAAAAAAATTAATAAGTATTAAACAATAAAAAAATTAATAAATTATAAATAAAATAAAAATTATATACACAAATAATAATGTTTTTCAAATAATAAAATTATAATTCACAAGAAACTTTTGAATAAAAAAATCTTATATCTATAATTTTTTAATCAATTTTTCCTAAAATTATTATACTTAAATTTAAGATAATTTTATTAAAATAAATTTAAGTTAATTTAATTTAATTAATTAATATATTTATTTTTTTTAAAAAAAAAAAAGGGAATGGACCCCGAAGATGCAAAATAAATGGTAAATTTACTTGCAAAAAACAAGAAAGTTTGGGTCGACGTGATGATGGTAGAAGAGTTAGGCTTAATTCCCGAAGAAGAAAGTCCCGTTAAAAACGCAATTATAACGTTCTTTTCTTTCTGTATTTTCGGTGTAATTCCAATTTTGCCTTATATTATAGGGGAAATCGGAAGTTGGGAAAATAACTTGTTTTGGTGGAGTTTGGGACTTACTATTGTTGCTTTGTGGACTTTGGGAATTTTGAAAAGTAGAGTTACTTAATAGAGTTGGGTTAAATCTGGGTTGGAGACTTTTATTATGGGGGCTTTGGCCGCCGCTGCCTCTTATATTATTGGGTACATATTTGAGTAAACTGTTAGTGGGTATGACTCTTCGGCTTGACATATTTGTTTTTTAGAAATAAATGAATTTAAGTTTAAATATATAGATAAAATATTAAATAGTATTTTAATTTCTTTGTTTCTGTTATAAATTTTTTTATTTTTATGCAAATTAAATTTATAATATTATGTTGCGAAAAAATTAAAAAAAATTTGTTTTTATTGTTTATTTTCTGACTATAAAATAATTATTATTAAATTTTAGTAATAAAAAATGTGTTGAAGCAGTTAATATCTTAAAATAAGTAGCAAATTATTTTAGTATGTAAATAAAATTCTTTATATTAGATTTTCTAGTTATATTTGGAAAAAACACACTAAAATAAAACCCGAATAAATAATTTTATTACTTAAATAATTAAATTTTATAATAATGCATTGAAAATAAAATTAATATAAATAAAAAATAAAATTACTAAAAATAAAATAAAATTAAAATAAAATAAAGTATATTTATTTGAGAAAATGTCATCCTTAGTAAGAACTTCCCCTTTATAAAAAGTGCAACCCTAAGTTATTTATCAACAGTAAAAAATTGCATAACCATACCCTGTGCACAGTTAAAGTACCTAAGTGCACCACCACTTACAATATAATTAAAATTCTTTTTAACAACAGCCACAATTTTCATAATTTTTACCTTAATAATAATAAATATAATAATAATAATCATAATAAAAGTAATATATAGTATAATCTTAATAGAAACCTTAATAATATAAATAATAATAGCAGTTTGTTTAGCATTTGGATTAAAGTTTTTAAATTGATTAAAATTAAAAGAATATACAGAATACTTCTTAGGATTATCAGAATATTATGAGTTAAAGATAGGAAAGTTTTGCTTAATTGAAAAATAGAGTAAAAATTATTTTTTTTTTTAAGTTTTTGTTTTTAATAATTATATTAATTTAATTTAATTGTAATTGAAATTTTAATTTTTTTAATTTATTATTTTTTTAATTTTTTTAATTTTTTAGGTTGACGAACTGGCCAAGGAAAACGATGAACTTGTTAAAAAATAATAGTAAATGGAGCAAATTTATGCTGAAAAATTAGATGTTTTGTAAAAAGATTTAGGCGAAGAGGGGCAAAATGAGCTTTAATAGAAAGCCGTTGTTTTAATTGATGAAAATTAAAGGCTTATGGATTTTGTTGAATAGTTGGAAAAAAATATAAATGAACAGAACGAAATTTCGGACAAAAATCAAGAGTAGATAAAAGAATAAAGTAATAATAAAACGATAATTTTTTAGAAATTATTCTAAAATAATTTTCATATAAATATATAAAATATATACAAATAAAAGGTAAAAATATCGACGAATTAAAATATGAAATTGAGAAATTTGAGACTTTGATTTCTGATTAAGAGAATTTGATAGACGCCTTATAAAACGAGAAAAGGGCTGCAATTGAGGAAAACTTGGAAACTTAAAATTAAAAAGAAAAATTAGTGAATGATTTGAATTAAGAACAAAAAAAATGTAAAAATTTAGAAAATGAGTTAAATTAGTTAAAAATAAACCACGAACAACAAATGGAAAAGCAAATGGCTGCAAATTAAAAAAGCGGTGACAGAAATTTGTATTTAGAGGGGAAAATTTCTGAGTTTATAGAAGAAAATAGTAAATTAAATTAAATGTTGAGAAAAAGGTTGGAAGATTTAGAAAATTTACAAAATTAAAAAGAATAATTTTAAAACGAAATTAGCGAACTGAAAATAAAAAATAATAAAAAAGATGCAGTAATAAATAAATAAGAGTAGGACATTGCTTATTTTAAAGAATAAGTAAAAAAGTTTATAAAAATAAAATTAGCAAAAAAAAGTTTATAATTATAAATTTTTAAATTATTATATTTATATATATATGTATCTTTTTAGATGTTACAATTTGAAGAGTAAAAATAATTAGTCGCAGAGTAAAATTAAATGATAGATTAATTAGAATAAGATTTAAAATAAAAACAGAATTTGGTTTAACAGCTACACTAATAAAAAGAAGATCTCAAAGAATAACATAGAGAATAAATAGCAGATTGGGAATAAAGTATAAAAGAGTTAAGGTAAGAAATGGAAGCTTAGTAGAAAAATCACGAGTAAAATGAAGAAGAGTTAATTTAAACTGAAAAGTAAAAAATTAAAGATATAAAAACTTAAAGCGAATATTATATGGTTAAAATTAAAGAAGAGTATGAAAATTATTCTAAATAATAGGAAGAAGAACATGAAAAAAGGTGAATAATATAAAAAATATATTTATTTATTAATTTTTTTCTTTTAATTTTTGAATTTTTTATTTATTTTTCATTTAAATTTTTTATTTGATTAGATTTAATGAGTTGAGAGAAAATTATAATAAGGAATTAGAAAATTTACATTAGGAGTAATAAGTTAAAAATTAGGAAATGGAAGAAAAATTTTTGTAATTGTAGGAGGAAAAAGTTAATAATTAGAATAAATTAGAGGAGATGTAAGAGTAGTATGAATAAGAAATTGGTAAAATATTAAATTTATAAAAGAGAGAAATAAAATTTTTAATTTTAAAAATCGATATTTACTAATTTATATAATTTTTTTAGAAAATTTAGAGAAAAAAAATAAAGAGTTGAATGAAAATTATATTTAAGCTTCTAATATTGCCAACGAGAAAATGACTCCAGTTTTAGAAGAAAAATAAGAATACATTGAATAAATAGGAAAATTGGAACAGTAGATAAAAGAATAAGAAAATTCTATAAAAGATTATTAAAAGAATGCTATGTATTTGGAGGGGGTTAAATAAAAATAAGAAAAACATATATAATAATTAGAAGTAGTTCAAAAAGATCATATAGAATAGACCTAGCATTATACTTAATTAAAAAGGTATTTTAAAAAGAAAATTCTATACTTTTAAATTAAAAAATATAATATTTAATAAAAATTTAGTTAAAATTAGTTAAATAATTCAAAATTTTATATTTTTATTAATTTATTAATTATATAGAAACGCAGCAAAAGATGAAAGATTAATACAAAGTTTATAGAACGAAATAGAAAAACACAAAGATTATATTTAAAGAATTTTGGAAGAAACAAAAAGAAATTAGCTAGATTTAAAAGAATTGAGACAATAATATGATTAAGATTACGTTTTGAAGCAGTTAAAAAATGAAAGAGAAATGATAAGACACCGAAAATAAAACATGTAAGAATTTAACGATATAGCAAATAACAGATCTCTTTTGGCTTCTGGAAGTTTATAGAAAATGCCTAATTTTGAAGAAACTATTAAAAGAGACAGAATTAGACAAATTTAATAAAATCACTAATTTTTACAATAATAATAATAACAATAAAATTAATTTTAGCACGAAATTTATGGAGAAGAGCCGTTTTTTACTCCTTAGAGAATAGGCCCTAACAGTATGAGCAGAGCTTAAATGCAGCCCCCTGTTAATTTTGGACATGAAAATTTCGCTATGAGAAGGCAATCTGTTGTGCCTCCTTATGGACAGTATTTTTGAAAATATTATTTGTATTTGTTTAATAAAATTATAACATTAAAAATTTAAATATAAAGAATTTTATAATATAAAATTTCATAATATCAAAATTTATAATATAGAATTTATAATAACAAAATTTAAAATATAAAAAAATTATAGGGGTTTTTGTATTAAAATTTTTTAAATGAAAATTTTTGTAACTGTGAAAAAATAATAAGTTATTTTGTAAGGAAAGAAATTAGTTTTATTATTTTAAAATTTACTTTTTTAATATATTAAAAATTAAAAATTATATATATCTATTTTTTTAAATAATAAAATGGTTTATAAAAGAAAAAAAGCAGATCTAAATATTATATGAAATAAAATTATATACTTAATTATTTAATATTAAATAAATTTCATAGTATATTTTTTAGATATTTTTTTTTTCTGGCCAATTTTTTTTTTTTTTATCATTTTCAGTTGAAATTTCTTCCTTTTCCTTTAGTGAAAGCTCCACCTGAGGGTTTAGATTATTATTAAGAAGATTTTTCACTTTCTTATTAAGAAAAAGCTCCTTTTCCTTTAAAGAATTTGGATTCGGGTTTAGATTCAGTTTTTTTAGTGTCTACTTTTTTTCTGACCATCGTGAATCCATCATCAGCTTTTTCTTATTATTTTCCGAACATTTTTTTGGGTTCTTCTTTTTTGTCGCTGACGATATTTTTTCCTTTTCCTAGTTAAAATTGAAAATTAAAAATTAAAAATTGGAAATGAAAAATTTAAATAGAAAAATTATAATTAGTGAAAAAAAGTAAGGATTAAATAAATACTATCATATAAATTATTTTATTATCAAAAATATTATTTCATTTTTTTTTTATAAAAATATTAATGTATTTTTTTTATAAATATATAATTAGTTTTTCTTTTCTTATCTTTTTTTTAATATTTAATTATTTTTGAATATTTAATTTTATTTTAAGTTACCCCATCCAGCATTTTCCTCTTTTTTAGGTTCTTCTCTTTTAATTTCTCCCCTTTTGAATCCCATATCTTTATCTGATTTTTAGAAATTACTTTGTCTGTCTTCTGAGACGGTGGCTTAGACTCCGGCTCCGGTTCCTCTTTTGAAAACGTTTTTGTTTTCTTTTTTTTCTTCTTCGTCGGAATCTTGGGGCTAAATCACGTCGGGCACGGCGTTTCTGTTTCTAGAAATTTAAATGTCTTGTTATTTTTCTTGGTTTTGCAAGTTAAATTCTTTTTCTTCTTCTTGTTTTTTTCTTTTCTCTTCTTCTTCTATTTCCTTTTTTTAAATTTTTTATAAATATTTTTATAAATATTTTAGGATATAAAAATTATATGTCAAATGAATAATAATTATGTAAATGAATAAATTTGGGAAACACTTTATTTTAATTAGTTTAGTTAAATTATTTTGGGTTTATTTAGTTTATTTATATTTTTTTCGTTTATTTTATTTAAATTTATCTTATTAATGTATTTAAATGAAATTTATTTAATTTTTTACTTATTAGATTTTCCAATCGTTTAATTTTTCTAAAGCTTTTTATTGGATATCAGGTCTGAAAGATTCGCAGTACTCTTTGTATTTTTACAAGTTGTCTTGGAATTTTTTTTCTCTCATTTCAATAACTTTTTAGAAGAATTTTTCTTTGAATTATTTGGTTTTGATGATTTCTTGTTTAAGTTCTTTGTCTTTATTGAATTTTTCTTAAGAAATTTTGACAGCTTAGTCTAATTCACCTTAATTTTCCTAGATTTCAGTAACTGATTTTTACTCAAATTGTCTTAATTCTCTGGAAATATAATCGAATTTTTAGAACATTTTTTTGGCTCTGTCTTCGACATCATTTTTCAACATTTCTTAAACTGATTCTTTTAATTCGTTAAAAGATTCAATATCACATTCTAATTTTTCTTAGTCAGTCATGTCTTCGATTTTGACTCCTCCGATTTTAGTCTCCTATTAAATAAAATTATGTTAAAATAAATAAATTAATAAATAATATAATTAGAAAGTATTTTTTTTTTTATTTTTTTTACAAATTTTCCTTTAATTTTTTTGATTTCTTCAATTTTTGTATTAATTTATCTTAAATGGTCGGTAATTTAGGCTTTTCTTTAATCTTCTAAAAGTTTTTATCTTTTGATTTCTCTGGCGATTTTTTCTCTCTCTAATCTTTCTAATTCCTATTGTTATAAGTATTCTTTTTTATATTCTTGGTCTTAAGCTCTTTTGATTCTGTTTTATAAAAATAGGTTTAATTGTAAATACATAGCCAAATTATAGTTTTTTAAATTGAATAAAAATTTTAAAATTTTAAAATAAAAATAAAAAATTTTACAAGGCTTTGATGTTTTTGATTCTGCTGGCTCTGTTTTACAAAACAACGTCGGAATTTTCAAGGTATTCTTTGCACTCATTTTTAAGTTTTTTGGAGACAGGGGCGTCTTCTGCGAAATCAAGGCACATTTTTTTACATTTTTCAGCGAACAAGCACAAAGTTCCTGAGGCAGACTCAACTTTATTAGTTCTTCCAAAAAGAATAATATTTTTAGTAAAATCTATATTACAATTAATGTGGGCTATATTTCCGGCCTCCAACATCAAAGAAATAATTCTTCCTTCGTCGTAAAATCCGATTATTTCTTAAACTCTTTCGATTTTTATAGTGGAGTAGATTTAAGAGAGCTGCTTGAGGACCTTGAAAACGACGTTTTATTATAACAAATCGAGGTAGTCTTCTTTGTACTAAGTGAGAGACTGAGAAATTTTCACGAAGTTTTGCGAAATTGAAAAGATGTTTATGTTTCCGGCAATTAGGTTGTACAGTTCTTGCACTTCGGGGGAACAAAGGTCGATTATGTTTTGGCTTTTTAATTGCTAATTTATTTGAAAATTAAATTAATTAAGATAGTATTTATTTATTTATTTATTTATTTATTTATTTATTTATTATTTAATTGTTTATTTTTTATTAATTGATTAAAAATTATCTATTTATTAATTAATTAAAACATTATTTATTTATTCATTAATTAATTAAAAAATTATTTAATTTATTCATTAATTAATTAATTATATAAGATACAATTTATATTATATAGGATTTTTATAATTAAATAATTATTTTAATAGTTTTTATGCTATAATATATATAAACTAAATATATTTGCTATAAATATTTTACTTGGATGAGTTCGGCCTATGAAGGGATGTATTTGTATGGGTCCAAGATAAATTCTTTAACTTTTTGGAATTTTTCGGTGCTCAATCTCAAATCAATTGCATTAAAGGGGATAGATAAAACAGCAAGAGTTACTTAATCAGCTTTTTATTAGTTAACTTTTTCTTCTTAGGCACTGTATTTAATGAAATATTCGAAATGTTTAAAAAAGAAAATGGCATGGAAATTGTAATAGTGAGAATTTCTGAAAATTTCAGAAAGAGCTTCATAGTACATAGATAAAAATCTTTTTTTTTCGTCTTTTTTTTGGAATCTTTCTTTAATTAAGTTTTTAATGTCTTCCATTAATTTTAATTGGTTCTGTCCTTGTCCCAATTTTTTACACAACTAAAATATTAAATATAAAATAAGTAAAATTAGGAAAAAAAAGAAATTAAATATTATTCTAAATTTTAAGCTAAAAATTAAGCGTATTTACATATTTTAAACTAAAAATATAGTTTATTTATATATATTAAAATTATTAATAAACCATATTTCTATATATTAAAATTATTAATATAATATATTTAATATATACATTAAAATAATTTATATAAATATTTACATCGTAAACTTTAAATCTAACTTCCAATTAGATAGTTTAAGTTTCTCTGTCGGCAAGGTTGATATAAGTAGGGACTTTTTTTCTGAGTCCTTCAGTTTTTTTTATAGAGGGGTACAAAGCGGTAATCAAAGAGACTAATTTGGTTAATTCAGAAGATCTGTTGTATTTTTCAAGGAATTAAAGAGCTGCATCTACAGTTTTTTAGAATAATTCGAGACATTTACTGTTTGTTTTTATGGTTTCAATTATGCTTTTGTAGCATTCGATTCTCATTTTAATAAGGGCCTTTATTTGGTCTCTTTTTATTTTTTCTTCGGGGTTGTAGTTGAGGATAATTAATTCTTCGGGGGATTCTTGCAGGTCTACGTCTCCCAAGTCCTGAATTTGTAAAAAAATTAAAAAAATTAGAAAAAATAAAAAAAATATAAAAAAATATAAAAAAGATTGATTTTTGGTAAAATTGCTGCCAATTTAGAGAAGAAATTATTTAAATGAAGTTTTTTAATCCTATTTATTTTTATGTTTTTTTTACTTTAGGAACGTGAACGTCTTTAATGCTTTCTTTAAATTTATTTTCAATATTTGACTTGTAGTAAGATAAAATTAAATTTAATGAATCAGTGAATTCGGTTTATGTGATCATTTTGTACATTCTTAAAACATTTTTAATATCGCTGTATTTTTCAAGTTCTACTGAAGCTTAGATGAATAATTTCTAAATAAAAATTTAAAAGATAAGTATATAAAATAGGTATTACTTTGCTTATATAAAATTTTATTTTTATTATTAAATTTATATTAATAAATTATAAGCCTATAATTCTTAATGAGTATAAAATAGATATTTTTTTTTAATATAAATTTAGTTATTTAATAAATTAAAATTAATATTAAATTTTTATTGTATACATTTTTTATTTATTAAACTCTTTTATTAAAAAAAATAATTATTTTTTTTGTGCAATTTTTATTTAATTTACCATCATAGTTTCCAAGGTAACACTCCATCTTTTAGGTTAAAGTAATTTTTAATATAATTAATTCCAGGCAATATTTTTATCAGTATTATACCCGTCTAGATAAAATAATTTAATAAATATAATTTAAAATTATAAATTATATTAGAACAAATTTTATTTTAAAATACAAAATAAAATATTAAATAAACATCAATAAATAAAATAGATATAAAGTCAAGGTTTTTGCCATTATGATTTTTTTTTATAATTATTTTTAATATATAGTTATTTTTTTATTTACCTTGGAATAATTTTAATGCTTATTCGTGTTATTGTTCGTAGTAATTAGACATTTGTTTTTGTTAATTATTTAAAAAAATATTTTTTTGTAAAAATTTATAGATATTTTATTTTTGTAATTTTTATTTTAATTTTTTATGATAATTGTATTTATTAAGATAATTATGTATTTTTTTAGGAATTAATTAATTTTTTTAGTTATTTTGAATGGTTTATTAATAAAAATGTATATAATTGTAAATAAAAAAAGCGAAATAAACTAATTTATAAGACCAAATTTTTTATTCTTAATAAAAAAACAAAATTACAATTTGATTTTGTATTTCTTGTATTTATTATACACTTATTATATAAATAATAGTGTTATTAATTTCAAATATATGAAATGCCTACTTTAGTATATAATAAAATAGATTTTATCAATATCATGTTATATAAACGAATATTGTATTAAAATAGCGTTTATTAATTATAAATTATTTATAAAATTCTAATTTTTTTTAATTATGAATTAATGTTTTATAATATTATTATTTACAATTTAAAATATATGATTAGCTATTATTATTAAAATATGAATTGAATTAATAGGAATGAAAAATAAAATCATGAAATATTTATATTATTCGATAGATTAAAAAATTAAAAATATAAAAACTAAATTTTATTTTAATTGTTTTGTTATCTTTAATTTAAAATTTACTCCAAATTTTATTATATTTTCTAGTTTTATCATTTATAATTTTATAACAATTAAAATTCCATTATAAAATGTAAAATGAATGTTTATAATAATCAATTAAATTATCCAAAAATTATTTATTAAAATTAATTAAATTATTAGAAAAAACAAAAATAATATAATGAATTAACTTCCAAATAATACCAAGTAATAATATATTAAGTCATTTATAAATTAAAATAATTACTAGTCAAATGAATAGTCAGTAAAAAAATAAATATTGTATTTAACTAAATCTATTGTATAAAATTATGTTTTTCATTTATATTTAGTTGCCAGCCAGTTCATTTTTGGAAAAGAAAAAATAATGTTAAAATTAATAAAATTTAAAGTAAAATTTAAATAGGGATAATTTTAATTAATGGGAATAAAAAAGTGGTGACAATTAACTAAACGAATAATAGAATTGTATTTAAAAATTTTAAAGGGAAAATATATATTAAAATGGATTCAATTTATATCAAAAATACGGGTAAAATAAGGAAATTTCATAAGAATAAAACTTTTCAGGTTATATTAATATTAATAATCACATAATAGAAAATAATTTAAATAAAGATTATTTAAAAAAAAGTAATTTTTTTGAAAATAATTAAAATAACTAAAATTTTTAATACATACAATAGTAAAACTAGTAAATAAAAAAAAATTAAGGAGCAAAAAATACATTATCTTATTAGTTTAAGAATAATAATGAATTTTGTAGGTAATGGGATTAAAATTCGCATTATTTAGGTTAGAATAATTATATTCCATATAGTATTGTATAACAAAACGATAACATTTAGCAAAATATTGAAAATTTATAAGAAAAAAATAAAGAACAAAAAAAAAGTAATTTGAAATTGGTCAAGAATTTAATAAATATAGGTATAAATAACAAAAGTGATACAGAAAATAGAGATAAAAAGTAATATAATATAATCTTTTATAATATAAATATATAAATTGTATTATATATTTTTTTTAGTTAAGATGGGATTAATTAAACAGATTCCACTATATAGACAATAGATTCTTTTGAAGAAAAAATCGAGCACGAAACGATTTAAGTATATGATAGTAAAATAGATTTAAAAAATTTGAGAAAAGCTAACCAATTTTAAAATGACATAGATTTTTAAAACTTCAAAAATTAAATTATTTAAAATGAAAAAAATAATAATTTAGATAGTAATGATAAAAAAATAGAAGAAATAAATATTTATAGGTATTACAGTTAAGGTAAAGAATATTAAAATGGATAATAATCGTAATAAATTGGTTAAAAAAATGAATGTGAAATTAATTTAGGAAGTTAAAATTTGGACTAGAAAAATGAAGAAGAAATTTTAGATTAAGTAAATAATTATAATAGACATATGTAAATTAAAGAAATAGAAGTTGATGTGAACGATAATTGTTTGAGTTTATTAGAATTAAAAAGTAAACAGAGTTTAATATTTTAGAGTTATGTGGATTCAAGTAAAAATAATAACAATAATAAAAGTTTAGTTTTAAATAGTAGTTAAAAAATAATTGGTTGCTAAAATGATTTATAATAATAATAAATACAGTAATTGTAATAGTAATAAAAATAAAATTGTTAGTTATAAAAGAGTTGTGAAGATTAGAAAAAAAATAATAGTATGAAAAAAAATATAAAGAAAATTCCAAAGAGAAAATTGGGTTCCGTTTCTTCTTGTTAGTATAACGAAGTTTTGGATTTTAATTTATTAAAAAGAGATAGTTTTTAATATTTTAAAGAAAATAGATAATAAAATTAAGTTTCGATGGAAAATAGCGGCGATAGTAAAAATAAAAAGAGTTTAAGCAGTTTAAAAAAGTCGACTCTAAAAAGTAGTAATAAATTACATATTTAAACAGATGAGGGGCAAAATTATACTCAACTAAGATAAGTAGGCAGGAATTAAACAGTTATATCTTAGAATTATGTAGTTGTAAATTATTTTTTATTATAACATGTTTTTAAAATAAATATATTATATCTATTTAAAATTTTGTATTTATTTAAATAAGATATAACAAAATATTTATTATTATATATAATTTAAGGATAGGCTCGATTTATCTAGAAATAGTTCTTGCAAGTCAGTTAAAAATAAATTAAAAAGTTCTAAATTTTTTTCTAAAAATGGGAGTCAAAATGGTACATATAAAAAAGTTTTATAATAATTTTATTTATTAAAATTAATTTTTAAATTTAAAAAGAATAAAGTTAAACATAAATTTAGAAGACAAAATAGCTAGATACAGAATAACAATAATCTATTAACTTATAAAAAAAAAATAATACAGATTTTATATTTTTTAAAGGTAGAACTAGCATTCATAAATTATAAAATAAGAGTATAGATAAAATATATAAAAATGATAAAAAAGATAAAAATAATAATATTTAAATAAGAAAGTATAAAGGGTCAAAAGTTGTAAATATTACTTATTATATAACCTTTATTTATAATTAATATTTAAGTTATTCATTATATTTTTTTATTTTTTTCTAGATAAGTTAATTTGAAAGTAAATTAATGCAAAACAAAAATAAGACAAATTAAAAGAAAAAAAGTCAAAAGAATATTAATTAAGGTGTTACAAATATAAAAAATGATTTAATAATTTAGGAATAGGATAAAATGGATAACAATAAATAAAAAATAAACGTTAAGGCAAACTAAAATGGTTAAAATAACTAAATTAATAATAATAATGAAAGTTAATTAAGAAGTAAAAGTCAGTTAAAAAAGGAAAATAAAGTAAAAAATAATTAAAATGTGACTTAAATTAGACAATTGTAAAATAAATTAAAACTTAATTTTAATGGTTAATAAATAAATTAAAGGTAGGAAAAAAAGTCAAACAGTTAATATAAAAAAAATTAAAATAATTGCGAAAAAGAAAATAAAAATTTGTATTTAAATTGTATTTCTTACGATAATAGAAAGTAAAAAAATAAATAAATTATATTAAGCTAGAGAAATCTGTCAGGTTCAAGAAAAAGTGAGAAAAAAATAAAAAATTTAAATTCGAATTTAAGTAAAGGAAATAATGACAATAAAGATATTGATAATAGAAATTAAAATTTAAATCAAAATTAAAATTAAATAAAATAATAGAATGAAGAACAGTTTATTAACAGTTCATGTTAATTTATATAGAATTTTTATTAGCCTTAGAAATAGATATAGCAGAGTTTGGAAAGACAAAGCGAGTAGAGTTAAATAAAATAGATATATAACTAATAATTTTATAAAAAATGATATTAAAATATAAAAAATAATGAAAAATATATATAAATAATTAAGAATGATGTAATTAGAAAAAATTTATTATAAATGTTCATAATTTTCACATATATAAGATACAGATTTATTACAAGATCTATAAATTTGAATAAAAGATGGTTTATAAATTAAATTATCAATTTTTATATATATATATTTTTATATTATCTTGAAAGATAGTTAAATTTATTTAAAAATAAATATAAGTTATGAAATTAATTTATTTTTTATTTTTTTTTTCAATGAAAACTTGATAAATAATTACTTTGATAGTAATTACGAAAGGAATTAAGATTTTTTTTAGATTATTTTTATTTTGAATATAATTTTTAAGATTTAAAATTTTTAAGATCTTTATTTTTAAATTTTTTTAATTCTTCAATTAGAAAGTCTCCAAAACATTTTGGGTCTTCGCACGCCATTAAAAAAGGCTGGAAGTGCTTAAAAAAGTGCGCCTCTATTATTTTCAGACCTGTACTATTTCATAAGAATTTACGGGCCACTAATATTGACAAAATAATCTTCAGAAAGAATTTTAAGTCTTTTTTCCGCCCAAAATTTTCTAAAAGAGGCCAAATTTTTCATTTTTTTATCTTTTTTGACCTACATGACCATATCAAGTTCGAGGCACCTTTGGCACACAAGCTATTTCTAATTTAAAAGCGATTATTTGACCAGTTACTGGTTGTAATTTGTTTCCGAAATTTTCAATTCGCAACTGCACTTGATTTGTTCTTGGTAAATTTGAATTAAGTGCTTAATTAGGTTGTTCAGCATGTTAATAGGAACGTGAGAGGTGTTGAATTTTTCGCTCTGCATTTTTTTGCCGTTTTCTTGGAGCAGAATTTGCGGCGGAATTTGGGCCCCGTAAATTTAACGCAACTTTTCTTCCTTTTTCTTTTTTAGCTCTTCTTGTAGTCTTTGCTGCTTCTTCTGGTTTTGCAGTTGGTAAGAAAGCAAATTCGAGTTTTTTTTTCGACCTCGGTGGCGCCGCGTCGTGTCTGAGGAGCTGCTGGAGGGCATTTCTTCATTTATTTCAATGTTTTTGGAACTTTGGACGGGAAAGTTGTTGGATTTGTTGGGTTTATTGTCTTAGTATTCATCGGCTTCTTCTAGTTTTTGTTTGAATTTTTATTGCTTTTTTTAAGAAATTTATGGATTTTCTTGCTAATTTGGGCTTTTATCGCCTTTATTTTGCGCTTTTTAAGGCTCTTCTAATTCTTGGAAATTCATATTGTTTGAATTTAAATTTTGCTATAAGCCCAACATTTATGGATTTTAAATTTGGTTTGAATTTTAATTATTAAATTACTGTATCTATAAATGTTAATTTTGGAAGGAAGAAGGATCGATAGTATATTCAATTTTTTAACTAAGTGGATTTATATGATAATTGAGCGATAAATTCAGATTTTGGTTTTGTGAAAGATTAAAAAATGGGTCTTACTATTATTAATTCTAAGGAAAATTTAATTGATTATTATAGATAGATTACTAAGTTTGTTAAGGAAAATTGAAGTTGAATAGCGAATTTTTATGACTAAGTTTTAATGGGTCTTGCTATTACTATTACTATTATTATTAAATATATTATTACTACTATGTTTATTATTATAATTAGTTATGACTTTATTATTTTTGAATAATATTTTGATTTGATTTATATTTATTGTTTTGACTATTACTTAAATTATTATTAATATTAATATTATTATTACTTTTTTTAACACTATTGAATGATTAGGAATGGCTTTAAATTTATAATGGATTATTATTTTGGATGTTATTATTTTAGTTCATATTAATTATTTCATTAGTTGTATTGTTATTATTATTATTGGTATTATTGTAGTTAATATTATTGAGGTTATTAAAATTAAAATTTTAAGGATTGTGTTAGGAAAATTGTTTTAACATATATTAATCCAAAGATAACTAGTCAATATTTTAGCTTGGATTGTTATTTTGTATATTATTTATGCTATTCTATTATTGAATTTGGAAAAACAATTATTATTGGAAACTAGGTTAACTTTAATTAATATTTAAATTAACATTGTTATTATTATTTTGATTTTGATTTGAATGAATAGATTAATTGGGATTGTTATTAAAATTTTATTAATACTATTGTTATTGATAAAGTTTTAAATGGTAGCTGTTTAGGCTAAGATTTTATTATTGCTATTATTAAGGTTAAATATTAAAATTCTATAACATTTATTAATTTTAACTTTATTATTATTAATTGAAGCTTTATTAAAAATTATTTATCAGACTTTAATTATATATATTACTTTGGTTAAAGGTTCCCCCTATATCTTGCATTTTTTCTTTATTATTAAATTAAAAGTTTTACCCATTATTATTAATATTCGTATTAAAACTTGTATTTTAAATTTAATTACCACTATTAAGATTTTATTAAGATTTTTAATGAATTGACGCATTATTTTTAATTTCATTTTAATTTTAATTTTATTTTTATTGTTCATTTTCGTTTTGAGTTTAGTTATTTTAGTTTTAAATGCAGTTTTAAAAAGTTTATAAAGCTTTTCTTAATTCTTAATACATTTCTTGAGATAATTTACCCGGTCCTTGTGAAAGTAACTATATTAGGTCTTAAATTTGCTATTAATTTATAAGTTATTGGCTGTTATTATTAATATCGTTTTAATTTTATTTATCAGATTCATTTATATATGATTTTTATGTTTGTTATTATAATTGCTACTCCTATTATTACTATTCTTAATTTGCTTACTATTAAGGTTTATTTTATTATTACTAATTTATATTGTTTCTTTAGTTTTTTTCTTATTCTTATTCTATTTCTTATTTTTAATTTTATTTTTAGTATTAATGGTTTCGATTATTTATTAATTAATTAGAGTTCTATGTTTTATCTTCATTTTCTTATTAATTTATTTGCTTATTAACGTCATTTTGCTCAGTTTTTAAAATTAGGTTTTAAAAGTAATTGTTTTTTTGCATGTCAATACTTTCAATTTGATGTTACTATTTCTAATTTTAAGAATTTTAACTATTTTCATTATTTATTTATTTTTTATTTTTAGATAAAGAGCTAGACTAATTATTTATAGGTAAGACAATTTCTTTTTCTTCTACTAATTCTGCATTTTCTATATCTATATCTGAACCCAAATTTGATTCATCATCAATCGTGTTTTACCCCTCATCTTCCGAATTGTTTTGAACGACTATTTATTTCTTTTTCGCTTAAAATTTATAGCAAATAAAATATTTAAAAAAAATAGAAATAATTTTTTTAATTCTTTATTATTAATGTATTAATTTGTTTCAGTTAGTTTAAAAATTATCATGATTAAAAATAACATATATATTATTTTTATTTTTATTTTAGTTTTTATATTTATATTTTTTTTTTATCTTATTTTTTTATGTTAATGCTAATAAATTTTTATTTTATTTTAATTAATTTATTACATTAATTTGGAATAGGTTTAATTTCCTGTTTTTGTTGATTTTCCTACTTCGCCTTTTTTTTTCTCGGAATGACACCAGGAGGTATAATATTAGTTTTTGTGTATTAAATATTGTTTAAATTGTCAATATTAAGAATTTAATTTTCTTAGGAATTGTTAAGCGAATTTTTATAATTTTTATTATTTTAAATTTAAAGTTTATTTTCTTGGATTTTCTCTATTGATTCACAAACTTTTTCATTTTATACGTTATTTTGTTCAAGCCCATTTTATACGGTATTATTATTGTTATAGTTTATATAAGGTAGCTTGCTTAAATTTGTTGCATTTAACTACGAATTTGAAAGTTTCATCGGATTTTTAGGATCGAAATTATTTTCTAAAAGATGATTTGGTTCTAAAAGTGAATAGTTGAAGTTTTAGAGATTTATATTTTAAGAATTATTCTCAATTTGGAAATTTAATTTTCCCAAATTTGGGTTATTTTTTTGTTATTGGTTGTGATTTTATTACTATATGCCATTTTAATCTAAATTTAATTATTGACTTTACTCTTACAAGTTGTTTTTACACTGTTTATTATTAGATTTAAACTATAAAGTGTCATTTAAAATTTCATTATTCTTTATATTTTATTGGTTTATATTGCCAAAAAAAAGAGCCGAATTTCCATTTTAAGTAAGAAGATTTTAAAAATTTTTTTAGTACTTCATATTTTAAGTATAATTTTATTATTATTGTTATAATAATTAATACTACTATTATTGACCATTGTCCTAGTACTGAATTGAATCATTATTATTATTATTTATTATATTGTTATTTTAGAGACCATTAAAATTTTAATTGTGAATTTGAAGTTGGTTTATATGAGCACTGTTATTATTATTATTGCTACCATTATTGTATTTAGTACTATTTTATTATTGTTATAAAATTTGTTATTATTATTAAAATGTATCATAGGAAAGAGATTTTTCATTTTATTAGAATGGAATTTAATAGTTGGAATTTGTGTTAAGAGGAAGTTGGTTTTAAAAATAATAGTTTTGTTAAATTAGGTGATTATTTTCTGAGTTTTTTTGTAAAGTTTACTAATAAAATTGGTTTTAGTATTAATTATTTTATTAAATTTATTAATTCTACAGATGTGCATTATGTTCTTTTAATTATAAATTATTTTGATCTTTCGGCTAATCTATCTGTAAGTGGGGAAAATTTAAATTATTTGATACTATGTTTTGATTTACTTATTAAGAATTTAGGTCTGACTATTAGTTACCTTAAATTTGGCTATTTTTATTATATAAATGAAAGTTATTAAAATTATTCATTTTTAATTATTATATTTAATTTGATTATTGTTCTATTTGATTTTGTGAGAATGGTATATTAAAATCTAAATTTTGCATATTAAATGAATTTTTGGTAAATATATTGAATTTTATGGATAATATATAAGTTCTCTATTTGCAAAAATGTAATTTTATTTTAATTTTTGAGATTTTTGATATTGGTTATTGAGAGAATGAGGGGATTATTTTTTTATTTTATATAATTTTTGTTTTAGTTTTTTAGAATTTTTGGTTCATTATTAAGCTTTTTTAGGCATGTAATTTACTTACAAATTTAATAATCATTTTATTAAAATACTTTATTTATAATAAAAATATGAATGCAATTAATTAAATAATGAAATTTAAAGAGAATCTGAATATAATAAAGTAGTAATTAAATTTTTTGGTAATAAGAATATAATATTTATATTACTAAATTTTTGAAATTAGAGATTTAGATTAAATATGCGTAGATTTAAATTGTACCACTCAAAATAAAAACCAAACAACCAAAAATTATTAAAATATATATGCATTTTCTAAAAAAATAATTTAATTTTTAAATAATTATAATAAATAATTATATTAAAAATTAATTAATTTATTTATTTATTTAAAAATGCTATAACAAATTTAAAATATATAAAATGAAATGCTTAATGAATATAATTTTTTTATTATAAAATTATTTTTTATTTAATATGTTATAATTTTAATATACAATATGCCCATTATTTAACAAAATTCTCTAATTTATAGTAAAATTTCTACTTACGAAATAAATAACATCTCTTCCATTAAAATAAAAAGTACAGGTACTAACCTAAAAATATCACATCTTCATATCTTTTGGCCATAATTATATTTATACACCATTAAAGTTTTTCATATTAAAAGAGTTATTATATTTTATAAAAGGAAAGTTTGAAAATTATTTTTAAATTTAATTGCCGATAGCATAATCATAGCATGATATATATCAAATAATTTTTAATCCACAAAAAAATTTTTATTTTATACCCTATAACATAAGTAATGAAAAAGAACCAGGGGAACCAGTAACTGTGGTTTACTTTAAAAAAATTTTTTAGGAAAAAAAAAAAGATAACCAATTATTTTAAATTTACAAGTATTTTATATTTTAATTTAAATAAAAAAACTCATACTTAAAATTGTAATCATTCCTCAATTTTTTTTTTTTTTTTAAAAATAAATTAATAGGTATATCACAAATTAAATTTAAAATTATATATTTTGATAGACCTTTTTTGTTTTAAAATTTAATAACATTGTGTATTTTGATTGACTTCTTTTATATTTAATTTTAATTATATTTTATATTTTGATTGAACTCTTTTATTTAAATTTTTATTTTAACTTTTTTTGGCAAAAAAAAGGTATTCAATTCTAAACAAATATTAAAATAAAAAAAAATTATAGAGCAATATCAAAAATTATTTTAAAAACTTATTGAATTATAAAATAAAAATTAAAAAACCACTATCAATCTGAATAAAAAAATTTTAATTAATGCTAAAAAGAAACTTAAATTTTATATATTTAAAATTTACCCCAAATTTTTTACTTTGAGTATAAACATTATATAAATTAATATTTTAGCACTATTTTTTTGCTTTTAATTAATTTTATTTCCTCGTTAACCAAATTGATTAATTATAATATACCTCCTGCCATTTATCCACACCAACTACATAACTAATTAAGTAAAAAAGATTGATATAAAAAAGTTAATAAAATTCTAAAAGAATTAGCATTTATTTTTATTAGGATAATTAATAACAATTAATTGAATATATAAAATTTATTTTAAAAATTTAAAAAATATATCTCAACTATCATGTCTTTTTTCAATATTTTCTTTTTAGCTATTTTATATTTTAAATTTATCTTCTTGAATTTTAGAGAAGTTTTTACTTTAATTCTTATTTAGCAGAATCTAAGCTATTAAGAGCTTCTTCAAATCTTATTTTCATTTCATATTAGAAAGGATATACAATAAGTCTTTTTTTATCTTAGTTTTCAATTTATTTAATATTTAAAGTGATAGGAATTTCATCAAAATAATGGTATAATAAAATTTCTGGCTTTTCTTTTTTATTTTTATTATTGCCTTTATATTTTATTTAAAGGTCGTTTATTTCTATTAATTTATTAAGATCTTCATGACAAGTTTCATATTTTTTAATAAACAGATCATCACTGCCTTCAATTATCTAATTAAAAAGTAAATTAAAATATTTAGCTAATAAATTTAACTTAATTTGATTTGATTTAATTTAATTTAATTTAATTTAATTTACCTCATCTAATTCATATTCTTAAATAAAAAGTTTTAAGTCAGAATTAGAACAGTCATGAATAAGTGCTTACATATTTTCATCAATATCTTGGTTAAATATCATTTTTCTAAGTTATAACGATTTTTAAATATCTCTATTAATTGCTTTTCTTTTTTAATCATCCATAAAACTATATAAATTTTTAATTTTATTTAAAGAAATCTAAGTTAAAATTGAGAAAATATGTTATTTAACAAAAATATTAAATTATTACTACTAAGTATCGTCGATTATATCTTCTCTAAAATCCATAATATCTAAACCTTAATTTATAATTTTTCTACATTTTTCCTAAATATTAAATAAATTGTTTAGCTTTTGGGTGAATTACATTATTAATAATAGTATAAAATAATTAAATTACCAGCTTTTGCTTACTGTCTTAATTTTTATTTTCTTCTTCTTCTTCTTATTTCATTTACTATTTAAATTATTCTATTTATTTGAATAAATGATGCACTTAATGATCTTAAAATTTTCTTATAGGATTAGAAAAATTAAGTCTAAATGCTTTTTTCGTATTAAAATATTATTAAATTAATTTATCCAGAAAGTTTAAGTTTTTTTTTAAATACTCTTCATCTTATTTCTCTTATTTCTCTTATTTCTCTTATTTCTCCTATTTCTCTTATTTCTCTTATTTCTCTTATTTCTCTTATTTCTCTTATTTCTCTTATTTCTCTTACTTCTCTTAGTTTACTTAATTCTGTTAATTCTCTTATTTCTTTTAACACTCCTATTTCTCTTAATTCTCTTATTTCTCTTATTTCTCTTAGCTTTCCTGATTCTCATATTTTTTTTATATTTATTATTTCTCTTAATTTTCTAAATTCTATAACTTTCTTTATTCTTCTTTCAATTTATTTTCATTATTTTTCTATTCTGTTTTTAATCCTTACTCTTTATTACCATTTCTTGAAAAAGTGATTATAATTTTATATTTATTCAAGTATATTCTAAAAATTAAAATATAATATATTACACATTTTCCCTTTTTTAATAATGATTTTCCTCAATTTTTTTCAGATCCTTTGGTATTTTAAATATTATCATTATTTTAATCATTTAATAAATTTTTGCCAGTATTTTAATCAGCTTAATTATTTTGAACATTTTGATTATTTATTTAATCACTTTGATTATTTTCATTATTAAGAGCTTCTACTTCTTTTATTTATTTATTCTCCTTATCTGTACTTTAGTTAATTTTGACCTTGAATTCATTATTTTATTTTATTTTAGTATTTTAATCATTTTCCTTATTGACATTATTTTATCCAGCTGCTGAGGGAAATTCGTTTTCATAATCTTTATCAAACGACAGTTTTTTTTATTAAATACACTCGTTTTTTTGTTTTTTAGGCTCATTTTTTTTTTTTTAAAATTCTTTTTATGACCCTTTATTATCATTGCCTTATAATATGAAGTAATCTTAAAGTTTATATGTATTAAGTCTAAATTTAAAATCAAAAAATCCTTTAACATTTTGAGAAATTTTGTTATTTCTAAGCATATCTTTTCTGGTATTACTAAATTATACTTAAGAATCAAAATCAATAATAACTTTATTTTCTTAATGTTCATTATGTTCATCAATTTTTCTTTATATATAATTAATAAATCTTTTTGCATCTTTTTCTTCACCAATTGTTAATTTATCTTCTTTTTCTTTTTTTGTATAGTTTTCTACAATTTTCTAAATTATTTAATCATTTTATTCATTTTCATTTTCTTCAATTTCCTCTTATTATTCTTATAGATCTATTATTGATTCAGTATCACTTTATGTTAATTATTAATCATCATCTTAAATAGTTTAGCTATCATTAAAAATTGTTTCATTATCATTTTTAGTAGATTAGTCACCTTGGCAAGTTTCGTCGTCTGAAACTTCTCCTTATTCTCCATCATTATTTTTATTTTGTTCTTATTAAGATTTTTAAATTTATGTTTATGTTTATGTTTATTTTTATTTTTATGTTTATTTTTATGTTTATTTTTATGTTTATTTTTATTTTTATTTTTTTTGTTCCATTTTTTTTTGTTCCCTTTCCTTTTTCAGTTATAATTTTCTTTCTTTTTTTTCTTTATTGATCTAATTTTTAAGTTAGTTCACCTAACCCTGTTTTTTTTTGATAAATTTTAAAATTTCTTTCAATTATTATTCTAGATAATATTGCATGTATTCATTTGACTGAATCATGAGCTGAGTGACCATATTGTTTGATATAGGATTTTCAATTTCATACTGTTCTGCATCACAACCAAGATCTTGCAATTATTATTTTTTAAAATAAGCAAATTCTTCTAAAATTAATAAATATTCTTGTAATTATTAATTATTAGTAATGTGTTTTCCAAAATTTAGTTTTTTAGATTTTTCGCTATTATTGTTTTAAATTTTATTTGATTTTTCTTCATTATATTTTACTTATTCTTATATTAAATTATTTTCTTAGCCATCCTATACATATTAATTTTAAATTAATTAGGTATCCTAAATTTTTACATTATGTTTAATTTCAGATTATTTTTATAATTCATTTTCATTCTGTTAAATAACTGGGGGGTTTTCTTATTAATTTTAATTAATTTTCATAAAATGAACTTCTATGAAATTTTCAACATGATCATAATTGAGTCTAAATTTATTCTTAATTTTACATTCAAATGAATCAAATGAATCATGTAAAATCGTTTTTAATTTACTATCATATATAAAATATACAGTATTGGTAGCTCTAATTTATCCCTATACTAAACCTATAGTAAATAATATATTTTAATTACGCTTTAAGAAGATTTATATAATACAATATAATTATAATAAAATATAATTATAATATATTATAATATAATTATAATATAATAAAATATAATTATAATATAATATAATATAATACTTAAAATATCTTCATACATTTCTCTTGGAAATAATGGCATAAAGTTATTACCATTCCCATAACTAGTTTCTCCTATAGACATGCCTATCTTATAGATAGCCCCATCTAGTTTTATGTATAAATTAGAAGCTGAAAAGTGTATATAAAACTCATATTATTCATTATTGCCTATAACAAAATAAAACAAAACAAAATAAAATAAAAAAATTTAATTATTTTAATAAAAATATTAAGTGAATGAATTAACTAATAGTTACCATCTAACTTTCTTATTGTGACACAATCATCAATTGCCTTTGTTCCTGGGGAATCTATAGAAAAAGTAAGGTATTCTTCTCCTGACAGATCTTTTTATATTTAATCTGCAACTTTGGGATACAAGTTTTTTTTATTGTATTTTAACTCATCCATAACTTTTCTATCGAAGTCCTAAACCTAAACTCCGTTTAATTATTATATGATTTGCGTTTCTTTCTCCATATCACCAATTTGTTTTAACTAACTTTCAAAATGTTATTCTAAAATAAAAAAAAAATAAAAACGATCATATATAGGAATTCATGATAAATATGTATATATAAAATTCAAATTTATAAACATATTGACTATTTATGGTTTGAAAAGGATTATTTAAGTTTATAATATTTTCATCAATATAGAAAATATCATCTAAAATAGCAATACAATAAGGAAGTTTTCTTTGTATGTCCCAACCACCATACCTAACCCGAATATAACTTTTACTCAGTTTACCGTAGATCAAATTAAATAATTTATAATTTTCGAAAATCAAAATCATACAAGGATAATCATTTCTATAAGGCTTAAAATAAGTTATTTCACTTAATATATTATGACTATTATCACATTTCAAATTTTAGTCATCCTAAATAAAAAATAGTATTTATACGTAATTATAAATATTTAAAAATTTTTATAAAGTTTTTATATTAAATAAATATTTAAATGTTTAAAATTGTAAGCTTTAAAATTTTTTAAAATTTACTATTTTTTCCCCCTCTATTTTTGAATTGTAATTTTCAAATAATTCAGGCGCAAACCCTACATTTTGATTTAAAGGTCCATTACTTTAAACGTATTATGTGAAAATAAAACCATCTATAAGTTCATCTATTGGTTAAAAACATTTAAGTATTCGTGCATATTCCATATTTTTGTATTCTTTTTTCATAAATAAAATAAATTAATCAGAACAAATATATATATATAATATTTTTTTACCAAATTTTTAGGCCACTGGATTAAAAAATCTGTGTTCTTTTTATTCCACCGTAAAATAAACCTACTATTTATTAATCAACCTGTTAGTTTTCTTTGATTAATTCTCTAACTTATATTTTTTTGTTTCATTTTTTAGTTCTTAATGAATTTAATATGGATCTTACTTAAAAGACTTTTAATAGTGCACTTTTCCCTTATTAATAAAATTATTTATAAATAAGAATCATTTCATTAAATTATTTTTAAAAATAAAAATAAATTCGCTTTTAAATATACATTCGAATTACTTTTTTATATTCAATAGGCAAATTATCTGTTTCGAAAGCTAACTCATTTTAAGGTATGGTGAGATATTTTACAGGTTTGGTAGAATGAATATAAAAATTTCTAAATATCAAGTCTTCCATATCCAAATCTAATTTATTCTATTCAAAAATTTCTGCAATTTTATTTTATAAATTCACCTTAGCCTTAAAAACTGTTTTTTTAAGGTCTGTTTTTTCTAAATTAATTTAAATTTTATCTTTAATTTTAACATTAAAAGGCTCGAAACACTTCAAATAATCTTAAAAATAATATTAATCATCTAGCAAATGTATTTTTCCATACACATTATCTCCATAATTTTTTAAATTTTTCAAATTTTACTAGTCCTATTTAAATTTATTATATATTTCATAAACATTAAAATAAATAAAATACAATAAATTTTGTTTACCAAATAAAATTTTTCTACACTTTAAGAATCATTTTCAGAAAAAGGATAACAAGAGTCTTCTTAAATTGTGTATAGTTTTAAATCCTATTAATATCCTTAAAATTTTAAATTTTCTCTAAATTAAACCTTATAATATTTATTGCCAGTAATTTTTAATGTACTGCTAGTATATATAACAACAACTCCATTGTTGATAGAGCTTTAATAAGCTTTAAATTAATAAAACTTATACTATTTTTCATCAATTTTTTAGTTGGTCTCCATATCCCTCAGTTAAAAATTACTTTGTATTCCATCAGGAACAAATTATTTAGTAATGTCAATTTTACCGTATTACCAAAATGTTATACCATCATCCTTTTTTTGTATATTAATCGATTATATTTCAATATACAAATTATCACTAAATAAATCATTTCTTATTCTTTGATAATTTTGATTTTAATTAATAATATTATTACTATGATTATTCTTTTAATTATTAGCATTAGTACTATTATTATTTTTTTTTTTAATTTTGTTTTCTCTACTCATATCAATTGTATACCTATAATTATTTTATTAAGTTATATTGTTTTATCTAAGCCCATTTTTTTTGTTTTAATTTTATCCATATTTTTAAACACTTTGAACTGAAATTATAAAAGTATATAATATTTCAAATAAGTTTTATTTAAAAATACGGTTGAACCTGCCGGAAAAAAACATTCAAATCATGTAATGCATGTTTTGCATTTTATGCAATCATTTATTACATGCATTACATTTATTTCATAAATATTTATTTAAAATATTGTTGCAATACATGAATTGCATTAAATATTTTTAAAAAATACATGTAATACATGTATTGCATAAAATTTGTAACATGTAAAACATGAAATACATGTATTTCATGTAATTTTTTCATGTTTATTATGTATTAAATGTAATCCATGATTAGCATTTTATGTTTTCATTACATGATATGTAAAACATGTATTACATGAAATAGATGTTTTTTAGGAATTTTCTTCATTAATAAATTTTTACTATAGTCTAGTGTTAAAGAATTTAAATGTAAAAATATTAATAAATTTATATTTACTTGAGATTTTTATTTATATAATTAATTTTACAGAGTAAAAAAATATTATAAAATCAAAATCAACTTATGTATTATAAATTTTTTTTTATAATATTTATACTATATGATATCTAAGTTTTTAATATATACAAATAACACTGAATGTTTTGTAAATTTGAAAATAGATTTAAATACTTTTAAGTAATTATTAATGATATTAATTACAAATCAATTTAATATTTATTAATTCTGTATTTTTATTACTAGGAAAACTAATAATATAGTTTTCAATTTCAAAATTCTTTATCTAATATTTTGTAAAATCAAAAATTTTGATATAATTTTAATTAATAAATTTTATAAAAAAATTATTAATAAAAATAATCTTTAACTATGTTGATTATAAATGAGTATTAAAAACCATTCATATTTTTTATATAATAGTTAGTATTAATATTCTTGTAGAATTAATATACTTATATCAGTAATGTATAAGAAATTATTATTAATTTTTCAATTAGATATAAAATTGTATGTAAAATAATTGTTATAAATTATCAAAACTTAAAAAACTCTGAGTATATACAATAATATGGAGCTAAATGATTTAATATTTACTGATTTTTAATTTTAATTTTATATAAAGAAAAAAAATTAACTTACGTCTCTAGTATTCATGTATAAATTATTAAATAATGTTAATTCAAATTTTTTTTATATTTATATTTTATATTTTAATTAATTATATGATAATTCCTGAAAAACATGTATTTCATGTAATACATGTTTTACATATAAAGTAATGAAAATATAAAATGCAAATCAGGTATTACATGTATTACATAAAAAACATGAAAAAATTTCATGTATTTCATGTAATAGATTTTATGCAATACATGTATTTAATATAAAAATTTCATTTATTTCATGTAATACATGATTTCATAAAATGTAAAACATGATTTGCATGTTTTTTTCCGGCAGGCTTAACCAAAAATATTTTATTTATTCATTTACTCTGTTAGTTTTATTTTTTATTTGAAACCTAATTTTAAAGATCTTATTCATAATAATCACTATATTCACAGATATCATCATATTAGGGTTAATATGTAATATTTACTTTATTTTTAGGAATTCTAATTGAATGTTTTTATTGTTGCTGATTTTATCTCATTTTTTAATTTATTTTATTTTTATTTGTTGTTTTCTAAACAATTTTAATAATAACAATAATAATGGATATTTTTTATTTATTAATTAAATAAGTATTTAATATTTAGTGGATAAAATCGTCAATAAAATAAAATCATAATATGTTTTAATTAAAGTAATATAATTATTATTTCATAAAATTTTGAATTTTTTGAGGCTATTTATTTTAATCATTTTAAACAAATTCTTAAATAAAATATATTTTAATTAAACTAAATTTAAAGTAAACAAATAAAAATTAAAAGGTTATAATCAGTGATAAATATACAATCTATTCATATATATAGGGTTTTTCTAATTACCCCCTCTCACTTTTTATCCCTTGGTTTAATTAAATTAATTAATCTAATGCTAATGGGTGTTAATAATTAAAATTCATATTTATAATTTTAATTGAGTTAGCACTAAGAAAATTATATTTTTTTATATTATTAATTATGTAAATATTTTAAAATATTTATTTTAAAATTATAATCAATATCCTCCATTTTTTATGAATTTAGTTGGTTTGGTCACATCTAATTAAAATTGATTCAAAAAATATAATTATTCTTTTTTTTGGAAATTTTGGTTAGGTTTATGATAAATTAAGTAAAAATATAATTAATTATTATTATTAAAATAATTGCATTGTTGCCAATTTAAATACCCAAGCAGCAAAAAAAATAAATAATAAAAATAATAAATATATTATTCAAAAAAATAAAAAAAAAAATCCAAAAAATGCAAGAAATGCAAGAAAGATAAACTTAATTATTTAGTATTAAATAATTTAAACTTTTCAATAAATAATTCAATGCTCTTAACAAAGTTATAAGAAATAAATATATCTATAATAACTACATTGATTACCTATTTAAAAAACAATACCCAAATCAGGTGTAAACCTAATAGCAATAAAAATTATCTTTTAAATATTATTCTTATGGATATTATTTAATTGTTACATTTAATTTAACTAGTTTAATTAATATTCTTTTTAAAGTTGATAATATTTTAGAATTAAATTTAGTGGAGGATAGCGAAAATTATATACCATATTAATTCTGTAATCCTTCCCGTAATAATATAAATTAAGAGGATCTGTAAAATCTCAAGGAATTTCTTTTAAAAAACAGAAATATTAAAAAACTAGGGCTATAATTTTCTCCATTTGAGAATTCAGAATAAGTTTTTATGATTTTCAATTTAGGAATTTTAAATTTAAAAAATCTTAACAATCTAACTCTAATTTTTGATAACTCTAATTTAAACACTGAATATATTGAAATTGTTTTTAATGTTATTAAATAATTAAAATAATTACAAACATTAAAATTAGTAATTAACAATTAGAGTTAATTAAAATCAATTGATTTTTAATACATATAAAAGTCATTGGAAAACCTGAATTAAATAACTAAGTTTGGACTTTATATAAATTATAATATATAATTAAATAACGATGTTTCATTATATATTGGAAAAATTTTAAAATCTTTTAAAAATTTATATATATTAAGACTGGGCATACATAATGTAAATATAACTGAGAATGGGATGTATACTATTTGTTAATCACTACAATAACTGGAAAATTTGACTATATTTGCATTAGATTTAGGAAAAGAGCAAATTAATAAAAATTCTCTTGAATACTTATTTAAAACCTTAAAATAAAATAAAAGATTGTAATCTTTACATATAAAATTTATTTAAAAAAATCCATTTTAATTATAAGAAACCTAAGTTATTAAAGAAGGAATTAAGTAACTATAACAAATCACTCGATTAGAACTCGATTTTTCTGGATAAAATTTTTTATAATAAGAATAAACTAATTTTTTCTAATTTTTATAGTACCATTAGTAATTAAAAAGCTTAAAATTACAATTATAAGATTGTCTATTTCCTCAAACATTTTTCTTATAAATTTTTAGCAGTTTTCAAAACTATTAAAATCTACATAATTTAAGTTTATAATTATAAAATAGTAATATAACAAACTAAACTTTGGACCACTTATTTAAAGCAGTTTAAAACTCAAATAAACTTTAGATTTTAGATATTAATATAAAAAGAACAGGTATGAGTCTTTATGGTAGTAAAGCTTTTCATTACTTTTAATTTTTCTAGAAGTTATCAAAAATGATTCCTAAATTCATCTAACTACGATTAAAATGTTGTGGTGATATTCATATAGATACAAAATATGAATATTGGGAAGAATTATCTTAATTAGAATCACTTTTACTTGATGCTATAGAATTTCCGGAAAATTTTATATGAATAGTAAAAAATGAATATAAATAGTTTATTTAATAATTTTATTATATATTACGTATATTCATGTATTAAATAATTATGAAATTATTATATGCATTGTTCTTTGGTTTATATTATTATAAAAATATTAAATTCTTAAAAAAATTTATAAAAACAAATGATAAATAATTATATTATAGTATAAAAGTATAAAAAATTTAAATTTGTAAAGTAAAGTAAAAACATTCAAGTTTTTTTGACATAAAAATGAATATTTTCATCAAAAGTTCTTTCCAAATTCGGCTAGCCGAATAGAATTCGATTATTTAAAGAAAATTGAGAAAAAAATTCTTTTTAGAATTAGACTAGAGTTTTTAAAATAAAAACGAATTCTAAACTTTTTAAAGAATAATCGATTTAATCGTTTTTTTTTTTTTTCAATTATTTAATAAATTTATATATTCTTGAATATTTTATATATTTTTATAGTAATGTTTATAAAAATATAAAAATAATTATAATAAAAATAATATTATTTGATATAAATACATATATATACAAATAAGTATATTTATTGTAATGTAATGTATTTTATCATTAATCTTTTTTCTGGCTCTAACTGAAATTATTTTAGATAGATTAATCTTTAATTACAAGAAAGAAATAATGAAATAAATAACTCATACAGCAGGTAGCTAGCTAAATAATAAAAAGATTTAATTTTTGTTTTGAAATAGTTATTTTATAGGCATTTACATAGTATACATATTTTGAGGAAGAGAGAAAATTTTTATAATCAATTAATTAATATATGCATATAAAATATTTATAAATTAAATTAAAATTATTAAATAGAATTTTATTAATTATTATATATATAAATGTATGTATATCATTTTATAGAATATTAAGATATTTATAAAAATAAAATAAATAAAAATTTTAAGAATTTTATCTATTGTGTATTTATTTATTTATTAGTCTATTTATTTTTTATGCTTTATTCTTCTTTAAGTTATCTATTAAAAAAGTATATTTTTTATTTTTTAACATAACAAGGAATGAAGATAGCCACTAACTTTAAACGTAAAAAAGCATTGGGTAATTTTCCCAGCCAAAATTACAACTTTTTTTAATATTTAAATAAGTGTAAGTTACTTTTTTTTTAAAAGGGCATCTTAATATGGGCATTTTATTTTTATGAGTTATATTTTTCTATAAGATATTTATGAAAAAATACATTTTTTAGTTTTTTTTATATAAAAATACAAAGTATAAAATTTTTTATACATAACTTATATTTAATTTCGTATAAATCTTTTAGTTAGTTATCTTTTTATTTATTTAGAAACATAAAAAATTTAAATAAATAAAAAAAAAGACATATAAAAATTATAAATTAATAATAGATATTAACAAATGGTTTGAAACATTTTTAAATCCTTTTTAATATAATTTTTTAATTAATAATATGCATTTTACTATTTTATTTATTATAAGTACCAATAAAATTGGAATAAAAGTCAAATTGAATATCATTTTGTTAATATATAAATAAAAAACAGTGTAAATAGGAAATTAAATATAAAAATATTGATATAGAAATAACTATATTATTTTCTATAAAATTTTTTTATAATTATGTGTTTACATAATTTATTTATTATAATTTTTTAATTTATAATAATTTTTCATTATTAAGTGATAAAATAATTGTCGATTAAGCTGCTGACATTTTCGTAAATTTGGTCATTTTGATGTTCCTACAGCTTTTAAATTTTGTCTTATAGTCCACTATTTTGTATAATTGCATATATTTCTTCGTGTTTTTAATGATTTATAATACTTTAATTTAGAGCTATATTTAATAATTTTAATAATTTTTAAATCGCCTCTAATATTTCATTTATAAGATCAGTATTATAAATAAAGAAGTCTATGTATTTTGCAAATATCTATATGCAATTTATATCAATTAGTTATAATGCAAAATATATGTCACAACTATTAAAAGCATTACAAATTATTAAACAGCATTCAAATATCATTTTTTCTGGGTAATTTGTTTTTTTTTTAAGTAGTAATTAAGTGATTTCATTAAATATATTATTTTATAGCAATATTTCAAGAATTTATTGATTACATGCCGATAAATTTGATAGAAACCAACTTATTTCTATACTATATGGCTAGAATTTGTATAAATAAATAAATAAATAAATAAATAAATAAATAAATAAACATAACATAACATAACATAACTTAACTTAACTTAAAAAATATAAAGTTAATATAAATATTATTTTTTTTTTACCTTATTTTACAAAAGTAATTATAAACTTAGTTGTAAAATGTTTGAATTTTTATAATTTTATTAGGAAATATTATTTGGAATTTATTTTTCTGCATTTTATGGTTAAATTAGTTGCAAGCAAATTTGATCATTAGAAGAAGTTACTTAGCCAAATATTTGGTAACATTTTTATCCTATAATTTATTAGGAGTCCTCTTTATTTGCTAAAAAAATATGGCTTTCAAACAACTGTAAAAGAGATTTTTATATGCCAATTTAAATAAATTTTTCGATGTTATTTTCACAGTTGATTGAAAAAAGCAGAAGTTCTAAGGTTTCTATAATAATTCGTGTATTTAGTTGAAGTAATTAAGTTTAATTATTAATATCATTATCGTTATTATCATTATCATTTTTATCTTTATTATTATTATTTTAATTTATGTTAATATTTTGAGAATTAGTTATATTTTTAGTTTAATTTTAATTTTAAATTTGACTTGAATTTTGAAGGACCATTATTTCAATGATGTTTTTTAGACCTTAAATTAATTCTTAGTTTCTTTGAAATGTTAGGTAAATCAACTAGTAATATTCTTAGATTTCTTGATTTTATTTTTTAAGATATATAAAATTTAGTTATTTTAAAAGATCTTTTAGTTGTGTTAAATTTTGGAGCATTAATTTTGGTTTCAAAAATATTTTTGTGCAAATATTTGAAATTAAAGATGAAAGTTAAAGCATTATAATTTTATGATATTAATCGTTTTAAAAATTTAAATTGGACAGTGCCCAGCATATGTCTTAATAAAAAGAAAGGGGATCTTAAATTTAATTTTCATCTTTTTCTATTTAGCTTTAAAATAAAATTATTTTAATATTATTGGTTTTTATTTTTTTATTAAATATTTAATATAAAAATTATTAATAATAATTTTACTGTGATAAGGCAAGAAATATTTGTGAATTTTATATTACTTAAGGATCTATTATTTCATTAAAGTAGAAAATATTTATCAATAAATCTAAAGTATTTTGAATTAATTTATGATTATTTTGGAATTTTTATTCATTAAATATATAACTAATATTGTTTAAAATTTACGTATTTTTTTATAAAAAAGAAACAATATAATTGTTTTATAAACATATGATATTAATTATTTCATCTAAAATGTTAATTATATTTTAGAAATTAGTTTTTGATTATTATAAAGCGTTTTTTAGAGAAATATCATACTCTTTTAATCTGTCACATTATTAATTAATATAAAATTCTGAGTTAACTACATTTTTTGTGGATAATTGTTACTGAAAATTGTTAGGGTAATCTTGGTTATTAAACTTTGATGATTATAAATTTTATTAGTTTTATTAATAATTTTTTTTGAATTTAAGTCTCTTTTGCTGAAGAAAGTTTTTAGTTTAATTTTTTCTTATTTCTACTCTGTAGTCTTCTTTTTTTTATTGAAGAGATTGTTTTAAAATGTTTTGCTCTAGGTCCATATATGAGTTTATTTTTATTTAATTTATTAATTTATTATTTTGAGGTTTTTCATATTTATGTTTATTGGATGTAGAATTAAAATAAAAATGAATTTTTAAATAATATTTACAATTATATAAAATTTGAAGAATATTTAAAATAGTATTATTTTAGTGTATTAGGCATTTTATAAAATTGTTTTTTATAAATACTAGTAATAAATTTTGACTTTAAATAATTTGTAGTGTCAGAATCTGTAAGGAAAAATAATCTAATTATAAATAAAAAGAGAAGATTTAAATTCTAAAAAAATTAATAAGAAACAAGTATTAAAAACATAATATATAAACAACAAATAATGGAAGATAAATAAGAAAGATATAAAGAAAAGTATAATATTAAAGAATTTTCGTAAAAAATACCTGGTATTTAAGAAACCATAAGAAAATTAAAAGATGACAATTCTTTTGAAAATTAGTGGAATAGTTTAATACATTATGATATTATTAGTGAAAATGACGAAGATAGGAAATAAGCAAATACATATTTTTTTCAATTTCAAAACAATTAATATTAAGATAAAATGAGTAGATCGATTGCGTGTTTTGTGGGACTTGCTATTGGTAAATTAAATGATTTTTAAACCAAAAATTATAAATTTATAAAGAAAAATATTATAAAATAAAAGGAAATTTAAGGGTAAAATTTAAAATTTTTAATTCTAAAATTTAGAAAAAAGTTAAAAAAAAGATATGATAAACAAATTATAAATAAACAATAAACAAATTATAAATATAATTAATTAATTAAATAATTAAATAAATTATATAAAGGCGATTCTATTGGAAACATAACAGACGGGTTTAAATTATCCTACGAAAGAAAAGATTTACAAGGATTTGATTCTGAAAACTATTAAAAAGACTTAAGATTACCTTTAGGGATGATTTCGGACGACACTTCTTTGGCTTTATGTTTAGCAGATTCTTTTTTAGAAAACAAGTTAAATATTTAAAAAAATTAAAAATTTTTTAACGTATAAGATTTCAGACACAGAATTTTGCTATGGTGGTACGAGGGCTACAACAACGGGAAATGGGGATATTTCAAGTAATTTTTCGGAAAAAAAAGCGAAATTGCTCAGAATTTGCCCGAATTAAAGGAAAATGTAAGGGGTTTTTGGAATGCGGACAGTTTTGGAGTGGGAATTACCATTTGGAATAGTGGAATTAATTTTGTTAGGAGACCTTTTAGCGAATTTTGTGAGGAAAAAATGGGAAATTAAAATGCAAATGGCTCTTTGATGAGGCTGGCACCTGTGCCTATTTTGCTTAGAGATTAAATGGAACTGTGTTTGGATGTTTCTTATAAGTAGAGTTTAGCCACGCATAATGGGTTGGTAAAATAATTATAGTTTTATTTTTTTTGAAAATATATAGAATTTTTTAATTTATTTTGGTATGTTAATTGTTTTATATTGATTTATTTTTATTATTTTTGTTTAATTTTAAATTTAAAAATGTAGTAAGCGGCTGAATGTTGCTAGGTTATGAGTTATTTAATAATTAAATTAATAAATTGCGAAATATAGCTTGAAAATAATAAAGATGTGTAAGAATTACTTGATTAGATATTTGAATAAATGTCAAAAGATATCGAAATTTAAGATGAAGGTGTTTTATGTTTAATTAAGTCTTAATAATAGTTGAATTTTGAAAAGGATGAACATAACCAAGTTTTGGAAGACGTAAACTGGAATTGGAAATCAAAAGTCTTTTAATATTCTCCTACAAGAACAAAGTATATTTAATAAAATAACTTAATAATTTTTCTTTTTTTACTTTAAATTAATATAAAAATCATTAATTATTATTGTTTTAAAAATGCCATATATATATAAAATTTATGTTTTTTTAGAAGACATGAAGGGACAAGTATAGGTGCATATTGTATGGACAGTTTGTGTATGGCTTTACATATAATATATTAAAGTGAAAATTTTGAATAATGTATTTTGAAAGCAGTTAATTTAGGTGGGGATGCGGACACCTTAGGCGCTATCACTGGGTAAATTGCCGGGGCTTTATTCGGAATTTGCGAAAAAATGAAATTATGGTATGAATAAATAATGAAATGGGAGGAGTAGAAGGTTTTGATTAGGGCTTATAAATTATTTAATAAAAATAAATAGTGATAGGAAATAATAATCAAAATTTATTATAAAAGAATAGGAAATAAGAAAAGTAAATAATTAAAACAAAATAAATTTTATTAATTATGACAGACTTATTAAAGTTAAATTGATATATTTTAATAAATATAGTTATTTTTATGTTTTTATATAAAGTTATTATAATATATAAAGGATAGGTTAAAAATTACTTATACTGTTGAAAGTTTTTTAATATAGTCAATAATATTTATTGTTAACTAAATTAAACTTAAAAAATTCTTATTCTAATATTAATATTAATAATGTATCATTTTTATTATTTTTTTCAAAAGGGTTTCAAGACCCAAATTTTAAAGTTAAAAAAAAAAAAATCATAATTTAGGTTAAGCAACAACTTTATTATTATTGTTACTAGAATTGTTTTATTATTTTTCTTATTCTTATAACTCTTATTATTATTTTTCTTCGGCTTCTTCTCTATCGGCCATTTTTTATTAATATACTTCCATAGCTTCATCAAACATAAGTGTGGCTTATTTGAAAACTCTATCGAAAATTTCAACAAATATATCCATATTATCTTTAGTGTGTTAAGGCATTAAATTAAGTCTTAATCTGGCTTCGTTCATTCCGACGACAGGATATCTAAAAAAAACAAATAAATTAATATAAAAAAATGAATATATATATAATAATTTAAAATTCTTTTTATATATTTAATAATAAATTTTTTTTTTTTACTCAATTCCGTTAACATGAACTCCCCAATCCATCATTAATCTTCCGACAAGTCTGGAAACGACCTCATTTCCAATATAAACAATTAAAATAGGACAAGGTTTTCCGATACATCTGTATCCGAGAGCATTTAATTTAGATTTGGTATAATTATAATTAGAAATAACTTTTTATCTGATTTAATTTCCAATTTCTCCACTTAAAATTCTTAATTAACTGAGAGAAGTGGCACATTATATAGGGTTGACTGCATTTGTGAACATGTATGCGGTACAGTGGATTTTCATATACTCAATAACTGCTCTGTTATTACAACCTACAAATCCTAAATTAGTACTTAAACATTTAGATCCTCCTCCCATTAAAATAACGTTACTTAAATCTTTTAATCCAGCTTCTTCCCAACATCCTTTTCCGGTGGGCCCCATACATCCGAAATCTAATTTTAAATTTAAATAATTTTTATATAAAATAAATAAAAATAGTAAAAAAATTAGTATTATTTATTTTTTATTTTTTATTTTATTTATTTTAATTAATAGTTTAAGAAAAAATAATATCGAATAATTTATAAGAAGCAGATTAAAACAGAAATAAATAATTTTTATTTAGATTAAATTTATAATTAAAATTTAATTTAATTTACCGTGGGCACTATCGATCATCATGAAAGCGTCGTATTTTTTACAAATTCTTTATAATCCAACCAAATCAGCGGTATCAGCATCCATACTTTAATTATAATAAAATAAGATAAAAATTTTTTGGTTTAAAACTTATATTTTATAATAATTATATTTATTATTTTTATTATTTTACTATAATTAACAAAAACTATTAAATTGATTTTTATTTTTAATTTTTTTATAAAATAGTTACCTGAAAAGTCCTTCAGTGATGACAAAAATACCTTCATCAGGGTAATTTTCTCTAATTTCTTTGATTTTGGCTTCCATACTTTCATTACACAAATGTTTTACTTTATGTATATTTTTGGTAGAGGCTTTGGACCCTTCAATTAAGCAATTATGGGCCAAAGCGTCCATAACAATATGATCGTGTTATTTAACTAAACATTTAATAGTTCCAAATCCAGCTAACCACCCCGCACTCAAAAGCATACAGTGTTTAACGCCCCAAAATTCTTACAGTTCTTCAATTAACTAATAATAATATTTATGTCCTCCGAAGGCCAAAGGAGAACCACAGGAATTTACTCCGTATTCTTAAGCAGCTTAAATGGCAGCTTCTTTGGATTCTTCAGCTTAGGAAAGCCCGAGGTAATCCGCAGAGGCGAAATTTAGTCCGTAAAAAATCTTTATATAATAAAAAAAGGTATAAATATTATATATATATGAATATTTTTATATATTTATATATGTATATATTTATTTTGTATGTGTTTATTTTTATGATTTTTTTTTGGAAAAAAGGTTAGGTAAAATATTTTTTTTTTTATTTTTAGAAAATTTATTTAATTTTTGTAGGAATTCTAGTTGTGGGTTTGTTTGTGGAAGGGGGTGATTTTAAGTATTTATATTTTTTTTAGCTATTTTGTATGTTTATCAATAAATAGTTGATATATATTAAATAAATTGTTGGCTTTTTATAGTAAAGCAAAGGTTTTTTAGTTTTGCTTTTTATTTTTTTGCAGTTGATTTTTAGTTATTTTTAAAATAACTTCGTAAAATTAAGTAAACTTAAAAAATCGAATATTTTTTTAATTTTAATTTTTTTGTTTTTACTTCTCCATATTCGTCCATTCCTTGGCACTCAGCTCCGGGAGGAGTCAAAGTTCTTCTGGAATATAAAAATAATCTAGTGGTTTTTAATTTGTCTAACCAGTCAGTCCATCCTTAGACTCTTCCAAACATGTCTTTTCCCCTAGGGTGATGGAATTTGTTATAATCGAAGAAAAGTGTTTCTAAGTCAATTTTTCTTTGGGGAACACCTGAGGTTTCTTAAAGAGGTAAAACGGATTAGAATTGTTTCATTATTTTTTTTTGTTTTTATTGTTTTTTTAATTTATGTTATTTTTTTAAATGGGTTAGATTTGTTAGATTTTTTTTTTTTTTTTTTTTGGGTTTTATTTTTATTTTATTATTTTGTTTTATTTTATTTTATTGATTTTTAAAGAAGAGGTTTAGAGGGTGTTTGTTTTTTGGTTAATTTGTTTGATAATTTTTTATTTGTTTGATATTATATGTTTATTTTTGAATTTTAAGAATAACAATTAATAATTTTATGTGAGAAATTATAAATAAAAGGGCTTTTAAGTTTAGTTTTATTTTAAAAATTCATTTGATTCAATAAAATTAAAATAAAATTATGCTAAATATAAAATAAGCAATAATGAAATTGTAGTGATTAATTATATTGAGATTCGTAAATATGAATATAAAATAATTTTATCTGCGTATTTAAAATACTTTTGTCTGCCACATTAATAATATTATAAAAAATTTATAAATGACGATTATAAATCTAATTTTAAAGAAATTACAATAAATATATGTATTTATTAGAAATTCAATTTAATATGATTATTAAATTAAATTAATAATTTTTAGTGTACTATTGAAAGTGATGAAAATTTTAAATAGCGTTAAAAAGATAAATATTAAAAATATAAGCTAAAAATAATCAATAATTTCTATTGTTTTATTTTATTTATAATATTTTAATATTTTGATCAATTGGTTTTAAAGGGATAAAATTATAAAAATATAATTAGTAGAAAAGTTGCGGAAATAATTTGTATATTTTTTTTAATTAATTATATTTATATAAATTAGTTTCATTTTTTTGAATACTTAAGAACTTTTAAAAGAGTATGAAAATAAATTGAATCTTATATAACCTATCTTACATTAAATAATTAATATTAAAATATATTTTATTGGGTTAACTCTATATGCTAGTTATTTTAATATATAAAAAAGTCCAATATGATAGTAAGTCAATATATTTTAATATAATAATAAATTTTTAAATAAATAAATAAATTTACTAATGAATTAAACTTTATATAAATATTTGGGATTAAAATTTATAATTAAATATACCAACATAAATAAATTAAATTCAAATTAAAAAAATATTATATTATAAATATTAAATTATTAGAATTTAAATTGTTTTCAAAATTAATAATTTTTTTACTATATGATTAAAAGATAAAATTCCTAAAAAAAATGTTTTTTCTCTTTTTCTTTTTTTAGTTAAGAATTTCGAATAAAAGTTAAAACTTAAATTTAATTAAGTCGAAATCCTTATAGAATTTTATGATTTTTAATCAAAAGGTTTTATTGATTTTTAGTTAAAAAATATCTAATTTATATTTAATTAATCTTTAAATAACAATTTTTATTTTTGTAATTTTAAAAATTTTTAAATTTATAACTAACTTGTTTTTTTTTTTTTTAATAATATAAGTTATAATAAATTTTATATAAAACAAGCTTTTTTTTAAAAAAATAAAGATAATTTATAATAAACTAAAAATATATAAAAACAAATTATTAAGTATAATATTAATTAAATAATTACAAACTTTATTAAAATTAAATTATAATAATCTTTTAATAATTTAATTAAAAAAGATATATTTATAAAAATAATATAAGTTTGAATTGACTTTCTTTATTAATAGTGAATTTTAAAAAAAAAAATATGAAACTTATTAAAAGATGACTAAAATTAAAATAAATTTTAGTAACTAACAAGCTTATATAAAAATATAATATTTTAATAACATTTTTAAATATAATATTATCAGCAAGTTAACTTTTAATCGAATTAAAATTATAGTATACAACTATAATAATATTTTAAAAACTATAAATTTTATATTTAAATAAATTTTTAGAGTTCAAAATTCTATTAAATTAAGGAAAAAAAGAATCATAAAATTTAATTTTAATTATATTTTAATTTTGTATATTAATTTATAATAATTAAAAATTATAAACAAAGTATCATTTTTATAATAATTATTTTGAATGCTAATATAACCAGCATATATTTAATGTTGATGATTAATAATTTATTTTCAATGTCATGCATACAAACATTTTTCAATAATTTGATAATGTTTTTAATTATATGATTTTATAAGTATAATTTTGGCAGTATGATTAGTGAATATTATAGAGACTTAAAAACAAAAGATTAACTATCATATGATAAGATTTATGAAATTTTGACTGATTAATTATTTATATTATTATAATTTCATTATTATAAATGCAGAAATTTTAAGCAAAAAAATAAATAAAATAAAAAACAAAAAAATAAAAAAATAAAAAATAAATGTAATAGTTAAGTTAAGTGGCAATTAAAAATTTGAAAGCTAAGTTCAACTTTTCTCTTATACAAAAAGTTCCTAGGTATAATTTTAATATTTTTTACTAATAAAGAAATGAAATGAGCTCTATAAAAAAATAAGAACATGATAAATAATTGAGAGAACATTTAAAATAGAGAAAAAAGCATGATACTTAAGTTCATAAAATAGAAATCGAACCTTTAAAGGAAATTTTTGATAAACATAATCTTAAAGATTTGTCAGATTAAATAGAAGAAGATTTACTCGTGTGGAAACATACTAATTAGTGAAGAAAAATTAGAAATTATTTTTTTACTAAATGTTTTATAAAATTTTTAGATTTAATATATATTATTATAATAGTAAAATTTAATTATTTATTTATGTTTAATATAACTTACTTTATGAACTCATATATATTTTCATTTTAGTTTTAAATTTTAAATTTATATACTAATATAAAAATTTGTTATATTTAATATAATTTGAGATATAAATTTACAATATTCTATAAGTTCTAATTCATGCGGATTTTATATAGTTTTCAATATCATTATTAATATGTTTTATAAGTAGTATAAGAATTTCATTTATTCCAATTAGTAGATACTATATGTATATTTTGTAACCAAAATTAGATATAAAACAATATATTTATATAAATAAAGGAACAAATTTTATATGAATGTAAATCAGTTTATATATATTTTTTTATTAACATTTAAAGATAAAAAAAATATGAAAAATAAAGGAATCTTTTACAATAAAACAAATTTAAATTATGTTTGTTAGGCAATAAATAATAATTAATATTTTATTATTATACAATATGATCATAAGATGGTTCAAAGAAAGATTAAAACTATTTTAGCATAAATAATTGAAAAATAAAATATCAATATTTAAATCTCTTAGGATCTATTATTATTCTCAAATAAAAAAGCAACATATGCTAATAAATCACTTTATATATGGCAGTCATATATTAAATTTATAAATATATAGTCACGATGTATCAAATATAAAAATTAAATAATAAAATTTTCAAATTATTTTAATTTATTTAAATAGATACTAAATTGGATTATATCTACTATTTTATTATAACTATATAAATTTTTTTTTTTTTTTCCCTTTTAAATCCATTAGAAAAATGTTAAAATCTATATTTAAATAATTTAGCATTATAGTGAGGGTAATTTATTTAAAATATTTTATATAAAATATATAAAACTTTTTTTATTGCAAATATATATTTGAAAATTCAATTTATTTTTTTACTTTTCATCTTGTTTTCTGCTATTTATAAAAAAATAGTTTATCTACTTATAAAGAGTCAAAAAATAATATGTGCTGAATACAAATTTTATAAAGAAAAATAAATAGGTAAAAGTTGGTAAAATATATAAATAAATTTTTAGTAAAAGTTCTCAAATCTTTTTAGTTACACTTCAAAATATAAATAATCTTTTAATCGCCAAAATAAAAAATATAAATACAATCAATAATATGAATTATCTACATTTAAAAACTTAAACATATTAATCATACAAATAAAAACTAATTATTAAAAAAATTTATATTTGAATTTTATTATACTAGTAGAATTATTAGTATTATTAAAATAAAAAAAATAAATAATTATGAAATAGCTAAGAAATAATGATTTTTATTATAAAAACATAGGTTTTTACATTAAAAAATTATTAAAAATAAATTATAAATCATATATTTTTATTTAAAATTATAATAAGAATATGTAGATTGCATTTAAAAAATATTCTTTTTCTAGAATAATGGAAATTTATTTATGATGTTCTAGATTATCTTAAATAAAATTAAAAAGAATTATAATTAATTATAAATCAAATATTTTAAAAAAAATTTTATACATATTTTTTTCAATTATAAAAAATATATGTATCTTAAATAAAATAATATAAAAATTTTTTGTTTTTTTTATGTTTTCGGGCTGAATTAGTTAAATTTCTACTGATATTTAATATTATAGGGATAAAATTTAATTTATTTCACTTAAAAATTAATTTTTAAAAGTTCAAGTAAATAAGCAAATTAAACTTTTTAATAGATAATTATAAAAATATTTTGTTTTAAAATTTTGACTGATTTTATTCGCAATAAAATGGAAAAATGGAAAAGTGGATTTAACTTAATATTAAATTTATTGATGCAATATTTAATGGTAAAAATTATAATATAATTATATTATCAATTTATATACAATTTTTAAATACATATTAAGATAAATATAATTTAATTTATCAATAAATATATAAAATCTAATTAATTTTCAATTTATCATTATTAACTGGTTTAAGCTAAAATTATTTTATAATTTTCCATTAAATTTGTCTTTCTTTGATTATTTACTGATTTTTAAATCTATTTTAACTTGACTTACTTTGATTTTAGTAATTAGTCAATCGCATTATCATAATTATTTATTAAAAATATGGTATAAAAATCATTCAAATTAGCCTATTTACTTAATATTGATTATAACTATTAATTATATTATTATAATAAAATAAAAGTTCTTTTTTGATTATTTAATTAAATTGTATTAAATTGAAATTTCGAAGTCTTAAGGGTCTTTAATTTTATTTTCATTTTTTTTCACCAGTGAATTCCAAAAACGTATAAAACTAGTAGTGTACAATTATTAACAATCCAGGTTCCTTTTTAAGTACTGTGTTAAAATTACATTTTATTTGTTTTATGATTAAAAGCTTTCATAGCTAGGAGTCCCCCACACATACCTCCATATTCCATTAAATTTAAAAGAGTTTTTTCCGGAATTCTGTATTTTTAAGGGATTTTGAACAAGTTAATAATTAATTTAATAACATACCATTATTTTTAATTTTATTCTTATTATTATTATTTATTTTAATTTTGGTCTTAAACGTCGTTGTAGTAGTTCATGGCTAGATATTTGTCGATTCCGAAAAGTAAAAAAGTGTAAAGATTCATCAAGATGAAAAGTAGCATTACTATTATAGGTAAAATTGAGTTCATAAGGATTTAGAAATTCATTTTTTATATTTTTTGAGATATTGTCTTAAGATTTGTTATTGTATTTTGTAAGTCTTTATTTTTGTTGTTTGGTTTTTTATTTATTTTTTAGCTTATGAGGCTTAGAAATCAGAGAGTTTTTAGTTTGTGTTAATTTCTGATTTTTATTTTATTTTTTATTTTTATTTGTTTTTTTTTTTTTGTTTAACCAAATTGAATTAATAATAAATTTTTATACTATAAAAAATAGAGTTATGGTGGAATAACACCTGTAATTAAGTTTTTTACTATATGTAATTTAAAAAAAGATAGCGTTTAAACTTGTATGAATTTTATTTTATCAAAATATATTTTAAATTAGTGAAGTAATAGTTAAGGAAATTTGAACTATGTTGTAAATAAGTAAATTATATGTTAAAATATTACCAGTGACATTTTAAATTACTTTAAATGTGATATATAAGTTAATTATTTTTATTTATATTGGTATATAATTTTATATAGGGGTTGTTAAAAATTAATATTCATCTATTTTATAAAATAGTTAAAAAATTTAAATTTTTGTTGAGTATAATAATATAATATTAATGAATTTATGTATCGGAAAAAATTATTACTAATTTCTTTAATTTTCATTAATATATAGTAGGTTCATCTAATTATTCGTGCACCCATAGTTTGAGAAAAAGAAAAATTAATAAAATATGAAATTAAAGAAATAAAAAATATATTATTTAATTATATAGAACAAAAATTGAAAATTTCTTTAATTAACAGATTCTAAATGAAATTTTTTATAGTAGAATTTATTTTATCTATATATATTTTATTTTATTTATTTTAATGCTATTATAAAATAATTTAATAAATATAATTCAACCTTATTAATAATTAGTTTAGGTTTTATTGTATACTTTTAAGAAAAGAATTTAAACAGAAAGTAAAGTATTATTAATATTTCGTTTTAAAAATTAGATGAATTGATTTTTTGATTAAAAAATATATGATATAAAAGTTGGTTTTTTGTTTTTAGGTACTTTGGTTAATTTTAAACGTGGAACTATATTATTTTTATCATTTAGTAATTTATGATAAATTATGATAAATTTTTGTTCGAAAATTTAAATAAATCAATTTAATAAAATAAATATATTAATTATTTTATTTTTAAACGTGCTATTTTTCATCATTATAATAAATTAATTAATTAATTAAATTTTATAACTGTAAGTTAAATATTATTATATATACGAATGATATTGAAATTGAAAAAAATACTATTTTATATTTTTTTAAAGATTATACTATAAAAATTTTTATTTTTTAAAAAAATTAAATTTATTAATAAAAATTAATCTGTTTTTTCAGCATAAGTTAGATGAAATTATACATAAAATAACTTTATTTGATTTCAAAAATTATATTTATAATATATAAATAAGTATTTATTCTATTTTGCGATTAAAGGTAGTTATGTTAATTCAAATAAAAAATTTAAATTTATTTTTTCAACATAATTTAGTAAGGCTAAAAATTTTTAAATATATTTAATTATTATCTATACAATATTTTACATTTTTATTAAGATAAAGTTAATACAATGATACAAATAAAATATATTTGAGTATAAAATACAATAAATTAGTAATTTATAGTATATATCATAATGGTTGTATTAAAATTTTAATCAAATTTTCGAAATTTTACTATCATTATTATTAATTTTTAAATTATTTATCATTTAAAGGTAAAAACATAACTTTTGGGACAGGGTTATTAGCTAAAGCTTATAATTATTCAAAATATCTCATTTACATGGCCGCATCACTATCTAATAAATCAGCTGCTTCTCTTAACATTTTAGCACATTTTACATCAGCCTAAAATTTTATTTTATAAAAATTAATTTATTAATTTTTTAAATGATTTAAATTAACATAAAAGTACTTAAATATATAATAATTAAAAATATAAGTAAGCTCTTTTAAATATATTTTTATTATAATTTTTTAGTAATTTTAGTAGATTAATAGATTTTTTAATTACATCAGCAGAAATAACTTTTGCTTCTCCAATTCTTCTTGCTTTTCCCACTGCTGCTAAGTTGAATGCCAGATCTTTACTCAAAATTATATCTTTTATAAATGCTTATTCAACATAAATTCCCCTAAATTAAATAAATTGATTTTATATATTAATATTTCATATTTTCATATATTTTAGGTAATTTATTTAATTTATTTTACCAATTTTTTACTTCTTAGAAAATAAATTTTTCTAATTATTCGGAAATAACATCTCTTTATTCCAACAATTATTACATAGTATATTCTCCACATACAGCTCTCAAAGCGGCAATGACTATTTCTGTTATTTTTATAAAATTTTATTTAAATAAATACTTTTTAGATAATAATATTTATAATAAATAAAAGTAAAAATTGAAAAGAATTATTATTAAAATTAATAAAATGATATAATATTATATTTAAATAATTAGCTTTATATTATTTATATATTTAATTAATTTACCTTCCACAGCCATTTTGGAATCTTATAATCTATATTAACATCTAATAGGGTCTACAATTCTATAGTATACAATTGCATCAATATTTAAGGTTATATTATCATTGGTTAAAACTACTTATCTTTAAAGATCTATTAACTATTTAAAAAAAAAATATATACAAATTGACTTTTAATTTTGAATAAGTTACCTATGTTTTCATATTTATAGTGTGATATTTATCAGTAAATGGGTTATATTTATGATATCCTTCTTTAAGAACTTTGAACAGTTTTCCGAACTTTTCTACCAACGCAATATTTCCAAAATCAGTTTAGAAATAGGGCTAAATTATAAAAAAAAATTAAAAAATTTAATTCAAGATTAAAATAAAAGTACGCTCAAATATACTTCGTTATTTTTTATTATATTTTTTTTTTTATTGAAAATATTAATAACTTTTAAGTTAATATAATTTTTAATACTTATTAGTATTGTATATATTATATATATATTATTAATACCATGGGACAGAAACAACATATGCAAGGTAACCAGGTTCTAAAAGTACCAGCACAGTTTCCAAGGCAGTCCAAAAGTCTTTCATAACAATTAAAATTATAACTTTCTGCTATATCTTCTTATTAAGGGATTTTTATGGACTGTAAATCTGCTGTTCCTTATAATTTTTATTATTCATCGTCTTCTAAATTGTTATTAATTGTTTTATTTTATTCTTAATCGAAATTATCGTTATGGACTCTTTATAACTCTAAGTTTTTACTCATTTTTTTAGTTATTTTTTATTATTTTTAGGATTTTTTTTTTTATTTGTATATATATCTTTTTTTGGTTTGGATTAGGATCTTGGGATTTCCTTGTTTGTTTGTTTGTTTGTTTGTTTGTATGTTTATATTATATTATATTTTTTATTTTTTTTTGCTTGTATTAATATGGAGCTTAAAAAATTATTCTAAGATTGTGTGTATAATGTTTTAATTATTTTTTATATGAAATAATAAAAGCAATTTTTTTAATTGATTTGATAAGAGACTTTTATTATTTAATTTTATAAATAGATTTATTAATATAAAAAAAGGAAAATAACAAAAATTGGTTTATTTTTAGAACTAAATAAAATTCAAATTTGTTTTAAGAATTAATCAAAATTGATTTGATTATTATTTCAATAAAAAATTTAACTAGATTTAAAATATAAAATCTTTTATCAAATTTAATTTTTATTTTAAAACTAACTATCTATTTTATATGTATAAATAGTTTCAAAATTATAAATATAAATAAGACATTAATCTCTTTTTCAATATTTTTAAATAAATACACAAATATAAATTTAAATAATTAAATATTATTTTATTCGTTAAATTATTTATTTCAAAATTAATTATTTATATTTTTAATTTAATCAATTTCCTTCAAAATTTTTATAAAGAAATAAATAAATTTTAAACAAAAAAAACAATAAAAAATAAAAAAAAGCCAATCCAAAGTAAGAGACTAATAAGTCGCCCTAGTTTTTAAATCGACAAAAAAAAAAATGAAATCAAATTTAATTTGCATTTAAATGCATAAGATATGTTAGGTAGTGTGTCCAATAAATATTTGTAATATTTTTATAAATATGGACCACACTGATTTCATTCGATACAACCGACATTAAATGACTTATAAAACTTACTTTAGTCTTAAAAACCAATCTTATTCCCTTTAAATATATTAAAATAATAAATAAAATAAAATAAAATTAAATTAAAATTAAAATTAAAATAATAGAATAAATTAAAATAAATTACGATAAAGATTTTAACAACTAATATACTAAATTCCATATTTTCAAAGCTAAGTTATATAATAACTCGTTTTATAATAATATATATATATAATTATAAATAATTAAATAGTAGGCTAGATAAATAGTCTATATAAATTGATGCCTAAAGGCATCATAAATATTGTATATACAATATTTAATTTTGATTATTATATATAATCATATTATTGCCTTGTATATATATATACACGCAATATATACTTATTGTATATATTGATTTTTCTTTATGATAGATAAATATATTTAACTGATTAATAATAAGTATGATTTGTTAAATATATATGCAAGAAATTAAAATTTTATTATTTACAATTATTCTTCTGACATATTTAAGTACTATTATGTTTTTTTGTAACATATATATTATAAAAATAAAAATAAATTATAAAATATAATACGTGTTTATAATATATTAAAAAATTTTAAAATTTCCACTTTAATAACTACTTTACTAATTAAGTGACATAAAATTTTTATATAGCTCATTTATTTTATCGTTTTATTTTTTAATATAAATAAAAATATAAAAATTAAATTAATTATAGTTTATATATATATTAACATATTTATTTAAATTATTTAAATCAATTTAATTAAAATTCATTCAAATCAACAATAAATTTTAAGACTTAGGCTTGTTATTTTATAATTTTTACATTTAAATAAATTACAGTTTTTACTAAATATAATTAATTGATTAATTAATTTTGAATGCTTTTACACACACATTCAATATTTCTAATTACATATTTATGTTATTTTAAAATTAATTTCGCGATTTCAGACCTTTATCTCATAATTAAATTATTTTGGCTATATTAACTATATATAAATCAATAAATAATCTAATTAATAATTTAGTATTATGATATTTAATTAATATATGAAAACAATAGATTATCAATTAAATTATATTAAATATATATTTATTCATATTCGTTAATACAAAAAGAAAATTTAATTTCTAATTAAATTAACAAGCATTTATTTAGTTAATTTAACAATTACTATAATTTTTATATTTAAAAAGAAACATTCTTATATACATTCATATATATAATTATCTGTTAACATAACGATAACATGTTGAATGTTTTATAATAATTAATATATAAACGTATACATACATATATAATTTTAAAACAATTTTATATAAATATCTATAATATTATATTCATCACCAATTACTTATTTTATAATCTTTATAGAATTTAGAATGTTCTATTTTTCCTGTTAAATAATATTAGAAAATGTTATCTAAAACTCTCATGGCCCCGTCAATTTCATCTAAAGGTACAGTTTTGCTAATATTTTAAGAATTAGGTTTCATTTCGGAAACCCAGCCTGTATCAAAAGCATTCATATATATATTATATTTTTAGGCCAATTATACACCACTTGTTTTCGTTAACATATTAAGAGCTGCTTTTGCCATATTTGTGTGTGGGTGATTTGGAGACTTAAAAGTTTTATTGAAAATTCCTTCCATTGAGGTCACATTTTAAATGAATTTTACATTATACTTATTTTACTTATCTTAATTATTTTAGTTATCTTAATTATTTTAGTTATCTTAATTATTTTAGCTATTTTAATTATTTTAGTTATCTTAATTATTTTAACGACTTTTTTATTAAATATTTTAGTTGTTTTGGGTGTTTTAAATTTCTTGTTTTTGAAATAAAGGGAGAAGGTTTTGTATTAACAAGTAAGGAGCCCACTGGTTTATTATTTGTGATTCGGCAAATTCCATAAAATTTACAGTTTCTATGTTAGAAATCCAGCTATTTTAGAAGGATAGATCTATTTATTAGTTGTTTATGTCAAAATTTTGCGGTGGAAATGTTATATTTTTCATTTAAGGTGTGAGTTAAAAATCTTATTCTAAGGTTGGGACTTAAGAAGCAAGAGCAGAATAATTCAAGTTTTTAAATAATTATTAATATTTTTTTGTTTTTAGTTCGTTATTTTTATTATCTATATAATTGTCATCTTCATTTTGATTAATTTATTGAGTAGAAATATCAGTTTAAATATTCAAAACTTATTATTATTTTTAAGATTTTTAACTTTGAATTTCTTATGATGGTTAAGTGAAATTTTTTATAAGATCTTTCTTTAATTTTTAATCGAAATCAAAATCTTGTGGTAAAATTGAGTTTAATTCATTTATTTTTAAACTACATTTTTCCATTAATTGTTAATCAGTATATTATTCTGAAACTAAAATATTTTAATAGTAAACTGGGTGTCTTCTGATAGTTTGGGCTGCATTATTAATAAGTATATCTAATCTAGGTTATTTATTATACAAATAATCACAAAATTATTTTATACTTTGTAAATTTCTAAAATCTAAGCCATAAATTAAGATTTTTGATTTAAATTCGTTAAAATCAGGTTCTGATGAAAATCTATAAATATTTTAAATTTTAAATTATTGTAATTTTTAAATATTTATTTAATAAATTTACCTAATTAAGGTGTCTTTGGGAAATCTTGATGTTATAATTAACTTTTAAATATTATTTCTTAATAAAATTAGGGCTATTTAAAAACCAATTTTAACTCTACCACCAGTTAAAAGTGCTATTTTATTACTAAAATCAGCTTTTTAATTTCTCTTTTAAAAATTTAACTCAGCACACTGTAAACACATTTAATCATAGAAATGATGTAATTTATAAAATTTAGCTTTACATATATAACAGCTTTTTTGATAATTTAGTTAATTTTATTAGTTTTTAAGTGAAATTGGTTCTTAATTTTTATTTTATATTTGGCATAGTTATTTAAAAAATTAATAGTTTATAACTGACTAATTATTTTATATTTCATTTTTTTTTTAATTTTTTAAACCTATATTTAAATTTTCGTCTAAAGAAATTGTATTTTATAAATTATCATCTTATTTTAATTTCTTTTTGGGCTTCGGATCATCATCTATAAAAAATTTTTAAATTAAATATAAAAATATTTATTTTTAAGATATATGATTATATATAAAAAACTTAAAAATTTACTAAAAATTACCATATTTAATATTATTTCTATTTAAATGAAAAATTTTTTAATCTTCATTTTTTATATTAATTTATTTCAAACCTTATTATTAATCTTATTCTTATTCTAATTCTAAGTTTTATTTTGATATTTATTAATTTATAATAAGTTTCTCTTTTTATTTCATCAACTTCATACTAGTTTTTGAAATATTTTAGTTGTCTTCTACTTATTTTTTATATTTCTACATTTTTTTAACAGTTTTTCCTGCATGAGCTTAAATTTACTTTGATAATTGGATCAAAATTTTGGCTCAATAAACTAAATCGGAAATTAAATTAAAATCCTAATTATTCTGCTCATTTTATTATTCAATTGAATTCGAATATATTTTACTATTTGTTAAGTTATTAGCCAAATTTATATATTTTTAAATATTTTAATTCATATCAAATGACTGAAGAATATCTATTTATAAAGGAATTTTGTTTAAAATAAAATTTTCTAGGTTAGTTTTAATTTCTTATTCCATTTTAGTAGGTTTTTTTTTTATTTTATTATTTTTTTTTTTTATTTTCTTTTTCTTTTACATAAATAAAACTATTTATTATAATTAATTTATGATATTTCTTTTATATATTTGATATTAACAAATAGTATTTATCAGTATCCAAATTATATCATGTACAAAAATTTAATATATATTTAAAAAAATAGACTAAATTTTATAATTTATATTAATTACTAGAAGTTCTGATATATAATATTAAAGAATAATCATTTAAATTACAATTTAATAAATTTTTCCTTTATAGTATATAGACATTTAAGATATATAATTTATCAATAGAAATTAATAATTTTAGTATTTCTTTTATATTTTATTCTTATAGTTTTATATATTTATAATTTTTTTTATTTATTTATCATTGATTTTTTTTATAATTATTATCCCTTAATTAAATCACCTATTAAATAGCTTTACCTAATTTGAATTTAGTATTTTTTTTTTTGAAATTAATTAAACTTCAAAATTTTCTTTGAAATTTAAATTTTTATTTTTTGAAATTAATTAAAGGTTTATTTTGATTAAAATTTAAATTTTTCTTTGAAAAAAATAATAATAATAAAAAATTGATAAATTAATTAAAAAGTGCTAAACGCATAAAAAAAAAGGTTTGATATTTAATCATTTATGAGCATGCTACCTGTTCAGTTTTTAAAACAAGTCCAAAATAGCATCTTTCAAAATCTGTTTGAGCAATGAAAGATATAAACAAAGATGCTTGGGAAAAAATTCATGAGCTTCTCTATTTTAGTGCAAATTATTATCCCCCGATGCTGAAAATAGAGAATTTTAAATATTCATTTTTTTTTAATAGAAATGAGTTTTAAAAAAGAAAAAAGTTCACGATATTTTTTCCAAAAATAAGGTCATAAGCTCATTTACAGAATTAAAAAAGTATCAAAGTTAATTCCGGATGATTCGCTGGAGCAGAAAAAAGAATCACGCTTTTTATTATATCAAATTAATAACCTTTTAGTTTAGCCAAGATATAATTTTAAGCAACCAGAAGAAAAAAATAATTATCTGCACACAAGATAATTTGATTTCTTCTTTCTCTTTTTACTCTCTTTTTCTTTTTTTAATAAATATAAATTTAATAAAAAAATAAATAAATATAAATAATAATAAAATTGAAATTTTTTTGAATAATTAAATTAAAATAATAAGCTAAGTAATTAATTTTTTTTTAAATAAAAATATTTAAAAAATGCTAAGTAATTAATTTAAACATAATATATATATATAATTAAATGGAGATTATATTAAAGTTTTTATATATGATTATTTATATAGTAAACTAAAATTATCATATATAATTTTTTAAAATATCGTTTTGTTCTATGAATTATTTTTATTTCAAATTTTTTTTTTACTAAAATGTATTATATCATCGATAATATATAAATTAAATAAATAAGATATATATAAATTTTTAAAAATTAGTCATTGATAATTCGAATTTGTAAAATAAAAATTTTAAATTATCTATTTATGCAGCAATACTTTTAATATAAAATTTTTTTAATTTTTGATTTAATATTATATATAATTATTTTATTATATGACTTACTAATATTTAATTTTAAATTTATTAAAAGTTAAAAAGCAATAAAAAGTATTTGAATCTCTTTGATTTATATCGAATTTTTAGATAATTACTTTAAGATAAATAAATAAATGATAATTAAGACAATTTTAAAATATTAAATATTAAAATAAAAGGTTTTTTTTTTTCTGTTTTTTTCAAAATCAAATTTTTTCTCCGTTGATGAATTATTTTATCATGTAATAAGAGGCTTCAGGTTAATATTCAGGAACTTCGTGACCAGCAGCTCTAACCATAGCCATGGCAAATTAACTATCAGATTTAGGAGAAGCATCCCAATATTATATCATACCTCCCATTTATTAATTGGGCATTAATTATTTCCATTATCTCCATTCATCAGATACGGTCATTTCTGCTCCATATTCTTTGTTGTTGATTAAATCTTCAATACATTCCCAGGTCTAAAATAAAAATACAAAATATAAATATAAAAAAAAATTTTTAAATAAGCAAATATATATTTATTTATATTTATATAATATTTTTTTTTTTTAATATTTTTTAGGGTATATATATATATTTATTAATTAATGATAAAAATAAAGATATTTTTTTTATATTTATTTATATTTTTTTTTTGTATTTTTGTTGTTTATTTATATATTGTTTTATTTTTTTACATATTTAATTTAGACAGCAGCATCAGAATTTCCACTGTAAGTTAAGACTTATAATCCGGCGTCGAAGAATCTTGGGTACAAATAAGTGGAATTGGGGGCGGAATTATATTATTCATTAATTGTCATATTACACATTTACCAGTCGATGGATTAATCAACGTGTAAAGCTTCTTTAACTTCAGTAGAGTTGAAATATTTTTACATAATTGAGTCGGGGGTCAATTATTCTCCGTCTTCTTATTGGTTTTTGGGAGCACTTTTAAGTTATTCTTGAGTTAATTTGTAAAGGGTTTTGGCTAATTTGGAATCGGACATTTGTAAAACTTTTCTTTGGAACATTTGTTTTTCGTTGGCGATGATACCTCCTCCGCTAGCGTAAGCTTAAATAATTAAAATAAAATTAATAAATAGTGGTATAAATATATTTTTATATACATTTTTTTTATATAGAACTTATATAAGAATTAATTATTTCAAAATTTTTTACAGTAAGTGTAATTGTAAACAGAGTAGTGGTCAGTATTATTTGCGATATTAACATAGTCTTAAATGAATTCTACACATGAGTCTTCATTTTATTTACCTAAACATTCATCATACCATAAATTGGCTTAATCTCTGTTCATGAATTATTAAACAACATAAGTATTAATTTAATAAGCTACAATAATGTTCCAATCTAAAATCCAGGCTCCATTTCCAATAGCGAAACCTTAAATATTAATTCTATTATCATTTTTTTCATTATAGTCTAAAATCTATAAAAATATTTTTAAAATTAAAATTAAATTATTATTTTTTAATTTATTATTTATTATATATTATATTCTTTTTAATTTATTAATTATGATTATTTTTTTTTACGGCATTGGTAAAGAAAGGAATGTACATTCCTGCGTAAGATTCTCCGGTGATCCAAGTTTTTTTTCCAGCAATATTGAGGTCACTTTCTTCGAATAAATCTAACCATATAGCATAAGCGTGCATCATATCGTTAGCAGTATTATCATCAGAATAAGTATATTCTCCATCTATAGTTGAGAAACCAACTCCTATTTATATTTAAATATATATATATATGTAAATTTAAATTTGAATGAGAATAATTTTTACAATATTTTTATAAAAATTATAATGTAAAAAAAATTATTTATGGTAAATTAAAATTTTTTAATAAATTTTTTAAATTAATTTTTTATTTATTAAATGATTTGAGTTTTCATTATTTTTTATTTAATAGGTTTGAAAATTATTCTAATCTTTGTTTTTAAAATTATAATTTTTAACAATTTTATTATTTCGCTAAGATTTTATTTTTTATAGAATAAAGGAATTTTGATAGATTAATTCTTTTCGTGTTTCTGAAATTATGTGGAAAAAATCGCAAAAATTAATATGTTATAATAAATTTTTATATACCAGCAGGACTTTCAATATATAAAACATTAGCTTCTCTATTCCATGAATATTCAGACATATCTGTGAATTCAGTGTTAATTCCTTTGAATTAGAAAGGTCCATTTTCCTATTTAAATTTATAAAAATGAAATTTAATTTTAAAAAATTACAATAAAATTAACATTATTAATTAATTACTTAAATCAATCCTAATAAAGAAGAGCACCTATGTAAAAAAAAAGTTATATTAATTATTTTGTGTCATAAATATTGTTTTAATATTAATATTATATAATTATTATGTTTTATATTTATGTAGAACTATTTTGGTCTCATAGTAGAAATAAGAAAGATATTTTTTATTTTAATTTTTTTTCTACTAAGCTATTTGGTTTCGCAAATAAAATTTTATATAAATTTGTATTTCTTTCTAAAATTTAAATTTAATTTAAATTTAAAATTAAATTACCCAGGTCCTCCTATTATAAAAATAAAAAGGTTATAATATTAATTTATTTTTTTTGTATTTTTTGTTTATATTAATTTTTTTTACCATTTAACCAAATAATCAAATCATCATTTTAAGGATCATTTTAACTTTCTAAAAAGAAATAGTGTAATTTTCTTAATCCTGCATCATCTGCGTTTAAATATCCACTATAAAGGTTATAATCAATTTTTCCCCATCCTGGCATACTTTCGACTAAATCGTCTTAGAAGGTGTGGGAAAGAACTGAAACTAATAAAATACTTAAAATAATGAGTTTCATTATATATGTGTTTTTATTTTTATTTTTGTTTATTTTTTTATAATTATTGTTTTTTTTAATTTCTTTGATTTGTTTTTATTTTTATTTATTTATGTGTTTTTTTTTTTTATGAGATAATTTATTATTTTTATGTATTTTGATTTTTTTAATTTATTAAGGGTGCTTTAAAGTAATGCCTTATGAAGGGATATATTTTTCGTATTTTTTCTCTTTAATTTTTCTTTCTTGTTTTTTTATTACCCTATGGTTTAATTAGTTGTTCGTTTGAAGAAAAAAAAATATATAGAAATGTTTTAATGGGTAGAATTTAGAAAAAAAAAGAAAAACATAATTAATTTTTTAGAATATTTTTATTATCTTAAAATTTTATATATGTTTATTTAATTAAAATAACATATATTTTCCTATTTTTTTAAAATTATAAGTTAAAGTTGCTTTTTCTTAAAAATATTTTAAAAAATAATATTGGGTAGATTTTATTATGAGTTTAACTATAAACATTATTATAGCACTAAAATAGTTGTGTATCATTTTTTTATATATTTTTATAGATATAAGGCTAATAAATTTAAATTTACATATATAAAAATTGCATCTTTATATATCAAATGTTTACTTTTTAAACCAAGTATAAGATAATTTTTAAAAAATTAAAGTAATTTTTATTAAATGATAAATAAAAAAGTATAAAGATTGAATAAAGTAATACCTATTATTTTTTTCAAAGTAAGATTTTTATGCATATAAGGAATTTTTATTTTTTAAATTCCACATAAAATTTTTATTTTAACAATAAATTATATATTAATATTTCAAAATATAATTTATAAGTTAAAATTAAAAAAATAAGATATAAATTTTAAAATTATTTGTTTTGTTTTTTTAATTTTTCAGGCAAAGGTAATAGTTTTATTTTCAATAGTATATTTAGGGTTTTATATTTTTTATTCGAAAATTTGGACAGCTTGTTCCTCAGTGGATTCAGGATTAGCTTTTAAAAATAAGGGAACTAAAGTTTTTTTTAACTATTTAATTTTAACAGGTTCTTTTTACTATTTCAAAACTTTTCTAATTTCTTTTTTCCAACCCAAAAATTCTACACTTTCTTCTCCATTTTAAGATTATTTGCTCAATTTTCTTTTTTTGGCAACTTGTTATTCTTCAATTTTTTCTTCTTTTTTGGCGTTTTCATTTGTATCTACAATTTTTTTTTCTTCTTCTTCTTATTATTATTTTTATTAGTTATTATTATTATTTTTATTATTATTATTTTATTATTAAGTGGGCTTTTATTTTCCAGGAACTCCGTCTTTATATTAGCCCCAGTATTTTTCTTTTTCTGTCATACAATTTGTGTGTGATTCATGCTCTCCTCCGATAAAAGTTTTTTTGCAATCAATACAGATGAATTTGGTGGGTCTTTAACATTAATATTAATGATTATTTAATTGTTTTTTTTTGAGGGTTTAATCACAGTAATAACAGACGAAAGTTACCATATTTGTTTTTTGATGTAGTTGTTTTTAGTTTTTTTTAAATTTTAGCTTTTAAATTTTAATTATTTAATTATTTATTTATTAAATTTTTATTTTTTTTATTTTTAGGCAAAATTATAAATTTAATATGGCTTTTTTCTTTTAATTTCTATTGGTATGGTATTTAAGCTGTACATAAATTTTGATAGGACACTATTAATTATAAATGAAATTAATAATTTAAGGCTTTAACTAGAATTTAATGAATATTTTAGAATATTGTTTAAATATAATATAAGAGTGTATTTATTTTTTTAAATTGTAAAAAATAAAAGTATTTTAAATTGAAATAAATTATTTTTGGTTTGGTTATTAAAAAAATATATCTTATATTATCATATTAACATTCAATATTTTTATAAGTGGTCAAACTGCCTAATTATTAATAATTAGTTTATTTTCTAAAGTTTAATTTATAATTTATTAAATTTTAACATAATATTATGTATTATAATTATAAATAAAAAAAAAAATAGAAATTAGAATAAAATAATCAGATAAATTTTTCTATTTTTTATAAATATATAAATAGATTTAAATAAAATTTAATTTAAATTTAAATTTAGAAAATAAGAAACAAATTTGTAAGATATTTATAATTAACTTTTATTCTTTTCTTAAAAAATGGGGAATAATTAAGGAAAATCATAGAAAAATAAGGAATTAAAAAAATAAAGTTAAAAAAAGCAGATAAAATAACAATAATTAGTCGGGAATTAATTATTTTAAAGTTTGGATTAAGAAAGTCAAAGAGAAAGTAAATATATGAGCAGAGAATAATTAAAAATATTATAGCAAAATTCTAATATATAAAAAAATTCTACATCTATAATTGCAAATTAGCTAAAAAATATAAACGATAATTAAGTAATAACTTCTGCAAGATTTTAAAACAATAATTAGTTATAATACTAACAATAATAGCAGTAGGAATAGCTGCAAGATTGGGAATAAAATTAAAGCAGTACAAATAATTAAAATATTAACAATAATAATAATAATTAGCAAAATATTAATAAAAATAATAGCAATAATAATAATAATCCACAATAAATTCAACAAATTTAATTTTATTAGCAGAATTATATATATAAAAAGTCAAAAAATGACATTTATTTGCAGACGCCAAGATAAAGAGAAAGTCGAAAAGAAGCTTATAATAATGCTGAAAACGCTTTTAGTGTAAATGTAAGTTAAATTAATAGTGGAGTAAATAATTAGCCAATTAACAATTCTTGTGTAAATTTGAATGTAAAAGACAAAATGTCAATTTTTTAATAAATGAAGCAAAAATAAAAATTTGGACATCAAATGAGTATGAGTTCTTCTTAGGATGGTACCAAAAATAATAATATTAATAATAAACAGTATATGTAAAATAATAATTAATATGGAAATACTAGTTTTTTACAGTCTTTAGAATAATAGTCTAATTTAGGAAATGAAGATAATAATAAAAATTTATAGAAGTTTTAATAAAGATTTAAAAATAATTAGGATGATAAATTTTACTTTTATGAACCATAGATTAGGCCTTAAGAAACTTTTTTTTGTTATAGTAAGGTCGAGGATATGGTAAAAAAATATAGTATAGTAAAATTTATGTTAAAATAAAAATAAAAATACAAAAATAAAACAAGAATTTTTGTATTTAAATTATAAGTTATATAATATTCATTATTTTATCTTTTTATTATTTTTATTAGGGTTAATAAATAAAACAAGAAGATAATTAAGATGAAGATTTGTAAGGTTAATAAAATTTTCGTTAAATTTTAGAGGGATGTTTTTTAAAGAATTAGTAGGATATGAAATTGTTAGGGAATTTGTCAGGAGAAGTTGTAAATAATAAAAATAAAAAATATAATAAAAAGAATTTAATTAATAAATTATAATTTTTGACGAAAAATTTTAATATTTTTTTTTTTTTAAAAGAAATTTGAAATCAGTGCTTAATATACAGGAGATAATGAACTTATTAATTATAATTTGAATTAACATAGAAATTCAAATATTAATTCTTTAGCTGATTAATAGGTTGTTTCTCCCTAACACCAGGAATTCGATGATAGCTAAAATATTAGTCAAGAATAAATGGGAGATGATTTAGATTTCTCTTAATTTTAAGAGTATAATTATTAAAAGGGAGAAAAAATTTTTGAAAATGGAAGGGTATATGAAGGACTCGATTTGGTCACTGGAAAACATTTGGCGATAAAAACTGTAATAAAATTAAAATTAATTATCTTTTAAATTAGAAAATAAATATAAATATATATAAATAAAAAATAATTAAATGTAAGCAAATTTAGGGTATAAAAATAATTTAATGTTATATTAATAAATAAAATAAGCTTTTAAGAAAATTTTTACATTTTTTATAAAAGAAGTCAATATCTAAATTGTATGATATTTTTATATTTAATATATTATATTTTTTTACATTATATTTTATAATTATAAATTTTTTATTGATAATTAATAATTAAGTTTACGAAAATCGAGAGGGAAAATTTAATTATTGATTAAGAAAAATTGTAGGATTTGATGATTTTGTAAAGAGCTATGAGCGACAAATTTTGTTAGTATATAGTTTTTGTGGAATAAGCTGAGGGACAATTAGATATTTTAATGGAGCGAATAGCTGGGAATTCGTTGGAAAATATCATGGAAAAATTTAAAACTTTTTAGCCATCTCTTATTCGACAGTATGTTACCTAAATTTTACAGGCGCTACAAGAATTACATTAAGATTAAATGATTCATGGAAATTTGAAAGCCTCTAATATTTTATTTGATTTGAATGGGACTATTAAGTTGACTGATGTCAATATTTTTGAACTGAATTTCACTAACATCAATTTGCTAAGAAATACTTGTTCTGCGCCTGAAGTAAATTTTTAATAAAATAAAAGATTATTTTTATAATTTTAAAGTTTATTTTATTTATTTAAAATTTCAATAGGATTTTAAAATAAATTTATATATTTGCTTTTATTAAAAATAAAATTGATTTTAATATAATATAATTATTAAATGTTCATTTTATTATATTAGTTGTTATTGGATAATTAATTGTATTATACTTCGGATATTTGGTCTTTGGGGATTCTTATAATATAGGTAATAAATTTGCTAAAAAATCATTTTTTGAAAGTAAAATAAATATTTAATTAGTTTTTAATTTTATTTATATTAAGATGAGCTGTGGAAGTACTCCATGGATAAATTAGGAAGGAAATCCTTTATCTATAGAAAACATAGTAACTTAATTAAAGCATAAACGTAAAAAATAAAAATAATAACTTGAATTTTAAATATTTATAACTTTAACACTATAAATTTAATTTAGATATGTTTCAACTACCTAATTACATTTCTCGGAAATTGAGAAAATTTCTGAAAATGATATTTATTTTGGATCCTTTATAGAGGCCGACAGCAAGCCAATTATTAAAAGATGAGTATATAACTTGTAAGAATGAATCTTTATTTTTTAAATATAATTTTTTTACTAAATTTTGTTAAAATTTCAAAAAAGGTCCTGACGAAGAAACTGATTACTCCAATTAAATGTTGGAAAATAGATAAATAGATAAAATTAAATAAATGTCATTATAACCTGCACAATTTAGTTAAATTTAAAATAGCGTATAATTTTCTATAAAAAGAAATAAAAAATCTGGGAAAGGGGTAAAAATAAATAATATAATATGATTTAACAAAAAGCTTTAAAAATCAATTTAATTATTAATTTTGTTTAACAATATGAAATTAAAAAATATAAGATAATTTTTTATTTTTATAAATAAGACAATGAAATATTCTGCAGAAGATAAAGGGATTTTTAGGTCAAAATAATTTGGCCATGTAATAACTTCTTAATATAATATTATGGACACTCCTCCTATAAAGTAAAAAGCCCACTTAAATGATACTTCTTCAGTCATTCTTTAAAACTAGCCTTCAGAAAACGGTACCAACAACAATAATAATAATAACAATAAGTAAAAATAACGATATAATATCTAAAATTTAAATATTTAATATATTAATATATATATATAAATAATTATATAAAATATTTTATGTTTATTAAATATTTTTTATTTTTTTTGTGATTTAAAGTCGGGTTTTATAAACTAAATTGAAAACTTTGGCTTATTAAGCTCCTTAAAATTATCATATGGATAACGTGGCCGCAAGTCATTTTAACATTAAATAATTTTTAGAAGAAGGTTATGTAAAATCATTTGATAGAGGTTCATAAGTTTCTTAAAATAATTAAAATAATGCGATTTAGACTGAAAAAAAGGTGAATATAATATAAAGATAATTTTTATTATTTTTTTAATTTTTATTTATATAATATCGTTTTAAATATTTTATTTTTAATTTTTTTTATATAAATTAATAAAATAAAAGAGAAATGAATGGAAAAAAAAAGTTTATGAAGAGGTGGAGTTGGAAATGAGTTCTTCCAAAGTTTCAAAAGTTTCAGTAAAAGATTAGCGTTCTGTAAGTGTGGCTCTGGGGATGAAAGGAAATAGGATTTTACAATTTAAGCAGCAAAGTTTAAAATTTGAAGGAAAAAGAGCTAATTAAAATTAAAATAGCGGAAATATATTAGGAAATTTAAATAATTTGTAGAATTCTTAAAAAGCTAATTCAATGTTATTTAATTCCAACAAGAGGGCTACTGGGCCTGTTTTGACTAAAGAAAAATTTTAGGAAAATAACTAAGGCCACAGAAATGGAAGTTTGACAAATAACAATAATAAAAATAATAATAATATTCTAAGTGAGGAAGAATTAAGAAAATAAGAAGAGAATAGAAAAAGGGTAATTTAAATTATTTAAAGCTTTAATTTATATTATAAAATTTTAAAAGTTTAAAGTAGCATTTTAGTTCTATTATAAAATTACTTATTTATTTTAATTTTAATTTTAGTAAGAAATCGAAGAAAGAATGATGAAGGACATATTGTTTGACTAGGACAGTAGTAGCGAAGAAGGTAATTTGAAAATATTTTATTTAATTTAATAAATTAATTGTCAAATAAACAATTATATAACAAATTTAATTAAGTATATAAAAAAAAATGGATTTTTTATAATTTATAAAAAATTTTTCAATAAAAGAGGAATTGAACCCTTCTTTGGTTATGAAGGAAAAAGTTGAAAATCATAAATTACAGTAAAATTAGTAAAAATAGTAACAGTAAAATTCAGAGGATAATGATTCTGTTTAGTTAATAAGTTTAAGATCTAACAATTATCCTAAGTTGTCAAAATCTGTTGAGAAATATATGGAAAATAACAGCAGTTTTTTTGTTTAAAATTAAAATTAAAACCAAAATTAAATTTAAAGTAATTAGTTATTTGAATTTAATTCTGAGTCTGAACAAGGACTAATTAAAACTGAGAGTAAAAATGTTATTAATAAAATGAAATCAGATATTAATTCTTAAAATGATTTAGTTCAGTCTTCTTAATAACAAGAGGATTAGTTTTTGGACGGAGCTTATTAGCCAATTTACCATTTCGAGCCATAAAATTAAGTTTTTGAGTAGGATGAATAAGGTGATTATTAATAAAATAGAGATTAGTTAAATTTTACCCAATAATAATAGTAATAATAACAATAATAAAATTTAAATTATTTGTCAACAAATTTCCAAAGTTAAAAATTGCACTTAGCACCTGATTTTGAAAATCGAAGTTACACAAAATTTGGGCTGGATTAAATTTAGGAAGTTGAAAATGATGCTTCGCCTATGAGAAAAAAAAATAAAAATTTGTAGTTAAATGTGCAGGAAGAAACATTTTAAAACGTTTATACTGATTAATAACAACTTACAAATAATAAACCTGAAAATGGGGAAAATTCTGCATAAAGCAAGAGTTATTCCAATAATACTAATACTAAATAAAGAACTTAAAATAAATTTTTCGGTCCCAAAGTAAGTTTACCAATTATTTATTTATTTTTCATTATTCTTTTAAAATTAATTGTTTAATTATATATTTATTTATTTAATTAATCAATTATTTTAAAAAAATTTTAAAATTTTAACTAAGTTTTCAATTATAAAATCTGTGACTGAACCTAGCGAAAGTATGGATATTTTTAAATCTAGAAATGTTTAAAAAGACTCAAGAGCTTTAGTAGATGCATTTTCCGATGAAAAAATGAGTATATAAGAATATTCAGTAACTTAATTGTCAAGTCCAAACGTGCAAGGTCTTTCTCCCTAAGTTTATTTTAACTAAAACTAAAATTATAAAAAAGATTCTATATCTATAAGACTCGGTAATAAACTAATTTCTCCTAAAAGTTCTTGTGCTTAAAGTTTGTTTTTTTCTAATAATAACTTAAAAAACTAATAATTATAGTAATAATAGTTTATTTAAAATAGAGTTGGGATAAATCTTAATAATTAAAAATAGTTAGCTGTTTAGGGAGATAAAAATAACGAATGCGAATTGGAAGATAATTTAAATAGTCATATTAATTTAGAAAATGAGGGAAATTAATTAGAAAATATATAGTATGACAGCTAAGAAGAAAATTTATCTTCTTTTGAAGAGATGAATGAACATAAAGAGATAAAAAATAGTGGAATAAAGTATAATAAATCATATTAAGAAGAATATAATTTAAATAAAGTTTTTGGATAAGGCTTCAATAATGTTAATAATAATAACAATTCAAATAATAGTAGTAATATTTAGTCAAATAATATAAACAGCTTTTTAAATATTACTGTTAATAATTTAAACGTAAATAATATGTCGGCAAGCAAAAGGAAAAAATCCAGTATCGAAAATAATGAATTAAAAATGTCAAATTCTGGAGTTAAAAATTAAAAAAAAAAGGAAAAAAAGGGAAATAAGGAAAATGATTTATTGATATCTGAGGATTTGGATTTTTTTAATAAAATGAGTTAAAATTAAAAAGGAGAAGGTTAGGACTGGGATTTGTAATAATAGACTAAGGAAATTAGTAAATATGTTTCAAAAATGTAAAAGAATAATTTGTCTAATTATTAATTATAGTAGAATAATAATTAGGAAGTTAAAAAATAAAATAAAGAAAATTAGACTAATAAAGGAGAAAATTGGTTTAGTTTTAATTAAATTAATATCAACTAAGGTTCTAAGGGATCTAAAGAATCTAGGTCTACATAAAATAATATTCATTCCAATCAAGAATTAGTTGAAAAATGAAACTTTTGTTATATTACATTATTTTATTTTTTTCTGCTTTTTATTTATATACAAGCAATTCATAATTTATTTTGTGAATATTTTTAATATTTAAAATTGTTAATTTTATATTGTTTAAAATTTTAATTAAAATATGTTTATATTTGAATTTATATGTATATTTGCTTGTAATATGATATTATGAGAATAAAAGTATATAATATAATAAATATAATTAAATTAATTTGTGTAAGATATTGCGAATAAATAAATTTATTAATTTTAATAATTTTTTATTTAAATCATAAAAATATTTGACATCCTTTTCCTTCTAAGTTCTGGATTCTTGATCTTAATCTAGGGAATTTTTAATCATTTTCACCATATAATTCGTATTACCATTCATACCAAATAGATGTTTTATTTGCCTTTCTCCAAATATTAATGACCAAAGTATCAGATTTATAAACAAAGAAGGGTTTCTATATAATAATTTCCAATCATAAATCATAAATAAATTATATTAATAAAATTATTATATATTTTAATACAATTTATTAAAAACAATTATTATTTTGGCATGTTACTATAATAATTAAAAATGAAATTAGGAATTTAATTTTTTATTTAATTTTTTTAAATTAAATTTTTTATATTTATTTCATATTATTTTTATATTTATTTTAAATTTAATTATATTTATTTAATTATATTTACATCAAATGGGATAAAAATTGGGAACCAACTGAGCATGTCTGGAGTATGTGTGTCTGGATTAATGCTCATTAAAACATCAGAGTGTAAAACTGATTCAAAAAATCCAGCAAGACCGTGTAAGTAATTATTTTCTGTGAAATTGAATTTTAAACTTTTAAATTATTTAAATTTCTAGTTTTAATTTGGGTGTGTAAAGGTAAATACGGACTATATTTTAGAAGTATAGTATTTTGTGTTCATATAAACCAAATAGGTTATGTCTCTTTTGGGACAACAGTCTGAAATTTGTTGACAGGCCACTGGAGTCAAAAAAGATGTATAGTTGTAGGGGATACTTATTCCGTCTTCTTTTAAATATTGTTATGCCCACTCTAAACATTCTGGGGAAAGCTCGTTATCTCCGAAACTTCCTAAAAGCTCACTTAAAAGTATATCAGCTTTTTTCTAAATTTTTTGAAAAAAATTAATTGTTAAACAATAATTATTGTATTACTCTGGTTGATTTTAGAATCAAAATTTAATTATTTAGGGAATATTTTAATTTTAATTTATTATTTATATTAATTATTGCTATTTTATATACATTAACAAAGTAAATTAAAATCAATAAATATTTAAGATTAAAGTACTCCCTGAATAATTAAATTTAAATCAAAAAATCAACCAGAATAATATTTAATTAATAAACATTTTTATTATATATATTTTTAAGTTCTCATTTATTAGAAATTAAATCAAATATCGTAACTGGAATTTATTATTATTTTTTTGCATAAATGTATAGTTAGATATCTTAAATAATAATGCTAAGTATAATAAAAACTATTTTAATTTATTTTTTTATTTTTAATTTTTTACTTCAGGTTACCACAATTTCATATCTTTAGCTACCAACTCAACTCTTCCTTTCCACTCAGAAGCGTATTTTTCGTTTAAATATTTGATAGTTTAAACAGCGTAAGGATTTTTTTCGACTGCATAAATATAGATTTTCCTATTAGCTCTGTCCGCAGCTTTTAAAGCTCTTCTCAAAATAGGGGCCCGTCCGGCTCCGACAAGGAAAATTACAGTAGTATCTTCCATATTTTTCGTCATAAGAGCCTTATAAACTGCTTCTTCGTAGAGGTTGTACTTGGGCTCGTCTGCTTCGAAAACTTGGTAAGTTCCTGATTCTAAGTTGTGCTTGTAGGGTTGAAGGGGGTCTTGTAACACGTCGTAGAAATCTACTGTTAACATTTGTTCTTCGTTCATCTAAAAATTTTATTTAATTTATTTTTAATTAATTGATAAATTATTTAGTAATTTTGCTATTTATCTAATTTTTTTTTTGTTTATCGATTTTTTATTTATTTTATTTATTCTTTCATATTTAGTTTTTTTTATATGGTCGGTATTATTTTAAAAATATTTTTTAATTATAAAAGAGTTGGTGTTTACTAATTCCATTTTATTTTTATAATTTTAAATTTAATTTTTTAAAATTTTAAGTATTTTATAATTTTTTTTAATGTTACTTTAGGCTGTTTCCCAAAAACGTAGCAAAGGTAATTTTTGTACTCCAAATCAGGTATTTAATTATCTTATTAGGTTTAAATTAAAAAATTGGGTTGATATTTAAAAACATCCAAAATAAAAGCTTCGTGATCTTTTGACAAAATTGGCATATTTTTTGAATTTTATGTAAATATTTTAGTGGGAATTTCGATCAATCTTAGATTTTCCGCTTACCATCTAGCTAATATGTTCTATAATTATTTTTAAAATTTTAATTAATTTAGTTTATACATATAAAATAGTATTATATATTAATATAAATTTAATCATAGTATTAAATTTTAATAATTACTTAAGGAGGAAGATTTTATCTTACTTGTAAGGCTACACCTAAAACTTTTTAACTACCAAAATTAAGTGATTATTTGATAGATTAAAATAAATCCCAAGTGTCATGTTCTTTATTAGCTACTAAAGGAATACTTAACCAAATTTAACAGCTACCAAAAAATTGGTTTTTGTGTAGCTAAATTGAAAAATTAATTTAAATTATAATAAATAAATAAAAAATATTAACTACTATAAATGCAACTAAATTTCAGTTTATAAATATTAAATTTTTATTATATTTATATCTATATAATTATTTTTAGCCTATTATATAATATTAATATATAAAAGTTTATTTTTTTGTACTTTAGAAATGGTTCTAATGAAATTTGGACAATTTGAAGATTTTGGGAAAGGTAAAATTATGGCATAACACCCTAAATAGGCCGCATATCCAATTTCTTATTTTAATAAAAATTTATTTAATTTTGCTTCTTCTTCGTCTTCACAGTCTAAATCCAAATTTGAACATCTTAAAGCAACTTATTTCCAATTGTTAAGAATCATATCTAATTTTAATAATATAAATTCATTAAATAATAATACATAATAAAAAAAGTCTTGAAAAATTTAACTATTATATATAATTTTTATATTTAAATTTAATAAATATAGTGTATGTAATATATTTTAATATACGCGTTTTAAATGTATTATATTAAACATATTAATAAAATTTTTATTGTATTTAATAATTTATATATATATATTTACATTTAATTATAATTATAATCAAATTTATTATTATATTTATAACTATTTTTTAATATTTTTAAATTTAAATTACCGGATTTAATGTGGGTGGAATCATGTAACTAGAATTTATTTTTTTCTCTTTTAATATCTTTAGGGAAAATAGAAGTTACTACAAAATCAAATCTAAAACTTTTTGCTTTGTCGAATTCTGATTTTAAATTGATTTTTTTTGTGTCATTAGGGATTTCTTTTCCCGTGTATAAAGTGTATCCACTTGTTGGTATTTCGTATCCCATTAAATTTGTATTTTTTACTTTTTTTTTATAAAAATTTGTTTGAAAATTTGTGTAGGTTTTATGGTTTTTTAAAAAGTTTATATTTTTTATTAAAATTATAAATTTATAAAAAAAATTTTTGGAGAAAAATAGATAAAAGCTAGAATTAATTAGATTTTAAGATAGTATAATTAAAATAATAAAATTAATTTTTTGTATAAATAAATAAAAACTATATATATTTAAAAAAATAATTAAATTGAAAATAAAAATTATAGAAAAAAAAAAAACTATATTTCGATGCTAATATTTTAAATATAAGACTTTTAAAAATATTTATAATTTTTTAAAGTATATGAAATGAAATTTGTAATATAATAATGTAATGTAATATTAATATTAGTTTATTTTAATTTTCAATGTTTTATTTAAATATTTTAATTTTAAATGTTGTTTAAACTATTAACGTTTTTTTGAGATTATAATTACTAGGTTTAATTTTAAATTTGACTTTAATTTTAATTTTTTATACAAAATTAGTTTAATAATTTATCATTTTTATTTTTTTATTCCCTATTTTAATTATCATTACTATAATTTCCAGAATTTTAAATAGAAATTGATCTTAATTTAATAGTCTTGTTCTGTTTGACAGAAGTTTTATGTTATTATTCTATAGATGCTTTATTTTCATTTTTATCCTGTTCATCTATTTCCAAATCTAATTTAAAAATATATAAATAAATTAATTTTAAAAATAAATATATTAAAATATATTAATATTTAATTTGTTTAATTTTACTTTTCATATTTTTTATATTGTCTTCTAATTATTGTAATTTGTTAATATCTAATAAATCATGACTTGAATTAATTTTTTTATAAATGTGTTTGTTATTATTGATGGAATTATTTTTATAAATATTATTATTTTTTTCATCTTTTTTAAAAAATTACTTCAAAATTTAAAATTTATTTTAGAATTAATCTGGATTTTATTAATTTAAAAGTTGTTTTTATTATATATTGCTTTAAGGAATATTTTGCCACTGAAATTAAAATTTTTCATCTCTATCTGTATCATGTATAAATTGCTTCATCTATTTAATCTATTTGGAAATCAATTCTTGGTTCTTAATTTATTATTATATTTATTATTATAAAGCGCTATTTTTATTTTACTACTATTACTAAGATTATTATTGTAAATTGGAGATATTTTAATTGTTACTGTGATTTTCAAAAAGAACTTTATCATGAATATTTAATTTATTATATTTTTGCTAAATTTTTGTTATATTTTTTTGTCCCAAATTTTACTATATTTATAAATTTGGAAATTAATTATTATTGTGAATATTTAAATTTAAGTATTCATCTTCTGATTTAAATTTTTTCATTAAATTTTAAGGTTTGAACCCGACTTTTTATAATATTTAAGTGTTTCTTCTTTAATTTAATTAGGCATTTATTTATTATTCTTCATTTTACATTTTAAGTGACTCCTAATTTTATATCTTTATTTATTAAAGAAAAATATTATTAAAATGTTAACTAATTTATTTAAAAATTTATATTATGGAAATTATATATTTTTTCGTAAAATTTTTTAGAATATTGATTATAATATGATAAAACTATATCTACTAAATTTATGAAGATTATGTATAATTATATTATTTACTCTTTTTTAAATGGGTTCATTTATGTTGCAATTTGTACTATTTTTTAAAGGTTTTTATTATTAAATTTGAACTATTTCATGCATTTTTTCATTGATATTTTAGCTTAAAATTTAATTTTAACTTTTATTATTAAGATTTTAATTAAAATTTTTTTTAAAATGTTTATATTGATATTTCTATTTTTGTAAAGGATCATGTGAATTTTATCTTTATATTTGATTTTTTTTTTCAAATAAATTGTTTGAAAAGGGAATTTTTTTAACACTATTTTAAAAATTATTGGAATTTAGTGTATTATCATTAAAAGATTTTAAGTTATAGTAACTTATATTTTTACTATTAGTATTGCTATTAATTTATTATAAATTTATTTAATTATTATTGTTTTTTTAATTATCTTCTTATTATGATCTTTAGGAATATAACTGTATATTATTTTTTGGGTTCTAATTTTAATTATTGTAACTGAAATTCCTTTAATGTAAATTTTTAGATAATTAAAATTTCCTAGGAATTCTAAAAGGAGAAAAACAGGGATTTTAAAATTTTTAATTGATTAATTTTTAATTTCCGGTTTCTTTAAATTTTCTATGAGTGTGAGAAGAGGAAGATGATTTCTTTTTTTACATTTAAAAGTTAAATTTTTCAATTTCTTTTTAATCATTGTTAGGAACCATAAAGCTCATATTTTTGCCTAAATCATAAACTTCCTATGAATTGTTTTCGTTTTATTCTTCATTTTAATAATTTTTATTTTCTATATTAGATTGATATTAATTTTAGATTAAACTTTTATCAGGGCTTATATCTTAAATTTAAAAAATTTAAAATACTTTATATTTCATAAAAAAAAAATTTAGTAAATTTGATACTAATAAATTAAAATTACTTTATTTTTATTATTATTAATTTTAGGTTAGTTTATTTTTAATTTCAGGGTTTGGGTTGCTCCAAGCTGAAGTCAATTTATTTTAATTATTACTTAATTCTTATACGCTATTTTATTAGTTAAAAGAATCAGCTGTATTTTAAGAATTTCCAGATATATCAACTTATTGCTATTTTAAATAATGCTTAATAAAAGTAAATAAAAATATATGTTGTATATATTATACTATATGAATTTATATTTAATTAATTTTATTTAACAAAAAATATTATTCTTATAAATTTGGATATCAAATAATAATTATGCTATATATAATATAAATTAATATAATTAATTTTGGAAGTAAAATATAATATAGTTTTTTTTTACTAGTTTCTGGTTATTTATAGATTGTTGTTTTATTTAAAACAAAGGTGAATGTAAAATTTAAATTTTTCTTTTTCCAGAACAATGAACGGTTTATTTTTAGGGACTACATTTTTATATCAATTATTTTTCTTTTGAAATACTGTTTTTATTACTATTTTGATTTTAAAAATTACTGTTAATTGTATTTTAATTCCTATAATTTGAATTTTATATTAAAGAAAGGTTTTCATGTTGCAAACTTGATACATGTATTTTTTTTTTCTCTTCTATATTTTAACTATTTTGTTTAAACAAAACCTAAAAAGGAGGATTATTTTATTAAAAATTTTAAATGTTTTCCTTTGTATTCTAATCTATGGATTCCTTTTATTTTTATTCCTCTTTTTAAAAATTCAATTATTTTTTGTTTGGTTCTACATTATTATTAAAATCCGGGCTATTATTTGAAGAGTTTTTAGAAATATTTATCAATTTTTGATTGCTATTTATAGAAGGCTCTTATGGGGTATTAGCACTTGTGTCTTGCTCCTCATTTTTTTCATGCTAAAAATATGCAGTTTTTTTAAATTGTTCGATATTTTTGCTATCTGCTAAATTCTAATTTTTTGATAAAAAAAACAAAAATATAATAAATATTATAAGATAATTTAAAATTAATCAGTCTATATGTATAAAAAGTTATGAACTTTTTAAATTAAATAAATAATTTTTAGCCATATATATTGATAAAATTTTTTAAAATTACTAGCTTTTATTTCATTTATTTATATTATATTAGTTTTTTATAAATTTACTTAATTTTTTTCTTAATTCAAAAATATTGGGTTAGGGGTACTATGACTTTGTTATAATTATGGATCTGTAAATGTATTAGTTAAATCTTGTTATATTGATACCTTAGCTAAATCAATCATATATTTATTATTATCGTTTGACTTATATATAATTTATTATATATTTTCTTTTTTTTTTCTTTTTTTTTTCTTTTTTTTGTAGATTTTTTTGTAAATAAGATAATATAATTTTTTATTTTTTATCATTTCAATTTATTTAAAATTTTAGATAATTAATTTATGTTTAAAAGAAATATTGTGAGTGAATATTTCTTAAATTTCTGCTTGAATATAATTCAAATTATTAAATACCAATGCTCAGAGTTAAAGTGCCAAACTATATAGATTTTTTTCATTAAATATTAAAGAATACATTATTGTTTATAGCAATGATAAAAATATAAGTTAATATATATGAAAAACACAAGTATATAAAATTTTTATTTTAAAAATTTTGGTCTTTTTATCATTCCTTTAAATAAATTAAATTAATATTATAGAAATTCAATATGAAAATAGATTATTTTATATAAAACAAAATATTAATATTTATATTTTTATAAAATTTGGATTTTTTATACTGTAAAATGATACATTTAAATATGAAAGATATTTTATGGTTTTAAAACCTTACATAGTAAATAATTATATTGATAATAAAGTTAAATAAAAATAGTAATTTTAACTATAAATTATTATTAACGTAAATATTTAATGAATAATTATTAAATACTATCATATTTAATGGAATAGATGAATTTATATAATAATTAAATAAATATATTGTTTTATTAATAAATAAATTAATAGATAAAAAAAGAGTATTTAATAACTTTTACTATCCTGTAAGTTTTTATAATTTCAAATTTAAATAATTCATATATATCTACATTTTAACTTAGTAAATAACAAAAAAAAATCTGAATGTTTTATGAAAAAAACTTGTGTAATTTTTTAAATTATAAGAGTTTTAATAATATTTTGAGTATTTTATTTAAAAAATAGAATAAAATATTCATTTTTATACATATTTGTATTTTAATATAATTGATAGTAAAGAGTTTAAGAAAGTTTAATAGGTTTTAATTAAAATATTTTAAAAATGATATTAATTTATAAGTTTTAATTAATTTAAATACAAATTGATTTGATACAGTTGAGTAACTATGATTTATAAAATATATTTTAGTTTGCAAATAATGTAAATAGAAATATGTAAAAATAATGATTTTATTTTTTTAACTCCATACATTTTTGTAATTTGATATATATATATAAAAAATAAAATAAAAAAATTATTTAATTATTTTAATATTATTTTATAACTTAAATATAATTATAATAATAATATTTCGCTCCAACTTTTGTTATAATGATTTACAGGTTTAATAGATATTCAAAATATATATGATAAGAATGGAATTAACATTACTTAGGATTTAATTATTAAGTTTTTAAGTTATCAATAAAACCCTTCATAATTATAGTAATATTAAAATTAGATGTTACTTAAACATATAAAAGAAATTATTATTATACATTAATTTTTATTATAACAAAAAATAAGTTTTTTTGAGAATATTTTATTGGATTATTTAATCGATTAAAATAAAGTTTAATTAAAAATTTTGAATAATAATTCTTAGTATATTAGCTTTTTAAATATTTTAAATAAATTTGAAAAGTAAATATGCATAAAAATTAATTTAGGATTTTACATATATATTTTAATATTTTATTTTATTTTACTTTAAAATAATAAAAATATTATGATAAATAATATTATATAAAAATTTTATATAAAACCATTTAATTTTTGAAATTTTTATTTCAATAATTAAAATTTAAATATTGCTTGTATTTATTTTTTTACGAAATGCTTAATTATTAAATATATTGATAAATAAAAATATGTTGTATTATAGAATTATGAATTGCAAATGCATTTTGATTTTTTGATTTTTAAAATTACAGAAAAACAAAAAATAAAAATAAAATCATTTAAAAAATAAATTTTATTATATCTAAAAATGATAATGTCAGAATTAGAAAAATCGATAGAAAACGAATAATAATAATTAAATAAAAGTCAAAATATTTTTTAGAATTAAAATAAAAATGAATCTTTTTCTTAGTATAGAATAAACAGTAGAAAAAATAGTTAATTGCAAAATTAAATTTTAATTGTTTATTAAAGTGAAAATTAAAATTAAGATAGAAGTTTTTCTTAAAATAATTAATTAAATGCTAGTGAATTATTGAATAAAAGTGACAGAAATGGCCAAAATATGTAAAAATAGTTTTAGAATTAATTTGATTAGCTTTAAAATTAATCTTATTAACGAAGCCATTCCAATAACAGTTAAAAGAGTTAAAAAAATTAAAGCAATAATTATTTTAATGTTAATAATAATATGTAATAGTAATTTTAAAATGAATAGTAAATCTAAAATTTATAAAGTTAATAATAAGAGATTTAATAATCAAGTGCATAGTAAAGGTAATAAAACTATTTTTCTAAGGAAAAAAGAGATTCCTAATTTTAATAAGCATAATAATCTACTTAGTAAATTGAAAATGAAAGTTAATAGTGGAAAGATGATTTTTAAATATAATAAGATATTTAAGAAAGATTGAAATAAATAAGAATGACGTTGGGTTTAGATTAAAGCGTTTAATATCCAAGAAAGGAATAAGCAATGGAAGATTAATAATTATTTTAAAAAATAGATTAAATGGTTTAGTTAGAAAAAAGTTTAAATTAAAGTTAGTACAGTTAAAATAAAAATAACTTCGTTAAAAATAATAATAGTTATGATAAAAATAGTATTATTTTGAGTCATAATGAAAATTCAAATTTTAAAAATCTTAGTTAAGGTAAAGTTTAAAATTAGGGAGTAAACTATGGAAATAATTAGATTTTTAGTTAAAGCTAAAATAAGAATAAACTTGAAAATAGCAATAATAAATTTAATATAAATGGTTATCGAAATATTGATTAAAGCTAGATGTCTTAATAATAAGTTAAAACTTATAAGTAAAATCATAGTATGAAAAATTCAATTAGTAATATGTAGATTAATTAGTTAAATGTAATAAAAAATAAAAATAATATATAAATATAATTATAATTTATATTATTAATATAAAGGATTAGAGTGACCACAGTTATTAATATTCAAAAAGTAATGATAAAAATGCGTAATTAGAGTAAAATAATTATAATTAAAGTAGAAATGATTAATCATTAGTTAATTTTACCAATAATAATTCATTTGTTAATTAATAGAATTAAGGCAAAAATTAAGAAAATGATTTTTCAAATAGCTAAAGAAATAATAAATTTATAAAAAATGATAATTCTATTAGTAATATTATATATGGTAATAATTAAAGAAATTAGAATGATCACTAAAATATGAATCCATTTTCTAATAGTAATAGTAGGTTTATAGATAATGAGAAAACTTTAAACAGTAATAATAAAATGAATTAAAATGATAAAAGTAAAAATAAAAATCAAGGTATTTAAAAAAAAATATTTTGAAAATACTATATAAAAATTTAAATAAAGGTTTTTTTAATTCGTATTATTTATAATAATTTTTTTTTTATTTTATAGAAAGAACTGAGATTTCGGGTTTAAAACAATATGACATGGAAAATACTTTTGGGAAATAGTATGAGGAAAATAGCCAAGATGAAGATTTGAGACATGTTTTCAATTAAGAACTTTAAATGCAAAGATTAGAATAAGCTTTAAAAAGCAGCAATTATCGACCTTATTCTAGTAATAACAATAATAAATTTTCTTAAAATAAAAGAAATTAGGAAGAATTACATGAAAAAGTAGTTGAACTATATGAGTCAACTTATCAAAAAAATAACACAAATATTAATGATAAATAAAAATAAAATTAAAATTAAGATGAATTTTAGTTAAATTAGAAAAATTTGATGGATAAATTTTAAGAGTAAGGAGGGACCTATTATACTTATGAAACGTAAATGACTTAATAATAAGATCAAAATTAATAATAATAAAAAAACCAGTTTTAATAGGATAAATAGTATAGTGATTAATTTTAAGAATTATTTGTCAGGACTTAAAGTAATGAAAGCAAAAATTTACATGATTCAGCTATTTAAATACAAAATTAATAGTAAAGTTAAAATAAAAATAAAAATTCCAATTAATAATAATAAAAAAATTATGATATATTATTTGAAAATAGCAATTTAAAATAGAAGAATGGAAATTATATGAATAAAAGTAATAAAAATAATAATGATAATGATAATGATAATAATAATAAGAATAATTTTATTTTGGAAAAGGATTAACAAGAATAAAATTAATAATAAAAATAATAAATTATTTAGCATGGTTAAAATTAGTAGAATAAAAATTTTTAAAATAATAATATTAGCTAGGAACAATAAATGGGCTTAGTTACCGGAAGTTTTTAAGGAGTTTCTTAAAATTATATTTAAGATAATAATAATTAATATAAAATTATTTAAAATTAAATGTAAAATTAGAATAAATAAAGAAAAAACTAAGAATAAATTAAAATTATTAATAGCAATGAAGAGGAGGATAAAAGTATGCCTAATTTAAATTAGGAATAAAATAATATAGGGAACTTAGAATAGTATTTAATTAATGGCCAATTTAGTAATTTGACTAGTGATAATAATTATTATAATGATTTTTAAATGATTTCAGAAAAAATCAGAGAAAATTATAATTTTGAAGAGACCAAAACTAGCTCAATAAATTAATCTGAGTTGTTATAATTATTTTTGGAAATTTAAAAAAAGTAATAAAACTAAATTGAAGAGTTATAAAAATGTAATTATGTTGAATTTTTTATATCAAATTAATTTTTATTTTTTTGTATTTAGAATTAAAAGAAGAAAGAAGACAAAATGAATAATAATCAGATAAATAAAGTTAAAATAATGATGAAATTGATAAAAAGAAAAAAAATAGTTAAAATTAGTTTAATACTGAAAGGTTCGAAGAAAAATTTGAAGAAAAATTTAGAGAAAAGGAAAAATAATTGGAAGAGTTAAAAAACAAATAGATTGATCATTTTATATAGATTAATAATAATAATGATAAAAGTTTTGAAAGATATAAAACTTTAAATAGCAATAATACTACTAATAATAACATTAATGCTAATAATTTTAATTATACTCAAACTTAAAATAATAATAATAATTAGTCTAAAAATTTGAATTAAAATTTCAACAGCTAGCAAAGAATTTTATCTCATACTGATAATGAAAGCAAATAAAATTTACTTCTTTAAATAGAAGAGTAATAATATAAATAGAAATAATAAGGTAATAAAATTTTTTATAACGATTAAAATAATAATTTAATGGAAGAAAATAAACAAGGCTAATAATTAATTGGAAATTCGAATATTAATGATAATTAAATCGTAAATTTGAAAAATATTCAAGATAAAGATGGGCTTATTTGGCAATTAAAAAAAGAAATTTAAACACTATAATTTGATTTAAGTGTTAGAAATTAGGCTGAACGGGCCTTAAGAATAAATTATTCAAATTTATAGAATTAATATAATATAAAATAGGAAGAGTTTGAAACTGGTAAAAACTCATTTTTTTTAAAAATTTTAAAAAATAATTAAAAGATTTTAAATAAAATTGAGTAATATATTTTTTATTTTTATAAAGAAATTTTGTAATATGAGAACAGGATTTTACATTTATAAAGAACTAAAGAAATAATAGAAGAGGGAGAAGAAAATTAAATTAAAGTTGTCGTATTATAATTGGAAAATGAATTAGGACAGTTATAATCTTAATTACACATGGCTGCCAAAGAAAAATCTTAATTAGAACAAGAAAACGAGAAATTAAGGAAAAATTAGGGACATTTTGAAAATAAAATGTTAAAAGATATAGAAGATAAATATAAAGCTGAAATGAGAGATTTAAAATATTTTATGGAAAGTCTGAAAAAAGAAAATTAATTACTCATTAGCTTTTAATATTAACATAAAAATTCGGAATAAGGTTAAAATATAAATTAAAATAATTTTAATGATAGAAATTCTAGTTTTAGTCATGTAGGAAATAGTTCGAATAATATTAGTGTTAAAAAAAAGAAAATGAGTTAAAATATTTCAAATAATTGTAATAAAAACCATGATAAAAAGGATATAGATGTAAATCCCTATTATTTATGTAAAAATTGTGAAAAAACTTAGAAATAAGCTTAAAAATAAATAAAGGAAATAGGAAAATTATAAGATGAGAAATACGATTTAGAGTAAAAATTGGAGTGGACTGAATTTTAATTGAAAGCTTATTTAAATAACAATAATAATTATTTAAACGGTAAATAAACAATGTTAAGCAAAAATTTAGCTTTAAATTAGAATAATAAAATAAAAATTAATGGAGAAATTTAAGAAGAAATAATAATACCTCTATAATAAAGAAGATTAAAATAGGCATAGGAATTTGGACATTATTGGAAGGAAAAAAGTTAAAAATTGGCATCTATTAGCTAAAATTAAATAATTTAGTTGAAAAAATAGTTAGAATAGTGTAAAAAGCAACTTATGATGTAATAAAAAAAAAATCTACATGAGTGTTAGAATATGGTAAAAGAAGGAGTAAAAGAAATTGAGAACGAAAATAATAAATTAAGAGAATAAATTTATAAATTGTAGTAAAAGAACAATAAAAATATGTAGAAATTATCAGAGTTAAGAAGTAAACTTAAAATTTAATAGTAATAACAAGATATAGGACAATATTAAAATTAAAATTCTGGATAGTAAAATTTAGTTTATCCTAAAAATTTTAATTAAAATTAGTCAAAAAATTTTAACAATATGTAATAAAACTATTAAAGTTTACCTGAAAAGGAAAATAACTATAATTTTGTAAATTATAACAATCTAAATGAATAAAATATATCATAAATGAGCCACTTTTATCCTTTTTAACATGATTATTAATCTTAATTGTAAAATTAAAGTTAAAATTAAAATTTAAGATAATTATAAAATTTTTAAGATATTTAGGATTTTTCCTAATAATAATAGTAATAATATATGGAATCATAAAACCAATAGGATAATTAAATACCATAATAAGATAATAATATATATCCTTCTATGAAATAATAAAATAGTGCTTACAATATTTATAAAAACGAGGCAGATAATAGTAGCTTCTAGAATAATTTAAGCAATTTTAATAAATAGTTTTAACTTTAACAGTTTGAAAATAATTAGAATAATTAGAATTCTAGTTAATTTTAAACTTTGGACTAAAACTATGTTGACAATATGAGTTATAAATAGAATTAATTTTACAGTTAGAGTTAGGTTTTACTGAGTGGTTAAAAAAACACCAATTAAAATAAAAATAATAATAATAATTATAAAAATAATAGTGTCAGAAAAAATATGCAAAAAAATGTTAAAAGAGAAAGAGATTATACTGTACATACTTATGGTTATTAAAATAATAAAGATTAAGATTAGAATTTAAATGGCGGAAATAATTCCTACAATAATTTTAATCAAATCGATAAAAGTAAAGTTTAAAATAAGAATAGCAAAATTAGCATGAAAAAAAAAAGGTCTGCTAAATCTGTTTCTGGTTATGGAAAGCCTCCTATAAACAGTTTAAATTAATGATTATATTAGGGTTATTTTATTTACTTTTGTTTTTCACTTTTATAAAAAAATTTATAAATGTTTATATATAAGTTGTTATAAATTATGTTAATTATAATTTAATCAATTAATGTTTTATATATTAAACGAATAAAATAATTAAAATAAGACATTTATATATTTATAACTATATTTAAATTTTTTATTATATATAAATATAGAGAAATTTATATAATTAATAGAATATATATTTTAAATCATTTTTTAGTTAAAGATACTAATGAATATCTTAAATAGTTCAAAATTGATTTTAAAATATTTTATAAATAAAAGGATATTCTCCAAAATATAAATCTAATTAGTTTTTCTTCTTTTTTCAGTAAATTTCGAAATCTGAAACTAAACCCATATGATCACTAGGGTAAATGGTGGGATCAGTTTCAAGACATTTATTTCCAAATATTTAACAATTTAAAGGTTTAATATTTCCTCTATACCTAAAATTAAAAAATGAATATTATAAAATAGAATAATAATAAATAATTATATTTATTTTTGTTAAAAAGTTTTTAAATTTCAGAATTTCAAATATTTTTTCTTGATGTAAAAAAATAAAAATTCATATAATTTTTAAGGATATAGCTAATTTTTTTATTATCATATTTTTTTATTTTTTTTTTTCTATAAAATATGTTATTTAATTTGCAGAATATGAATATAATTTTTTTTTTATTATTATAATTTTTTTACCAAATATAATCTAAACAGTTAGCAGGATCTGTATCCATATTTGGTGCTAATAAACCCGTTGGAAAAGTTATTTCAGGTTCTTCAGAGTGTACTGTATAGTGAGTGGATTTAAATCCTGATTCTTCTACAAATCTGTAACATTCTTCAATGGGAGTTGCATTAAAATCTCCACAGAAAATTATGTTAGCTTCTTCAAAATTGGGAATTTTAATTTTTAGCCACAAAATTATTTGTTTTACTTGTTAAAGTCTTTTTAATTTAAATTATATTAGATTTAGCTTTAATATTTAATTTATATATATATTCGATTAAATAAGTTTAGTTTATTTATTTAATTTTTTATTATTTAGGTAAGTTTTATTATTATTTTTTTTGTTGAAGTATAATTAGTTACAATGTTTATACAGTTTATTTATGGGTATGAATATGTATTAAAAATCTACTTATTTATATTTATTAAGATCAATTTTTACCTTTCCCATTTATCCTCGATAGTATGGTGTAGATGAGTATTAACAATATAAAGTTTGCTTTTATTTTATAATTCCATTTCTAATAAATGAGCGACTCTAACTATGCTCAAATGTAATATACTTTAATTTATAACTTTATTTTTAGAGGAAAATTATTTGTCTATAATAACGCTATTCCTATTATTAATATAAATATTATATTAAGTATATTTATTTTACATATAAATTTTATATTTACATTATTGATAAAAATGTTATTTTATTTTAGTTTTCAAATGTATTTGTTGTTAAAATAAAATAAAAAAAGTTGTAAAATAAAATAAAAAAAATTACCCATCAAGCCAACACTCTTTAGCTATTTCTCCTTATAATTATTCTTACCTAATATATATTGGAAATATTATACAATGATTTATATTATTATAAAATAATAAATTTGCTCATAAATATAAATATGTTTTTTCCTTCATCTTTTTTCATAACTATTAAGAATCGATGAGAAATAAAAATGATTTAAAAAAATTATTGATTTTAATTTTAAATACCATGAAATTTGCATTTTAGCACTATGGTGCTCGAAAATATCGTTTCCATCATTATCTTTTACCAATTCATGTAATTATCCCCCGGGTAAAAATGCTACCTCTTGTAAGCCTAAAATTATTTTAAAATTTTAATATTTTGTAAAATATAAAAAAATAAAAATTTTCTCAAATTTTTTACCCATAATATCTGATTTAACTTAATGGATTGTCTGCTTTAAAAATTCTTTTCTTTCAGAATATCGGTCTATATAAAAATTTTGGGTTAGTTATATGACTTTTATTTTATTATGTTAAAAAATTTATATGTTACCCATATGATTTCTGATATTATAAGTGGCAAATTTAAAAGTTTAGGGCTGATTGGTAGTCATATTATTTATTTATTTTTTATTATTTTTTTTTTTTTTTTTTTTTAAATAACAAATTTGTAAACAAAAAATAATCAGAGATTTGAGAAAAAATTTGAGGCAAATTTGGTGAAGTAATTTCTGTTTTTTAATTTATTAAAAATGTTGTAATTTATAAATTAGACTAGTGTATATTTCAGTTATAATTTAATTTTTTCGAAGTTAATAAAATTTAAAGTACTAAAAAATTAAAGTATACGTAATAAACATAATAAATTTTAAGATAATGATATAATAAAATATAAAGTATTTCATTTTTTAATGAATAATTAAATTTTTTAATAAAATTTCATAATTTATTCTTATTTTTAATTTAATTATTTTTTTTAATTAGTATTAATCAGAACTAAAAATACACAATATAAATACATAGAAAAATTCTAAATTTATATAAAGATATTAATGTATAAGAATAGGTTGATAAATTATTAATATAATAAAATCTTAGAATAAAAATATTTATTTATAATTATAATTACAAAAATGATATTACTTTTTATTTCATATTTATACTAATAAAATATGATATGTTAATGACTTAATTTCTTTTATAAATCTGTTTAATTAATAATTATATCAGTTTTTTTAAAATTTATATGCTTAAACTAATAGTTATTATAATTCATTTTAAAAGATTTGTTAATAATATAAAATAATATTAAAATTTTTATTTAAAATTTAAAAAAGTATTACTTATAATGTAAACTGACTTTTTTTCTTCTAATGTCTATGATTTAATTATTCAAAAGAAAATACAATTATTATTAAATTATATATAAAAAAAATTTGTAAAAATTTATTTATCTTTATAATTTGATGACTGAACAAATTATTGAATTTAGTCATCATTAAATAATATAAAAATTATTATAAACCCAAAAAACCTTGCATCTAAATTATAAATAAAAGTCAAATTTAAAATATAGATTTAAAACAAAATTTTTAATAAAATTTATAACATATAAAAATTAAGAGTAGTTTATTATTAATGGAACCAGGAAATTACGGATTTTTTGAGAATTTTTGCGAAGAAGAAGAGGAATTACATGATAATTCTTTTACAAGAAATATAGAAAAAGATAAACACAATAATTAAAATTAAATTTAGGGTTAAAATTAAAATTACAACAATTCCATATAAAACATGTAGAGTAATTCAGGAGTTCATAATATATAGTAAAATTAATTGATAAAAAATGTAGATTAAAATATATAAAATCAAGGAATAAATTAGAATATTAGTATGAATTAGAAGAAAAATTAGGAAATATAATAATTAGATGTAAATTCTAAACAGTTTTAAGTAAGGGGAGAATAATTAAAAGATAATATACCTTTAATGAGATCAGTTTGGATATATAACGAAGAACCTTTACCTAATAAAAAAAATTTGAATCGAATTTTTGAGAAAAATAAGGTTTTGGGAGGATTGTAAGGGTTTATTGGGTGTAGTAATGATTAGGAAAATGATATTTAATAAAATTAATAATAGTAATAATAGTAAAATTAATAAAAAATTTATTAGTAAAATGATTTTGACTAGATTGATTGCGAGAGTTTATTTTAAAATAACTATGAAAGTGAAAATTTTTAAATTTAGCAGTTATTTAGATAAGAAACTTATTTTAAACATCAGAGGGAATAGGAATTGGGAAAATAAATTTAGTAGTAATAATAAGAAAACAAGGAAAATTTACATAAAAATTTGAGAAGGAAAGATAGAAAAAATTCAAATTCTTATTTGCCTAGTTTTGTAGAAAAAATCAGCGAAAATTTGGAGGATGTAACAATTTTATATGAGTCTAAAAATTTTTAATATTAAATATTAGATATTTAATATATTATAAATTTAAATAAATAAAATTATTATTTGAAAATAATTTATTTCAGACTATTGAGGGCATTGATGTTAGTCAGTATAGTGAATTTTCCAAAGGAGAATAAGTTTTATTAAAATAAGTAGAAAACTTTTTGTTTATAGAAGAGAAAAAGGAAAATTAAGGTGCAGATTATTATTTTGAGAAATATTTTATAAAAAATTACTCTAGATTGCTAGAAAAATTGAAATAATATTCTCAATAAAGTAGGTTAACCGGAAATTAGTTTCTAAAATTTGCATTTGCTTTTGGAACTGTACTTGTAGAAGAGCTTATAAATTTTATAAAAAAGTGTGATAGTGAATTTTGTTTTAATTAAATAAAAAAGTAAGAATTGTAAAAAAAAAGTGCAGACATTTCTTAGTTTTAATAATAATAAATGACTTCCATATTCAATAATAATAATAACAATTAATTAAATTAAAATATAGGACAAAACTAATAGAATAAATTTTAATTTGAACCTGGAAATAATATTATTAATAATTAATAAAAAGATGATTATTCAAAAAATAATTTATTTTAATAAAAAAAATAAGATTAGGGCTAAAATAAAGAATAGAATTTTATAAAATTAACTAATAAATAGGAAATTATAAGTAAAAGTGTCAATATTAATGTAAATTAAAACTAAAATTAAATTTTTCAAAATAAAGTCAGTGAGTTTTATTAAGAGGAGTCTAATCATACAAGTAGTTTTAATTCTCAACAAATAACATAGGAAATTACAACATAAACTTAAACCTAGATTTAATCTAATTAAAATTAAAATCAAAGCGTAATTATTAATCAAAATAATTAAAAAAATTAAACTTATAATTAATTTATTAAAAATGAAGACGTAACCACTTCTCAATAATTAAAATAATAGGTATATATATTTATATAAAAATAACGATATATTATTAATATTTAATTTGTTATATAAAATATTAATTAGAAATAAGTATAAAAATAAATTGATGAAGAATCATCGTCTTCTTAGATTGATTTAAGTTAAATTTATTAGTTGCCTAAATTTGAAAAAAGTAATAATTGTAGTAATAAATCCAGGAAAACTTTTACCAATTAAGAAACATAAATTTTAAAATTTTACATGTAAAAATACAACACAATTCCTAATACTATTATAGAATAATTTGCTAAGTAAACTGGGAGAACCAGTTCGGCTGTTATGTAAAAAATTATTAGATTGAAAAAAAATGCTGAAAAAAGTAAAGATTAAAATATGTCTTAAAATAATAATTAACAATAATTTAATAGTAATTAGTAATTGTAATGTGAATTGGAATTTAATGATGGTTAAATTTAAAATTTAAATAAAAATAATTAAAACTAAAATGAAGGGAATAATAGTAATAATTAAATAAATAGTTCAGGAAATTTAATATAAAATAATAACCAATAATAACAAAAATAAACATAGGAAAATTCTAATAATAATAATTTTGAGAATAATTTGGTGAATAAAATAAAGGACTAAAATTAATAATCTTTGGAAATTTAGTTGGTAAGAGTTTTATATAATATGGGAAATTAATAAGGAACTAAATAGGATATATTAAATGAATTAGAAGTATTAAATAATGAAAAAAAAATTAATTTACCTGAAAATTGGAATAAATCCGCTTCTTAATTATTAGCATCAAGTAAATATTTTGAGAAAATTAAAGGAGTTTTTTCTCTTAGTTATGACCCTGATAAAGGCTAAAGATTAAGTGTTTCTGATTTATAAAGTTAAAAATCTAAATTACAGTATATATTTGAAAATTATAGTGGGAATAATCTAGATTTGGGCTAAATTTTGAATTTTTATTTAGATATGTTTTGTTAATAATAAATGATGGAAGATGTAAGTCAAAATTTTGAAAAAAAATTGAAATTAAGTATATAAAAAAATTTGAATTAGTATGACTGTTTTGACAAGTCCAAAAGTAAAACAATGTATACTTTAGCTGATAGAATAAAATAAGAATTACAATAGTGTGATTATATGGGCTTTTACACGTAAGGTTAATAATAACAATGGTAGACTTAATAGTAATAATAGTAAAAATAAATCATAAAAATTGAGCAAACTCAGAATTAGTAAAAAGATTTAAATTAAAAATAAAATTAATAGTATTAATATGTGAGTTCTTATGATACAAATTAATAACCGGAGGAATAAAAAATCTAAAAATTAGAATTTTAAAACAGTTTTTTTGGAAATAATTTGGATATATAAATGGGTTCTAAAATGGGATCAATGGATTTTTAAGGGTAAAATTTTAAAGAAAAAAACTCTGATAATTAAAATATTTAATGTAACTAAAACAATAATATTTTTAGAAATTATCACGAAAATAACTATGTGGATAATAATAACACTAATGAAAAAATAGAGTAAGAAGATGACTAATAGTAATAGCATTTTTAATTTTTAATGGAAAATGATAATAATTAACACTCTTAACACCAAGTTAATAATTTTGATAATAATATGAATAATAATGATTAAAGTTTAGATTTGGAAGAAGATAGTTAGTAATAAATTAATACTCATAGTAATTGACTTTTAACAAAGAAATAAATTAAAAAAGTAATTTATAAAAAGTCGAAAAAAATTTATCTATTTCAAAAGTATATTAAATATTTAATCAATTTAAAAAGAAAAAGAAGAAGAAAAATAAATTATTAAAAGTTCTGTTTTAAAATTTTATTTAAAGACTTGTCTTATTCGTAAAAAGAGTATATTAACATATAAATATATCCAAAAATAAAAATGGATATAATTATGATTTATATTTATATTTATTTATATGGTAATAATTATCATATATTATTAAATTATAGATAACAGATATTGATTTATAAAGATAGTTCACCAAAATAAGTACTAATTATTAAATCTAATTATTATTAATTTATCATTTCAACATTATTAAAAATAATTAATTAAACAAAATATAAATATATATTTATATAGAAAAAAAAATTAGAAACTGTAAATATTTTCCATTTAATAATATAAAATAGTGATTATTTAAAATTTTTTTAAATAAGTGCTTTTTTTTTAACAATTAAAATAGTTATTATATATAATATGAATAATTATTTATTATATAATACATTAATTATTTTTTTTATTAATATTATAATATTATAATATTTTTTTACTATAAATAAATTCTAGATTAGAAGGAATAAATAATAAAAAAACATAATAATAAATATGAACGATTGTCTATTTATAACTTTAATTTCTGTTATAGGATATTTTGTAATTTATGGACTTGTCGAAATGTAAAGAATGAATGTTTCCGGTATAATAGATGATGCGTTTAAAAATGATACAAATAAAAAGGCTTTTTTTGGACATATTAGTTCAGCAATTGAACCATCATAATTTTATTTGTAAGTATAGAATTTAATAATATTCATAAAAATAATTAAATAAAATATAAGTTATATTTTTTAAATAAACTTATATAAATCAAAAGTTGTATATATAAAAGTTCATTATAATGATAATTTAATTTTTACATCATATAAAATTATTTTTATATATTATTGCTTAAAAATATTTATACATATTATTTTATTATATTTTTTATATTTTTAGGTAAATTTTTGTTGCAGCAGGCTTATTAGCATTCTGGGGAAAATATATTTTGGAACAACTTTGGGTTAGAGCTTTACTTTTTTCAGGGCCTATTTTATTTATTTTATAAACAATATTATTAGAGTACGAAATTTAGGATTTAGCAGTAATTATTGCGACATATATAATAGGGGTAATTTTGGCAGTTGTATTTTCGAAGTTTTAAGATGTAAATTTTTACTTTATTTTAATTATTTTACGCAATTTAAAATATTTTATAAATTAAATTTATATTTAATTAGGTATTCATTGGTTTTTGTACTGGAAATGTTTTGAGTTACTTTTTATATTACTTGATGACTTTAGACTATATAAGATCGAATCAGAAATTCGGAGTGACTGCAGTTATACCTATGTATTTATGTGCAATTTTGATGAATGTAGCTCTTTTAATACATGCATACCATTCATTTTCTGAATCTTAATTATATGTAATAAAATAAATAATTATAAACAAAAAAATAAAACAAGATATAGAAATATAATATAATTTAAATTAATTTTTCTTTTTGTACAGGTATATAAGAGATTTACTGCAGTTTAATTAATAACTTTTTTTTTGAGCTGTTTATATTTAGGGTACTATAATGTGCATTTAAGTATCGCAGGTATGAAAATAGAAAAACACTATTATGAAAGTCATATTGAACACTTTGTTATATATTTTGGATGTTTTTTAACTTTTGTAATGGGAGGAGCTATGTTGATAAATTTAGCTATTATGGCATCTTATGGAAATAAAGTTAAACCTTATTTTTTCCATGGTAATAATAATTTGTAAGAAAAACCTAAAGAAAAGCCTAAATTTAGGCCTATTAAAGAAATTTTGGAAGAAAATTATTGATTTAAATATGGTTATATTTAAAGATTTAATTATCAATTATATTTAATAATAAATTTTAATCATAATTTAAAAAAATATTTATTAAATTAACATTATTTTTTAATTATAAAATATTTTTGAAAATTGGTTTTAAAATTTTCTAGAAATGGAATATTTATTCTTCTTTAATTAGCTTTATTTTTAAAATGAAATTAATTATATAAAAGGGTTTATTTAAATAAAGGAAAAGAATCTTTTTTATTAAATATTTAGTGCTTTTTAGATCAAAATAAAAACATTATTTCTTTTTATTATATTTAAAATAAAAATTAGAATAATAAAAACAAAAAAAATAAAAAAAATAAATATATAAAATTTAATATGGAAGGAGAACAAAGAGAAATTACCTACAAAGAGTGGGAATAAGAATACGACAACAAAATAAAATCCGCCGAAAATTACGTAGTTATTTTTTCTGGTTCTAAAGATGCTTAAGGAGTCAATTGGTGTTCCGATTGCGTTGAAGTCGCTGACAGCATGAAATAAATTTAAAAAAATGCTTAAGAATAAAATATTCCCTGCGTTTTAGTTAGAGCCGGATTAAGAGACGAATGGAGAGATCCTGAAAATATTTTAAGAACTCATAAATATACCAAAATTACAGGCGGAATTCCTACTGTTATATTATATTAAAAGGGATCCATTGCCAGAAAAATGGAATATAAAGAATTGTAAATTGAAGGAATTGTTTAGGAATTTTTGGAAGATTTATGATTTTCTATTTTTATTGTATTTTATATTATTATTTTTATAATTTAATTATAGAATAGTTTTAAATGTATTAGTATAATTAAAATAAAATTGTTCTTTTTTAAAGTTTAATATTTAAGTATTTTGTGCCTTATTTTATAGTTTTATGAAGATTTTTGTATTTTTCAGTAATATATACTTGCGAAATTAAAATATATTATTAAATATGAAAAAAAAAATTAAATTTTATTTTATTATCTTTCATAAACTTATATATTTCTTTAGAGAAAATTTTAATTATATTTTAATTTTAATATTAAAAGTTTTGTTATCTATATGAAAATATATTAAGTAATAAACTTTTAAACAAATAATTATTAAATAATATTTCAATTTTAAGATTGAATCTGATTATATGGCAAATGGCCAGCTTGTTATAAGCAACTTTTTAACTAAGATAGCATTTAAATATTTTAGTGAACATTTTGTGTTTCATCTTTCCTTATCTAAATTTTATCATTTAATTCAGAAACTCCATTTGCTAAATCTAAATACATAAATAAAAATTAACATATATTTATAAATTTTTTTTTTGCTAAATTTTTTATAAAAAAAATTATTCATATATATCATTTCATAATTTGACATAAATGAATTAAAAAATAATGATAAATCTATTTTTATTTACTTATAAACTATTTTTGATAGTATTACATAAGTTGTTAGTTAAATTGTTAATCTAATTGCTGGTTTTATTCCAAGAAATTATTCATATTATCTTAATATTAATGGAAAATTTATTTGCTTTTTTCTTGGATATTTTTAATATATTCAAAATTTCTTTATTGAATTTTTTAGTTTTTAAGAATTGAATTAATTTTTTAGTAATTTGAAACTCTTGTTTACTCTTTATTTTATTTATTAAATTACAAATTTTGATTCTTAGACATTTTTTCGTTCTTTTTATTTATTTTTATTTTTTTTTATATTTATTTTGGTAATTTTTTTTCATTCTTTGCTAACTTATTATAATTTATATAAGAATTACCCATTTATAAGAAAATTTTGCTAATTATTATTAATATCTATTAAGGTAATTATATTATGTCCAGCTTATTTCAATCTAAATAATTTATGATATTGAGTATAGTATATGTAAGCATATCAACTTATTAATTGAAAATTTTTATATACTATGTATATATAATTCAATTAAAATTTTATTTTTATTTTATTTTAATAAAAGGTGAATAGAAAATATTATATGATATAAATTTTTTTTGAAATTTACTGTTTTATTTTGATTAGTTGTATTTTAAGGTGTTTTTAATGTTATTGAAATATTAATTAATATAAATTATTTAACTAAATTTTTATTTTTCTTATTATTTTTAATATTAATTATCTGAAATAAAAAAATAAAAACTAAAAACAAAAAGTATCATAAAAGAAAAATATATATATATTAATTATTTAAAAAACTTAAGGAAATATTTATATTTTAAATTTACTGTTGACTTAGAATGAACGCCGAAATATCATAATCTAAAAATAACTTTACTTAGTAACCGAATTATTAGAATATAAATACAAATGTTGACTAAAATAACAATTAATTTAATTAAAATATCCAATAAATTCAAACAAAAATAAATAACAATGATTAAAATAATTCTTAAAGTGGAAATTAATAAAAAACTTAAAATGATGTCATAGTTTAAAATTAACAGCAGAAAAATTAAATTTAAAATTAAAATTAGAATTTTAGTTAGAGTCAGAATTAAGGTTTAAAAAACTAATCTGATAATATAAATAATAACGATAATAATAAAAATAGTAATGTATAATAAAATGATAGCACAAATTTGAAAGAAGACGGAGAATAAATTAATAAATTTTAAAGTAATAATAAATAAGAAAAACAGTAAATTAAGGAAAATTCCACTTAAAAAAGCAAGCATTAGGATTAAAAAAATTAGCAAAAAGAATAATAAAATAAATAAAAAGGATAAAAAGAAGAATTACCTCCGAAAATAGAAAAAATTTAAAAGAAAACTTCATCTTCAAAAACTCCTAAAAATGGAAACCAAAGCAACAAAGTACAAGCAAGTGTTTTGAACAAAAATTTTTTTACTTAAATAATTGACCCAGGTTTCAATATCAATATGAATAACAATAATAAAAATAATAATAGTAAAAATAATAAAAATAATAGTAAAAATAATAAAAATAAAAATAATATATATAAAAATGTATGTTAAATAAAAGAGATTTGTAACGAAAAGAGTATAAGATTTTTGTTAATAGAGAACGGAATTGACGATTTGGATCCGACTTTGGACGATTTGAAATAGCCTACTTATGAGTCTGTTTATTCGGGACTTAGTTTTTTTGTTAGGGGACTTGTTTTTGAAAATGGCTGGAAAAGTTAGGGCTTTACTGTTAGTGTGGATTTTAAAAGGGCTTTGGAAGAGTATAATAAGGGGGCTGATTTGCTCGATCCGTTGTGTAATTTTAGGTAAAAATATTTTGATATATATATATATTTGTATTTTTTAGACTTGTTTTTTATGATTTGATTGGTTTTAATTACTTTATATAAATTTATTATATTTTATTTATGTTTTGAAAAAAAGTTTAGATATTTTTAATTTTTTTTGTTGTAAGTATTTTTTTATTTTTAAATATTTTTTAAATATTTTCGAAATAGGTTGGCTTAGTATTATTCTAGTTTAAGTTCAAGCGAAGTGTCTAAATCTGAGTAAAAAAGTTCTAATAAAAAAGATAATAAAAAAAAATAGGATTAAAGTAAAAGCTAGGAAAAGTAATAACTATAATAACAATAAGCTAATGAAAATTAAGAAGGGTAAAAATAAGTAAATAGTGCTTAAAATTAGAATTTGATTAATAAAATGAGTTAGAGTAATTAAAATGAAATGGAAGATTAAGAAAGATCTCTATTTCATTTAGGTCTATCTTATTATTTATAAGATTTTTGGTACGCTTCAGATTTTTTGTAAATTTATGAAGAGGCTGAAAAAGTTGCAGATTCTTACGAAGAAAAATTAAAAGCCTTCAAATACGTTATAGAAAATAGACTCAGTAAAATTGGACCTGGAAACAACAAATAAGCTGCTGAATGTAATTAGTAATTTTTGAGATGTTTAATCGCTTTTAAACATAGCAATGTTTCTGAAAGTTAATAATGTTATGATAATTTGATGACATTTATAGAAAGAAACGTTAATTTAAAAGGCTATGGGTATAGATATCTGATGTGTAAAAATAAATTATAAAATAATTAAATTTATTAAATTTTAAATTTTAAATTGTATTATTTAAGTTGCTGCAAAATTACTATCTCATTAGACACATAATAAGAATAAAAACATAAATTAATTCATAAGAATTTTTAACAAAGCGGATGAAATGACGATAAAATAGGTATACAACTTACTTTTAAGAGATATATAAATGTTAAGGTTTACAGAGAATGATAATGATATTTATTTTAAAACCAGGTCTTTATTTTTTGAGTTATATAATTTATAAAGAAAATTGTTTAAGTCGCCACAAAGGCCTTCTTATATGGTTAAATAGATTATTTTTTATACTATAAATTAATTTCACTACAGGAAAATTTAAAATTATCACAAAAGCCATACTATTTTAGGAATAAGAACATTAAGTGAAATTTATGAAAAAGGAATAGGTATAAATATAAATTATGAAAAAGCTTTAAGTATCATTTAAGAGGAAATGAAAATAAGTAAGACTAATAATAGTTTATACGCATTTCCTATGTATTAAATAGCCAAATTATATGATAAGTTATATATTAATGATTAAGAGTAATTATTTTATACTTTATTTTAAGTCATTAAAATAAAATAATTTATTTTTTTATAGAATTAATATGTAAAATAAATATAGGATTTTATTAATAAATTTTTATTTTTTTTAATATAAATATTAGAAAGTAAAAAAATAAAAATGGTTTGGTTAATGACGCTTTAAAACACTTTGAAGCTAGAGTTTAATCTGAAAATATTTACTAAAAGTATATCTCAGAGTAAAAATAAATTAAAAGTTATAAAAAAGAATTTTTCGTTTTTTTTATTTTATTTTACAAATTTTAGATAATTTTATTTAAATTATAGGTATTATATAGGTAGAATAAAATAAATATTTTTAAAAGACCAAAAATCAGCTTCAATTCATTATTCTAGAGGAAAAGAATTGTACAAATAAAATGAAAAAATGTTTACTGAATCAATCAGAACCTTTTAATACGAATATTATAATAAAAAGTTTGAGTCAAAAAATGCTTAATATAGGCTTTCCCAGGCTATAAATAATTAACTTACTCATATAGATTTAGGTGAAAATTATCTTTAATATATTTATATATATTGTATAAGAAGATTTGCGCATAATTTGATTATTTTTTTTATTAACCTTATAAATAAAATTTTTAAATATTATATTATTAAATAATTTAAATTAATATTATTTTTAATTTTATCAGCTAATGGGTAGTAAATTAATGCCTTGGGTGCAAATGATTTAACTGATAAAGTGTTAATGATTCAAAAGTAAGAAAATATAACATTTTTTGATGTAAGATTATTGGATTAGTTAATTATTTTACATAAATCTGAAAATTGTATTACATATAAAGTAAAATAATATATAATAATAAATCAAGTTTAAGAACTACCTTAATTATAAATAAAATATATAATTTAATAATTATTTTAAGGGAATTTTGAAATTTAATTTAATGATTGATGAAGTGAATTAAATGGCTAGACATTAAAAGTATATGGATGAACTATAAGATTAAAAACATTTAGGAGATTAAATTATAGTAAAATAAATGCCTTTATTAAAAATAAATTTTTTTGAAGAGATGTTTAGAAGATTATAAAAAATAAGTAAAATGAAAAATAGAGAAGGTTTGATAGAACCAAGAGGTTATGCCTTAAAAGATTTGGATAAATATTCATTTGAACTTTTTATAGTTTATCCAAAATATTAAAAAAATTTGAGAGAAGTTGTTTTCACTAAATAGTTTAGCACAGCTTATGAACATTTAAATTTTATAAATCAAATTTGTCACAGCGTAAAATAACTGCACATTAATGGAATCCCTCACGGTAATATAAAACCTAATAATATATTATATGATAATGTTAACAATAGAGCAGTTTTATGTGATTGGGAATATGGTAACAAAAAAAAAGTGGACTAATCGGATTTATAGTCAAAAAAAGGCTAAAAAAGCGAAAATTAAATATAAAACTATGTAAATTTATGATAATAAGTTATATTTTTATATTTGATTTGATTTAATATTAATTTTTCGTATTTATTAGAAAAAATCTGAAGATTTATAAGAAGAAGATATTGAAGATGAATTTTAGGAAACTAATAGGTGCGTTTAAAAAGGATATATTTCACCTGAATAATATGAGGGAAAATAAACTACATTTGCATCTGATATTTTTAGCTTAGGAATGATTTTGAATTACTATGTATATAATACAGAAAAAAAGTATGATTATACAGCTAAACTCGATTATTCGGTTTAAGGATAAAATTTAATAAATGTTAATTATAAAAGTTAAGAAGATTTAAGAAATTTAATTGAAAAAATGACAAAATATTAGCCTTCACAAAGATGTTCGATACATGAAGTAATATCTGATATAAAAGGTATTATTAAGAATTACATGCCTGATGCGTAATAAAAAATTGATGACTTTGAGGCTTAAAGCAAGGTAAACCCTGAACTATAAGCAAAATAAGAAGAAGCCGCAAAAACTATATAAAAAATTTATAAAACAAATAGAGGCCATCAATAAGTTTAAAATAATAATAAAATTTAGGCAGATACTAATTTTTCTTAAAAAACTATTGGAACTGTTAAATAAGGTTAAAATAACCAAGTTTAATCGTAATAACAAATTTAAACCTAAAGTTTTTATAATGAATAGTAATAATATTATTATTAAAATAAACATTAGACTACACTTTAATAAAATTAAAAGGTTAAATTTTCTGAAGATGTATTTGATGGTAACAGTTAAAGTACCAAAAAGTGAAGAAAATAAAAAAAAATAAATAAATTTTTAGTATTTATTAGTTTAAATATTAATAAGCTTAGTATATATATATTTCTCATTTTTAAAATATTATTATTTTTCTATTATAAATGGTTGTCATTAGCTTATATTTGTTTATAAAAATTTTATTTTATTTATATATTTTATTTTTTTAATATTTTTTTTAATATTTTCTTATATTTGATATTTAAGTTACATATTTATGACTCTAATAATATATTTTAATTAATATATTGTATTTATTTATATTTGTATTTATTTTTATTATAATTAATTTTATATCAAACTAACAAAAATCATATTTGTTGCTTTTAGTAAATAGAATTAGCAAAATCATAAAATCTAAAATCATATGATTATTTTGATTTAGCAATAAAAAATATTAATTTTATTTTAATTAATTTTATATTAGAATAGTATATTTTTGTTATTATATTAATAATACCTTTATGTTTATGACTGGTTTTTTATTAATATTTATTAATTCCGGTTTAATAAATTATTTTTAATTGTTAAAATTATAATTAAACATTTTATTATTTTATTATTAATATAAATACATAATTATTATCAGCTGCTTCTAAAAAAAAGAAAAATTAATCAAAAGAAAATAAAATAAGGTTTTTTTTTACAAAATTATATTTAAATTTTGCACAATAAATTGGAGATTAAAAAATAATAAAAAAGTAGACTATAAATATTGCAATGTATGTACATAAATTTCGAAATTTTTAAACTCAAATTAGGTCAACTTCAACAAATTAAAATGGCAGGTAAACTGCAATATCAGGATTTAGAATCAAAGGTTAAAATAATTTAAATTCATCATTTAATAACACTTCTAACAATTTGAATTCAAGCACAAATCAGCCTTTTTAAGTTTAAAATTAAATTAATTTTAAAACTTCACCTAATGATATTTCCTATGTACGAGAAAATTAAGTATAAACTGCAAACTAAAATATAAGGAATAAAAATTATAAAGTAGTTGTATCTAAATTAAATTAATATAATTCACATAACAATAATAATAGTAACAGCTTAAATTATAAGTAGTCAAGGGAAAAATAGAGAGGACATATGAATTATATTAGATAATTGATAAATGAAAAAAGAAGTAGTTAAAAAGATTTAATGGAGGCAAAAAATAGCAATTTAAATAATTATAATTAAAATTAAAACTAAGGTTATTATTATTAAGATGTTATGAATGACAATTAAGGAAGTTTAGCTGAATTATAAGGGTATATTAATAATAATTTAACTAATAATTATATTGCATCATAAAATGCTAATAGTAGTTTTAATGGATCTATGGTTAATAGTAAAATAAAAGCTAGCTCAGCCGTCAAAACCAATAAATTATAAAAATGTAAAAAAAAAAGTAATTAGTTTTTATTATTTTAATTTAATTATTAAAGTAGAATAAATTTATGATAACGATAAATAATAAATACTATTATTATATTTTTATAGTTTTATTTTTTAATTTTTATTTAATAATAAGGACTTATTTTTATTTTTTTAGTTAATACAACTGTTAATGATGGAAGCCCTAATAGTAAATATGTATATAGTAGATAATAAACAGCTGTAACTGGTAACGATATGGATTATAATACGACTGATATAACTACAAACTAAACAACAAATGGGACATTAAATTCAAATTCAATGAAAAATTAACAATTTATGGATAATATTAGAAATTCTAATAATAAATAAAATAATAATAATAACAGTAGTAATTCTAAGATATTTTTAAATAATGTATTAAAATAGAACAATAAATAAAGATATGTGTTTAAAATGATTAGTAAAAACTAAAATGCAAATAATTAATAATATTAGCAATTATAACAATAGTAAATGTAATTTTAATAAAATTAAAATGTCAATACTAGTAATAATAAATAATTAAACTCTACTAATAGAAATAGAATAATGAGTTAAAAATAGCCGAGAACAATTTAAGATTATTTTAAAACTAATATAAACTTTAATAAACGTAAAAATTACAGCCCAGATTTGGCTTAAAATTATCATGATAGTGGTAATTTAAATTTAGACAAAAATAACTAAAATAATGGTTTAGATTATTAATAAAACAATAATTTATAAAGTTATGGTTAATTTTAATAAAAAGTATTAGGAAATTAGTAAAAAAATAAGTAAATATTAAATAGTAGTTTGGGAATGTAATTTATTGCAAAAAAAGGTGAAAATTCGAGTAAAAACTCACATTTAAATTCATAAATAGACAAAAAATCTGGGAAATTAAATTTGAATATGACATAAAATAATTATTATTCTTAAAATCAGTAAAATAGTCACAATAATGATAAAATTGTAAATGTTAACTATAACAATTATTAAATTGAAAGTGGGGGGAAAAAAGATTATCAAAGCAGAAAAAATGAAATGAATTTAAGTAATAAAGATTTGATAGTAGATTTTTTAAATTCCTAAGAGAAATAAAGACAGAAATAATAATAAAAATTGGAAAATAGCAAAAAATAAATATAGTAGTCATAAACAGATTAACTTGATTTAAAAAATGAAGATATAAATCATTTTAATAAAAATAAATAGAATAAATAAAATAAGAATGACTAAAAAAATTTAATAAGCGATGTTGCCTTAAAAAATGAAAATAATTAAAAATATAAAGGAAAATCTTTAAATCCTAAAATAAATCATATAAATGGCCTTAACAAAAGTGAAACAAATTAAAATAGTAAATAAAAAATAAATTTTTGATCTTTTAATTTTATTTTAAATTTTTTTAGATAATCTGTCATAAAATAGTATATAATAAGAAAAATAAGAAATCAAAAAATATAAAGATTATGATGAAAATCAAAAAAATTAAAAGCTTAATTAAATCGATATTGTTCAAATAAATAAAGGAAGTTAAGAAAATAATAATATATTAACTGTTTAATAACAAATTTTAAGGTATAATTACTAAATAAAAATTAGTTTAAAAATATTTTATTATTTATTTTAATAAACTTATCAATTATTTAAAGAAATAAAAATACAGAAGATAGAAAGAAAGAAGAAAATACATAGTTATATAATTAAGAAAAATAAAAGGAAAAAGAGAACTTATATAACGCATATAATATAACTACATATAATTAATTTAAAAGTTCAAATAAAAATAATATATAAAAGGATGGTGATTAAGGTTATGAATAATCATAAAATATATAAGTTTTAAATTAAAATACAGATAATTAAAATTAAAAGAATAATATTCCTAATATAATATAGAATGGTGCTAAATTACATTTGTAGAATTAAAAAAAAGAAAATAATTTTTTAATGACTTAGGGTAATTTTTATTCTAATAATTAAAATAAATAAATAGAAAAAGATAAACAAAAAATAACAGGGAACAATTTTTACATAAAAGATATATAATATTAAAATCATCATATAAATATCAATAATTTAAATTAAGATTAGTTGAAAATAGAGGGTTAAAATAATTAAAATTAAAAATAATAACTATAGAGGTTGGAAAATAAACAATTATAATAACAGTAAAATTAGTAAAAAAATGACAGTAATAAAAATAAAAACAATAATGATAATAATGACAAAAAAAAAAACGAGGTTAACAATGGGAAAAATAAATTACTAAGTTAAAAATAATTTTATGAATAAATCAGAAACTTAACTTCTTTAGAATATTTTTAAGATGGACCTTTTCCCTAAATTTTGGATTTATATGAAATTGGTTCTTAAATTGGAAAAGGCTCTGTAATAAACTAAATATATTTATATTATTAATAATTTTTATTAAATATTTTATTGTTATACTTATTATATTATTACTTTTATATATATTTTTTTTAATTTATTATTACTTTTAAATGCATTTTTTTTATTATATTATAATTTACTATTTTTTTTACTTATATTTTCTTAATTATTTATTATTTGGTTCATATTTTCTTGCCTATTTTTATATTTATTTTCATTTTATATTACTATTTTAAATAATTTATTTTTTTCTAATTTAATTTATATTTTTTAAGTATGCTATAGTTGTTTATGGTAAAGAAAAAAGAAAGAAATATGAAGTTGCTATTAAAAGATATTAGAAAAAGAAGTTAATGGAGCCTGGAAAAATGAGGAATGTGAGAAGAGAAGTTAATATATTATGTAATTTAAGTCATCCGAATGTTATGAAATTATACACTATAATTGATAGTGATGAGCATGTAAAATATAAATAATTATATTAGTATAAATTAAATTTTTTATTATTTTTTATTTTTAATATATTTATTTATAATTTTAAAGTTAAATTTGGTAATGGAGTTAATTCAAGGTGTTTCCTTATATACTTATTTAAAAGCTAGACCATAAAGAAGACTTTCAGAAGATAAATGTAGAAGAGTATTCACATAAGTTGTATAAGGTATATAATATTTACATAAAAAAAGAATAGTTCACAGAGACATAAAATTAGAAAATTTATTGATAGATGAAAAAAAGTAAGTTAATTTAATTTTTATATATATTATAAATATATAGATAATTTTTTAAAATAAAAATTATTATAAAATTTAGAAAAGTTAAGATAATAGATTTTGGTTTTTCAGTTCGAACTGCTGAAAATTAAAAGCTCACTAGTTTTTGTGGGACTCCTTCTTATATGAGTCCTGAAATAGTTTCTAAAAAAGAATATACTGGATTTCCATCAGATATTTGGTCATTAGGAATTTTATTATTTGTTTTATTGTGTGGTTGTTTTCCTTTCAGAGGTAAAATAATAATAGCAAAAAATTTATAAAAATTAATTATTTGAAAAAAATATTTATATAATTAACATAACTAATAAATACTAAATATAATAATTTATAGGGGAAAATGAAAAAGATTTATTTATTAAAATTAGAAAGGGGAAATTTGATATTCCAAACCATGTTCCTATTGGGGCTAGAATTTTAATATAAAAAATTTTAAAAGTAGAAGAATCAGATAGGCCTTTAGCTTAAGATGTAATATAACTTAAATTTTTCATTAGACATATATTTAATGATTTTTATTTTTTATGTCATTTATCTTTAATTAAATTTACCTTTTTTGATAGATTTTGGAAGATAATTGGATAAAATAAGGATAACATTATAACTGAATTTGTAAAAATATTAAATAGTTAATTAATAGATGAATTTATTATTTATTTGCTTACAAATTTTTAATGAATATTAATTTTTAAAATTTTCCAAAAAAATATATTGTAAATTATAAAAGATAGAATTATTATATTAAATTTATATTATTTATTTTTAAATAAGTATTATTATATAGATATATATGTTATAAAAATTAATTTTTGAAAAAATTATTTTTAAAATTTTAGCATTTTATATAATCAAATTTAAAAATTTAAAAATACCTTTTATATATTTATTAAATGAGAATAAAATTATAGATTAATTAAATTTATTAAAAATAAAAATCAAATAATAAATATTTATATTTTTAAGTTATATAAGATTTCAATTTTATGATCATTTTTTTTCCATAATTTTAGGGATATCGGTATTTATAAATTAATTCATATCATAATAATCATTAGTATATTTATCTCTATGTTATAAAAGTAATTATCCCTAAGTGTCTACTAAGAAAAGACCACCCATTTAATAGACATTTCCCTAATTTCCTCTAAAAAGTCTGTTTTTAAAGTACCAGAAAAATCCTGAAAACATGTTGGTTTTTATTTCTTTACCTTATTTGTCTTTCAATTCATCTTAAAAATTTTTTAAAAAATAAATTTATAATTTTTAAAAATAATTTAATTTATTATGAATATAGATTACTGAATCCTTTTGCTACATTTAAATTCAAAGCATTATAAATTTTAGCTTTAGTATCAACATAAATTTACTCTTTAGGAAAGCCAGTATCTTTAGCAAAGTTGTTGAGACCTTCAACATTTCCACAACTATTTTATACAATAATTTATTAAAAAATTTAAATATATATAATAAAACACTGAATAAATCAAATAAAAGTATATAAAAAAAAAATAATATAAATTTTTTCAACTTTTATACTACGACACAAATTAATTTCACATAAGTGAATTAAGAAAAAAAACAAAAAAAAGATATATAAATATTTTTTATCAATATAATAAAAATTATATGTATTTTTAATATGATATATATAATTGTATATATTTTTAATATAATATAATATAATATAATAAAATAAAATGGCTATTTTTATTTTAAGTTACCCTACTATTTTAAGTTAGACATTATATTTTTCTAAGGCTTATTTATTAAGTTAAGCTATTTCTTGTACCTGGTCTCTGCACACAAAGCATAAAAAGTGTCTTATAAAAAGAAAAGCAGTGGGTTTTTATTCATATATTTCTTTTAATGTGTGTGATTTTCCTGTGTGGTCGTTTAGGGTTAAGTTTTGTAGTTAGTTGAAATTTTTGGGGTTTTTGCTTTCTTCTTGTTCTTTTTGTGAGTTGTTAGGGTTTTTAGGGGGAAGGGTGCAGACTCCTTCTTTGCAGTTTTCTTCTTTTTGACTCATTTTATTATTTTATTTGTTTTTTAAAGATAATAATTTTTTTTTTTTTTTAGGTTTTTGAGTATTTTTTTTGTTTTATTTATTTAAAATTGATTTTTGTAATTAATAAAATTTTACTTTTTTATTATAGTGGGAAAGGTAATGAAATTTTTGATTTTCTCGTTTTTGATTGTTGGTTTTTTGGGGATTTAAAGAATGATTTATATTACGACTGATTAATAAAAACCATGTTACGTATATATGTATTTATATATATATAATTATTTATAAAAATTATTATTTACTCATTTGATAAATTAAAAATTTAAATAATGAAATTTTTAATAATTTTTAAGATATCATTAAATGATATTTCTATTATTTGTCATAAATTAGGTTTAGGTTTTTTAGATTTTGTCTTTATTTTTAACTTTTCAGGCTTTCTTTTCCAAATTTTTGCTATTTCTTGCTAAAAATCTGGAGAATTATTTAGTTCATTTCCGATTTTTACAATATTAGTAAATTTATCAAAAATATCTTAACTTTAACAATTGTCTATTTACAATTTATTATTTTAATTTTGATTAAGTTTAAAAAATGTTATAAGTTGATTTTCATTAATTTAAAAAGCATCTATCAGATAGTTTAAATTGAAAGACACTGAAAATAACATATTTTGATAGTATTCAATTATAATTTCTAATTGTTTAATATTAATGTATTAGCATTAATATACCGTTACTAAGTAAAATTAAATAATATTTATTCCGTATATACAGGCAACGTTTTCTAAAATTTAAGAAGTTCTTAAGGTAATTTTATCTGAGTCTGTTAATTATTTTATTTAATTTTTAAAGGCAGAAAAAGTGTAAAACTGAGAAAAAATTTGACAAGTACTAATTATTTGTGATTAAGCATATTCATTCCAACTCTATTCTTCATTTTTTAATAATTTATTTCCTTTTATAAGAAAATGATATTATAAAATATTTAATTAGATAAAAATTTTTTTTCATAAAATTAACAAATAATTTTATAATCACCTTTTTTATAATGTTTGTATGTTTTGTCGATTTTATAAACAGTTAAGTTAAGAAGTATATTATATATTTCCTCTAAATTAATATCCTATTCTGATTAAATTTTTGATCTGTATTTGCTTTAAGATTCTTTGTCTTTGTTCTTTGTTTAGTATTTATAATACTTTTAAAAAAAATTTAATTCAGGAGAATATCCTTTTTTTTTTTCATTTGTAAAATTTTAAAAATTTTTTATTAAAAATCTAGCGCATTATTGATTTAGAATATTATTATTTCCTTAAGTGTTTTGATTAGTTTATAAAAATCTTAAAATTACTCCAAATCCAGAGTATTCGCTTAATCCGAAGCTAAAATAATTATTTTATATTAATAATTAAAAATTTTTATTAAATTAACCAATTCAATTATATTTTGTATATAATTTATAATATAAATTAAACTTGCTATTAAATGAATTATATTAAATTATTTGTTTAATTTATAAAATTAAAATTAAATTTTAAAATCTACTTTTCTGCATTTTTTTAAAGATTATAAACTGTTTCTAGTCCAAAATCGGTAGTATACGCTTTTATTCCTGATAAAATAGATTGTAAAGGGGTAACCATACTGAAATCATTTTCTTCATGTACTTTTTTTAGCATAATTTATTATTAATTTTTTAACTCCTAAGAAAGGAAAAAAAATGCATAACACTGGGAAACTGACTTAATTAATAACTCTTATTTTTGTTAAAATATTAAACTTTTTTCATTATTAATGTTAACATTTTTTTCTCTGAAAATTTCTTAAGAATTCGCTAATTTTAAATAGTTGTAAAAAATTTTACAGGCATATGAAAGAGAAATGTAAGTATCCCAGGGGTATTCTTAATTTTTATAATAAATATAATAAATATTATAGATTTTTTTAAATAAATTTTATTCAATATTTAATTTATATTAAGCTACTTATTTTCGTATTGACCATATCTGATTGTATAATTTTTGGAGTCCCTTTCATTTAAAGTTCTCCCTGCTCATTAAGATATATATACTTCATTAACATATTTTTTCTAGGAATTCTTACATTTTTTAGCATTAAAAATCCATAATTTTAAGTTTTAGAGCCAAAATTTAAGCCAATATCTCCAATTTAAATACCTTTAAGAGGTCTTTTTAATTAATTATTATATATTATACAAAATACATATAAAGAAAATTTATATTAGTAGTTATCCTAATAAATTATATTAATTTTTATTTTTTTTACCTATGGGTTTTTAAATCTCTTATTTGTACCATAAAGGGTTAGACACCTACTTATACCTTATCAATAATTAATAATGCGAAAATGATGGCAAAATTTGACATTACTCCCATTTATTCTATACCAAATTTAATACCTTTTATATCTTAAGTATTTATGATAAATTCGTCTGTAATTCTGTCATATTTTGCAAATGTTTTTAGATTTTCAACGTTATTACCTTAACTTAATTCTGGAAGACAATAAGCTCTTAAATTAAAATTTTTAAATAAAAAATCTAAAATAAAATTAACAATTGTAAAATAATATCTAAAACTGAGCTTTACTAATTTAAATAAACTTGTATCTATATAAAAAATTATACTATCAAATACAAATGATGTAAATAAAAATAAATATATTTAACATATAATTTTATATATAATAAATACCCTATAATTTTATGATTTATTATTTCTTATTTCCATTACTACAACTATTCTTCATTCGCTAAAGATTCTAGTATTTCTAAGAAAGATAAATAATTATCAAAAAGAGGTAATATATCTGGAAACCATAGTTTAGTATACTAATAATTTTCTTTTATTTTTTCAAGTTTTTCGTTTTAGTAAAGTCTTATTATAATTAAAAAAATACTGTAAAATTTTTTTATAAAATAATGATGATTAATATTTTTTTTTTAAATTATTATATTAGTTGTACAAATTTGTTATTTAAAGCATTCTTTAAAGTTATTCAGGCCTTGATTGTTCAAAAAATGTAGGATCATAATTTAATTAAGGAATATTTTATATTTTTTAAGAAAAATTATTTAAATTTTAACGGATTTTGTTTAAATTGTTTTAGTATAAAATTTAAGATAAGTCTTCCATTTTTTGAATAAATTTATTTTTGAGAATTTTTTCGAAAATAAGTAATAAAATTAAATAATTAAAACACATATGATATACTATTATTAGAATTATAAAATAAAAAAAGTAAATTAATTAATTATAAAAATAATTTATTTAAACTCATTTTTCATATATTATCTGTATTATTTTAATTTTAAGTTATTATTTATTTGAGATAATCATCTTAAATGAGTCCTATATTAGTTCTTGGTAGGTCTTATAAGTTAAGTTTAATAATTATATTTTTAATTTAATTTTAAAAATTTTTGAACTTTTCTATTATATCTTTATTTGTATTATTATAGTACTTATATTCAACTTGTTTAATTAAACAAATTTAATCTAAAAAATCAATTAAATTCGGATATATCTTATTATAAGTATGATAATCCTTTAAATCTAATAATTGATTTTCATTTAATTATTAAATAATATTGTAAACATTAAGCATCTCTTCTTAATCTTGTTACATAGGTCTTATAAAAAATAAAGAAAATATTTATATTAATTAAATTAAAACTAAATTAATTTATTACAGTTATTCCATTGCATTAATTATATAGTTTTCTGTCTATTTAGATTTACTAATATTTTCAAGTTTTGGGTTATTTAGCTAAAAATAAAGCACTTTAAAAAGAGCAGCAACGATATTATCTTTGCAAAAATTAATTTGATCTGCACTGTATGTGTTTGAGAATTTAAAGTTAAGTTCTGATTAAATAAAAACGATTAAATAAATTATAATTAAGGTTATATTTAATTTAATTTTTTTAAAAAGCAGATTAAAGTGTTAATTTTTATACTTTTCGATAAAATTTCTATCACAACTTGGTTATCTCTATTTTAAAAAACAGTTGAATTTGTGATTTTAAACGCCTCTCCGACTGCATAGGCTCCATTTTATACTTATTCTGGGATTTTAGACTCTAAACAGTTCATAAGACAAAATTTGTAAATGTTTTCTAAAGAGTCTTCGTAGTCAAAATATTTTAATAAGTCAGCTGAATAAATGAGAGCTATATTTTGGAGATCTGTGTCCTTATTAAAGTTTAATTTTTTATTTATTTTATTCTTATATATATATAATCATAAATATAAATATATAAATATAATTTTATGCTTAAAAGACTATTAAAAAAGATTTTTAATTAATGTTAAGTTTAATTTAACTTAATTTTTATTTAAAATTAAAATTTATAAATTAATAATTTTAATTAATTTTTGATAATAACATTAACTTTTTATTATAATAAATTTTTGGCATAATTATCTTTTTTACAAATTTTCCTTCTTTTTGACACCAGGTTATCAATTAATTTTGGATAAAATTTTTGAAATATTATTTTTATTCTCTTGTAACTGCTTTACTTTTATATAACACTTTAGCAAGTTCACTTAACTTTTTTAAAAAAAAAATAATGTTTATCTAATTATATTTATACATTAAATTAAAGACTATTATCTTTTATTTTATTACAATTTGAAGCAGTTCTAAAGAATGACTTGGAGACATTATAAGATCATTTTAATACAAAGTTTGTTCTTGTTCTTAATTTAAATTATATTTTTCTCGGATCAGTTCAAATTGGGTTAATTATGTTTCTTGGTTTTTTTAATAAAAAATTTCTTTTAATTTTTCAAAAAAATTTATAAAAAACTAAATAAGTTCTTGGTAGTCAAATTTCATATTTATAATCCATTTTTAGGAAAGAATATTTCTGAAATAAAATTATAAAATTTCATTATAAGATACTATAAATATAATTAAAAAAATTTAAAAACTTTTATTACATTAAAATATGTGTGTATATTAAGGGAAGGTCATTATGCTAAAGCTACTCTTCTTAAATAAGTTGATAATAAATTTCTTTAAAAATTTCTGCTAAAATTTAACTAAATAATGATTATTCAATTTCCTGTTAAATAATATTTAAAAATTCATGCATGTATGTATAACTAATATAAGGTTATTTATAGAATTTTAAGTCTTAAATTTCCTTGAAATTCTAATAAAAAGCTTGAATGGTATTTTGAGTGAATTAAACAAAGTTTTGTGAAAGTCTATGTATGTAAATTAAAAAAAAACAAAAAATAAAATTATTTATTCTATTAATTTAGTTAAAATTTAAATAATTAATTTTTACTTAAAATTTTCGCAGTTTTTGTATTTAATGATTAATAAATAATTTATGTTTATCAATTCTCCTAAAATTTGAGCAAAATCTTTCAAATTGTTAGGGTTTTCTTAGTTTTTTTGTTAATTATAGTTAATCAGAAAATTTTTAAATTAATGGTGATAATCTTTATTATATAAAAAATATGACAAATAGCAAATTTTTTAGAAGAATATAGAAAGCTGCTTTTCAAAAAGCTCAAAATTATTTATTATTTGGCTAAAGTTATCAAAATTTTTATTTTCTATAATTCTAGAAATAGCCAATATTATTTATTTGATTAAGGGGTATTGGTTTTCTAAATCAGTTACTAAATTTTCGTTAAAAATTGTTAAATTTTAAAAATTAAGTTATTTTTTAAGGATTTAATTTTCTAAATCAGATTAGCTTTTAGCATTTAAAATTAGAAAATCTTATATAAATTTTTAAGCCAAATCTTAGGCTTATTTATTTTAATTTTAAAGTGCAAAACTAATACATTAAATTATATTTCCCTAAATTGTGTTTATATTTTCAGAATCTATTAATTATTAATTTTAATTTTATAATATATGTTCATTTTTTTCAGTTTTTTCTATAATATCTTATTCAATTTATAAATGAACGAATTCTTCGCTTGAACTTATATTTGAGCTTTATTTTAGGATTAAAATTTAACTAAGATTATTAAATTATAATAAAAGAACATAATAAATTTCTTTGATTTTTTCTGTTAAATCAAGATCTGAAATTTAAACTAAGTCAGTTAATAATAAGATAGAATTATTTAAAATTGAATAATCATTAGTTTGATTTTTTAAAGTTTTTAAAGTGATTTCAGCCAATTTAGCGCCAAATTCTTATTAAAGCATAATTTTAATTGAAAATTTATGTTATTAAATATCTTGTTTTTAGTTATAATTAAGTTCTTGTTATTACTAATAAATTTAATCTATGTGATTTTCAAAATTGTTTAGGTCTAGTAATTAAGAAAGTGTTTCAAAAATTTCTGAAACAAGGAAGTTTTAATTGATTTTTGGGAAGATATTTAAAATTTTATAAATTAATTCCCTTGTATATAAAATCTAAAACTTAATAGGATTTATTTTCGATATACTATTTAATGTATCTAAAGCAAAATACTTGAGGAATTAGTTTGGACTATTTAATTCTAATAGTATATAGTCAATATATTTTTTAAGATCGTAAAGATTTATGAAATTACAAAGCTTATTTAAAAAATTATTTTAATAAAAAGAAAAATAAACTAAAAAAGTTTAATTTATTAATTAAAATTGTATAATATTAAATTTAAATTATGCTAATTTATTTATTTTTATATATTTTTTACAATTTTTAGGAACCAGTGGCTGGCTATTTTTTATTAGTAATGTTCGGAATTACTGTATATGTTAATGTTATAATTTATATAAGGAAGGAAAAAAGTTATATCAATATATTCGAAAAGTTAAATTAGTATTTGATACATTACATATTCATTTTTAAAAATTTCTTATTCACTAAAGTTATTTTTAAATTAGTTAAGATTATTTTCTAGCTATTTTTCTGATAGTTTGAGGGTGAAAATATCAAATAAAATATTAGTAAATTGTCTAATAAATATTATTATATAGATATATTTATAATTCTAAATTTGATAATAAAGTAAAAGTTATTTTTAAATTTACTTATATTTGTTTAATTTTTAAAATAGTTATATTTACTTGATTTTTTCGTCTTGATTTTTTTTAAATTATATTTTTTCTCTTTACATAAACTAAAGACATATAATATCAGCTAAAGCTACTTTGTGTCTTTATTATATATAATCTATATTATCTTAAATGATTTAAGTAATTGATTCGAATATTCTTTCTTAATATTTTAACGAAAATTTTGGCTGGTACTAAATCAAATCTGCAAAATATATTATAAATTTAAATAATTTTTTTCAGTAATTTAAAATATTTAATATATTATATTAATTAATTTACTTTTGTAAGAAACTAAAAATTTATCTATAATAAATTGTATTTATTCCTCGTTTTAATCTATTTTAAAAAGTTCTTACAAAATATTTATAATTTTTATATTTAAATCTTGTATTTCTATCCAAGAATTTTTTTGGTTTCTAATCACAAAATTTGTTAAAATCTTTTATATTTAAATAAATAATATTAAAAACATAACGAATAAAAATTTAAGGCAAAATGTTTATTATTAATAGTAAATATTACTTGAAACCAGTACAATTATTGTTAGAAATCTAGTTCGTCTATATAATCATTTATAGATATGAAGGAATTTTTAATGAAATTCTCTTTATTTTAAAAAAAAGAAGGCATTTACTAATAAATTTAATAAAAAAGGGAAAATTTAAATGTTATATTTTTTTCATTTTCTAAATCTTCAAATAATTATGTGAATTCATAATATTTTTTTCTTTATAGCTCAAATTCTTCATTTTTCGTGAAATTATAGTTTTTTAAATGGTAGCTTTGGATTTGAATAAAGGCCTTTTAAACATTAATAAAAAAAAATAAATAATAAATATTTTAATTTATTATTTATTATTTAAAATTATTTTAAAGAAATTTGTTTAAAATTAAAAAACATAAATATATATATTTATCACATAAGAAATTAAAGATATATCTTTAGGCAATTAAATTTCTTTAAGTAAATTTAGCAAAAGAAGCTCAAATTATTCGATATTTTATATATAATACGATTTTAACTTTTATATTTTTTAAAGTTTCTATTAATTTTCGTGGCTTAAAAAGCTAAACTATTCTTATTCTGAACTATAAAGGGAAATATTTTAGTCAAATAATAATAATTATTAAATATTTATAAGAATTTAAAGAGCAGGTTCTCTAAGTTCAGTATTTGGGTTAAGAAGGTCTAAAATTTTAAAAAATAAATAATAAATTTAAAAAAATTATTTATCGAAAATATTTATTGATATAATATTAATAATTATCTTTTGTTATTAATAAATATATATATAAAATAAATAGATAATAAATCTTTAAGATAATTTTTTCTTAATATTTACTTATTTCTATAAATGAAAATAAAAGTGAAATATTTTTAGCTGGGTCTTATAAAATTTAGTTGAAAAGTAAAAATTGGTGTAAATTTTTTTTATTTTCTTAGGAATTTTTTATTTTTATCAAATGTTGTTGAATAATCGTAGTTTAGTTTTCCATAATATAATGGCCACTTTTTAAAGTTTATTATAATTTTTTTATGGTATGTATTTTTTATTTCGTATTTTATTATCTATTTTATTGAGAAACTAGTTTATTTTTAGAAACTCATAATAGAATTTAATATGTTTAATGAAAGACAATAAAATCTAATAAAACTTAATTTATCATTATTATAAAAAAACAATTGGAATTATTAAGTAAAAGTTATATCAATAAATATAAATTATATTCACTAGATATCAGATGATTTTTTAATTAGCTTGTTTAATATTTCTGATTTTATAATATTTTCAATTTTTTTTTGTTTTTCAATGTTGGGATTTTATTATTACACACATATTTTTTATAATATAAACATTTAGTGTTCATTAAGTTTCATTGATTGAAAATAATTTCTATCTGATGATAAATTTAAATTTTGATTATTTTCAACGTTTAAATTAGAAGTTATTATTTTTTTATTATCTTAATTTTTATCTTCATCATCATCATCATCTTATTATTCAATTTCTTTTCTGGGGGTTTAAAAATTACTATTTATTTGAGAATTTTAATTCGAAACAGAAAAGAGTTCTTTATTTTCTAAATTTTCTAAATTTTTTATTTTATTGAAATTTTTAATATTTTTATTATCACTTTTTTCGGAGACAATTAGTTTGGCCTAGCTTTGATTTTCATTAAAATAACTTTATTTATCATTAAAAGATTCATCTAATATTTCTAGAAATTGATGCATTTTTTTTTCATTGAGTGCATGTGTATTTTAAATTTCTGATTCATCTTAATAGGGAAATTAAAATAGTAGCTTTTATAAAATTTTTGTAAAATTTGTATCTGTTAAAATTTAGATGAATTTTTAATTTAATTTGTTAATATTTTCTTGGTTTCCTTCTTTTATTGGCCTATAAAAAAATATAATTAATAAATAATCCTTTGTTTCTAATTATAATAAAAATTTATAACTATAAATTATTATTATCTTATTTTTATATAAATATGCTAATTATTTTCAGTTAACTTTATTTTTACAAAAGAGAAAAAATTAAGTTAATAAGTTCTTCTTTTTCCTTTATGTATTTATTAAGGGATGCCTCAATAAGAAGTAAAAGACATTCTACTTTTAAAGATGAGCTTTAGCTATATTTTTCAGTTTCGAAGAAATTTTATTCGTCAATGAAAATTCTCACATTTTTCAGTAATTTTTTTTATATTTGTTAAAGTTGGCCATTTTAAAGTTCGGAAATAAAAATTTTTGATAGAGTGTTTATGGATTAAATTCTAAATATTAATAAAAATATTAAAAATATACTTATAATTATTTTTTATATGATTACTTTAATTCTATGTCATATTTTTCTGGTTCTAAGAATTTTTCGCAAATGTGCACTAGTTACTATAAATGATTATTCCTTAAGTGATTGTTATATTTAAAAGCTATTCCTATTAATTTTAAACCAATAAGCTTTAAAAAATCCTCTTTTCCATCTTCTTAATCCTTTTTTTTAGGAAAAATTTATAAAAGTTTATTATTAAAATTTTAAAAAAAAGAATAGCGGAAAATAAATTTTAATTTTACAAAATTAGATGAATTTAAAAATTAAAGGGCAATGGAAATTATTTCTTCTATTAAATTGGTTATTTGTTGCTTATTATTTTTGAATTTGGAACTTAATACATTTAAAAAGTCTACCATCTAAAATTAAGAGAAATATTTAATAAAAAATGTCTTTAATATAATATTTTTTTTAAAATTAAATAATAAAATTTAAATAAAATTAATTACTTTTTAAAATCCGATAAATATTTTTTTGTAAAAAAAATCTTCTTCTTATAAGTTTATGAAATCTATTTATTTAATTATTTTCTAATTACTCTCAATTTAAAGTAATTTATGATACTATTCTTCTTCTACCTCTATATCGCTATTTATTTTTTTAAGGTTAAGTTATAAAATATAAATATAAATATAAAATTTATAAATTTATTTATTTTTAAAAATTTACCAAAGCACTCCTTTATTAATTTCTTTAGAAAAAAACTTAATATGTTTTACCGAATTTTCAATTAATTCATTTAAACAATTGCTTTCAATATTTTCTGTATTTTCTAGTACTTATCTTAAAATAAATTAAAAAATAATTGATTAAAGTTTATATTATTATAAAATAGTTTGAGTATAATGAAAATAAATATTAACAATTAACAAATAATAACTTTAATTTACTTTATAAGCGTAAAATATTCCATAGAAATATAAATATCTTTTTTTTCATTCATTTAATTTTATTAAAGTTATTTAATAATTTTCATGGTAAAATTTTGTTAATCTTAATTTTTTTAACCATCTTTTAAAAATTAAGCTGAAAAATAAAGAGCTTTAAAATTTTCCTCTATTAATCCATAAATTTAATAATTATTTTTTATTATATTAGATTTATTAAGAAGTTTAAGCACTTTTTTTAACATTAGATTGGAAAGTTATTAAGAATTATTGGGAAAACTTTATAAAAAATATTTTAAATATATACATATATAAAATAAATATATAAGTAAAATAATAACAATACTATTAAAAATTAAATAATTAATATTAATGTACAATTTTAGTTTATTTTAAATATTATTTACTATAAGGCTATAGTTGAGAAAAGCTATATTATTTATTTAACTTGCTAACTATAAATATTTTCCTAAGGAACAAAAACTGAGTTAAAATGTTGGTTTTCTGATTAAATTTAATTAAAATTTTAATTTAAATTTTATTTCAACTAATTTTTTTTTATTTATTAAAAAGAGGGGTGAACGGCTTAGAAATTGCATTAATAAAGAAATTTAAGAAAATTATTGTAGTAGTATTTTTTGTCTTCGAAAATTTTAAGCGCAATATTTTTAAAGTTTTCAGAGTATTGGTTTATAAAATCTTTTAGAACTTCTCTTTTAAGTTGACTCGAAAATATACTTAAAATATTATATAATTAGAAAATTTGATCGTTTATTATAAATACATATTTAATATACAATTAAAAATGCTTAAATTTATATATATATATGATTTTTTAGTTTTTTTTACGTCTTAAAAAGATTCAGATAGTTTGGAGAGTATATATTACCTATTTTATAAATATAGTAGGCTTGTATGGGAGTTTTTATTAAATTTTCTAGTAAATTTTTTATTTAAAATTATTTTTTTATTATCGAAATTTGAAGCAAAGTTGTCACCAATTTTATTAGTTAATTAGTATATCTTGCTAAATTTTCATCTTCGTAAATTTTTTTAAAAATATCTATGCATAACAAACTATCTAAAATAATAATTTAAAAAAAAAAAACAAATAAAAAAATACTTCGTGTAATTTTAAAAATTTTTAATTTTATTTATTTTTACTTAGTTATTTTTCAATTAATTATGTAAAATCTATCTATTTTTGGGTTTTAGAATTTATGTATCTAAACCCAAACTCCTAATTATTTATACTTTTTTGATTATTTTTTAACGATATTTTCGAGTCATAATACACTTTTATAGTTTATAGTAACTATATTAAATATTCATCCTTTTAAAGATCTAGTTATTCTTTATTTTAAATCAGAATTTCATTGCATTTTTCAATCAAAAAATAAAAAATATTTTAGATATATTAAATTATTTCAGAGTCTTTTAAAAACAAGTATAGTAAGAATTCATCCATTTTTATTAATTTTTTTAAGAAATTAAGACACTTTAATAATTTTATTTTCAATTATTATAAGTTAAAAATATTTATATTAAATAATTATAAAATAAAAATTAGTTTACTTAAATTTTAATTTCAATTGAACTATCTAACAGAGTTGAAATAATAGATTTTTCAAAATTTTATGCCTTTATCATTAGCTCAAAATTTTGAATTTAAAATATTTGATTTTAACACAAATAATTAAGCTAAATTTAAAGAATTTCTAAAATCAGATAATTATAGTATCTATTTTAAAATAAGAAGAAGTAAATTAGAGTATAAATAAAACGTCAATTATAACATAAATAAGATAATTTTTTTACTTTTAAAGTATTTAATCTGAATGAATATTTTAATAAATACATTATATTACTTTTTGCTAGCTATCTAAATTTAAAAACCAAAATACCTAATAAATGTATATTATAAATATGAAATATTTTAACTTTGAAAATATTAAAATTAATAAATTTTACAGAAGAAATTAAAAGCAAGAAAGATATACTCTCTTAAGATAGCTATTTTTCATTAGTATTTTAAATTTTTTATAAATATTATTGAAATATTTATTCAATAAAGTAAATAATTTTATTATTTTCTATCAAATCAATTTGGCTAAAATTTAGTTATATATTTGTTTTATTCTGAGCTTATCTTTGGAAATCTGAGATTTCTTGATAAAGTAATGTTTAAAAAAAATGAAAAATTTATTATTAAAGATATATCAGTCTTTTTCTTTCTTATTATAATTGTTATAATGTGCTTTCTTTATTTTGATAAATGAAAATAGGTTCAAGTTGTGTTAAAAAAGATTCTAAAATTAGACTATTATAAAATAAATAGAAAAATTAATATATAAAGTATTTTTTAAATTTATTATATAAAACTGATATTAGTTTAAATAAATAAATAAATAAATAAATAAATAAATAAATACTAATTATTTAATTTAGGAATTATTATTTTAAGAAATTTTCATCATCTTCAAATTACAGATAACTTTCAATATAAATTGCTAATAAATTGAATGTGTGCTCTTTATTCGAATCAAATTTATTTTTGAGGGATTTTATTAAAAATTCAAAAAACTCTTATTAATTTTTTTTGAAAAAGAGTCTCTCTATTTCAATAATTTCTATAATAAATTTATTATATTTATTACTAAAAATCTAAATAATATTATCGTATAAATAAAATTAAATATATTGATATTAAATACCTGAAATATCTTAAATTGCTTAAATTTTATATAAATTAGTTATATTTATTAAATTTTATTCGTTTTTGTCCTATAAGGAGTTTAAAAGATTAATGATTAATCTATTCATATTTTTTAATTATTTTTTTTAAGTTCTATCACTAATTTGGTAAAGAAGTTTGAATACCTAATTTAGAATTTTTATAATAAATTAATTATTTAATTAATTAATTTATAATTAAATAACTTTAAATTTTATTTTACTTTTAATGCAAAAACTTAGGTATTAATGAGTAAATTATTTTTTTAATTATTTAAATTTAAAACAAATATTAAAAATTCTTGTATTTGTTCATGTTATTCATCAAAGAATTCTGGATTTTAATTCATAAATAATGACAAAATTATCATGGCAGTATTAATATTAAGAATTTATTTTATATTATCATTTTTATTTAAATTTTAATTATTATTATATTAATTTTTAGCCTATAAAAAGCTATTTTCTATGTATTAGTAAAACTTTTTCATATCATTATAACAATCTTGGCTTTGTTCCCATAATATTTATAATAAAAGTTAGATGCCCTTATTTTTTTTATTTTTAGTAATATAATAATATTTGATATTTTAAATCTTTAATTTATATATATTTTATATTATTATACATTATTAATAATTTATTTTATAAATTTCAATTAACATTATATTTTATTTAATTTTTACTTGACAAATATATACTCTAGTTTGCGTATTTTCTTCTATCTCTAGGTATTTTAATAAAGAATTGATAATATTTTATCTATTTTGTATGAAATATTAGTAAGTTGACGAATTTATTTCTAAATTTATATTTCCTTAATAATTTGTAAGTAAATTTGTAAAAGAATCATATTATAATTTAGTTGACTAGGAGTTTTATTTATTCTATTTTTAATATTTAATTTTTTTTTCTTGTCTTTATTATTCTATTTGATTTTTTAATTTGTTAATGTTAACTTCTTTAGTGAAAAAAATAATTTTTTCTAAGAAAATTAAGGTTTTTTTATTTTACTATTCTGAATTTATCTTTGAGTCCACTTAAAATCAAAATATTATTTTAATTGATCAAAAAATATTTGAAATTACTATAAATATATTTATTTTTTCAATTACTATATTGTTTATTAATTTACCTGATAATAAATAATGCCTTAATAAATTATGAAATTCTTAGGGGTCTTTATTAATTTCTTATAAAAGCTGTTGGTTTAATTATGAAAGATCCTATGTATTTCTTTCTATCGAAATTTATTCAATAATTGAGTCCATTTAATATTATTTATTTGATATTTTATTTTTTAGTTATTTTTTAATATTAATATAGTAAATTTTAATTAATAAATAATAATGATAATTTATTATATAAATTATTATCATAGTATTTTTCCAATTTAATATTTTTTATAGTGGCATTGATAAGGTAATTAAAAATAACTAAAATGAAACAAATGACTTAGTTATAGTTATTCAAACATTATAATTATATTATACAAGATATATATAATATTTTAAAATAAACATAAAATCATTTATAAAATATAAATAAAACTTAAAACTTCATCTCTTTTAATTAATAATTATTTATTTATATTTAATTATAATATTTTATAATATAATTTATATATGCCTATTACATATGATATTAGAATAAGATATTAATACAAATTTATTTTAATAAATATGAAAATTTTTAATTTAAATAACTTTAAATAAAAAATTTTTAAAACTTATTTAATAAAATCCTATAAATTATTTTTTAGAAAAATAAAAAAAAAAGTTAAGTTGCCCTTACTTTATATTATAATATAATGTATAATAAATTTAATTTTATTTTTAAATGTTTTAATTTATTACCTTTCTAAATGATACAAATATCTAAAAGCTCATTTTTATTCGAATATGATTAACAGAAAAATTTCTCTTCTAAACATTTTATGTAGCCAATTGGACAAGAACAAATTCTGTATAATTAATATTATAAACTATCTATTTACTAATCTTAAGTCATAGAATAATTATATTATTATTGACATCTTTTACAAATTTAAGGACAACTAGTACAAGTGCCATTTGTAAAATAATATTAATCTTTACAATTTATACAATTGTCCTTTGTTTTACAACCTAATTATCCACATTTTGGGTTACACATTTCTAAAATAAATAATTTCATAAATTTGTAATAATAATTAAATATAACAGATTAAATTTTTTTACTACACGTATTTTCATCATAATAGTAGCCTACTTAACAAATGTTATTGTCATTATTCTCTCCATCTTAGTCATTATCTTGGTCTATATCTTAATCTTAGTCATTATCTTAGTCTTAATCTTAATCAACATCTTAATCTTAGTCATTATCTTGGTCTAGATCTTAATCGTTATCTTAATCGATATCTTAATCGTTGTCTTAATCTTAGTCTTAGTCATAATCATTATCTTAATCATTATCTTAATCATTTTCTTAATCATTATCTTAATCGTTATCTTAATCATTATCCTAATCGCTATCTTAGTCAATATCTTAATCATTATCTTAATCATTATCTTAATCATTATCTTAATCATTATCTTAGTCAATATCTTAGTCAATATCTTAGTCAATATCTTAATCGTTATCTTAATCATTATCCTAATCTTAATCTACATATTTACCATTGTGACACCATTAACCTGAGCAACCACTGCTACAATTTTCTTAATTTTTTTGGCAAAACCCTTAGCCAATTCGTTTAGTGTCATTGCACCATTCTAGCTTAAAGCTCTCAGGACATCCACATTGTACATTGTAACAAACATATGATTCATATTAATTTAATTGACTTTCGTAGCTAATAAGGCTAGATATTAAATTAAGAGAAGCTGATGAAATAGCATTTTTTTCAGTATAATTATCGTCATAATAGCTATTGAATATATGAATTCCCTTGAAACTAATTTCAGCTGCTAATAATTTGGCATAAACTTAGTTAATTACAGTTTTTGAAAAATAATATTAATAAGGTTCATTTCCTTCATTAGCTTAGTCGCTAAAAAAACTGATTAATAGTTTTCCCATAGGTATTCCATCAAAATTTGGTACATAAACATTTGTTTACTACATTTTATTTAGCCAGCCCTAAATATTACGAACAATTTATTCGCTGCTATTATCTGTATTTTAATCATAGTCTTATTAATATATAAGAGAAATATAATAGTCAAATAAATTAGGGTTATTTTTGTAAAGTGGAACTAAATAATTTTCTTCCTCTTCCGTTTCTGTGTAAGCTGGAATATCCTCTGATTCCATATCCTCATCAGGAATAATAGCAACATTATTCATTAATAAAAAAAACTATTAGTCTTCATTTAAAATATTTCTGAATTTTTTCATTTAATTTGCTAATGTTTATGGGGAGAAATTATCATATTCATCTATTAAAATTGCTATACCATCTAAATTAAAATCACTGTTAATATAAGTATCTACTGAACTAATAATATTATTTAATTTGTCATTATTATTCATAATAGAATTCCAATTTCCTGAGTGATCGCTTAATAATAAAATAACTTTTTTTCCTGAATTTTGCCAATTTACAAACTAATTCGAGTTTGTTAAAATTTCATTTGTAGTGCTACCATCTGATTCAAAATGTAAAGTACTCACCATTACATGTGTAGCAGTATTAAAAACATCATCTACTCCATCTGATATATGAAAATCCCAAAATATTGATAAAATTTTTTCCTGATGTATTTATATAATTTTCATTTAGTACTCAGATTACTGGCCTGAAATTAAATCCCCAAATAAATGTAAATATATTCTATTACTTTCTTTTTTAACAGTTAATATTTTGGCATAGGTCATGCCCGTTTCGTAATAATTATCAAAAGGAATATTGTTATAGTAAATTTCACAATTTTATGGATTTGCCAAAAAAATAACAGTTTCCTTATTTGATTATTTTTCTCCTTTAAACCACATATAATTATCATCTATAATTTCAAATTAAAGTTAAGAAAAATCAAAATCAGATTGAGAATAATCTAGTCCTGATCCAGAAAATAATTGATAGCATAAAGAATTTCCTAAGCTATCAAAAGTAAAAATTGAAAAATTTGGAATATAATTATTATCTATACCACTAGTAATTAAGCTTGAATTTTACGATTATTTATGCATAATTGAATTATTAGTTGTTTATGATGATTTTTAATCTAAAAAAATCAAATTATCAGATTCACTATTTGCAATTAATACTTTTTAAATAAAATTTATGTTATTTATTTATATTAATAAAAATTTGTAATTTATAAAATGTTTCTTACTTGCAAGTGTATCATATTCTATATATTTTATTTTATCATTTTGTAGTTTTATTAATATCAAAATTTTAGTACTATATTCTTAAATAGTAAATTAGTTTTTAGTAAAGAGTGGTATTTCTATGGCACTACATTTTAAAGTAAATTTACTTTATTCGTCATTTAGGTCTAAAATAAAAGTAATAAGATGAGTTTAACTACTATTTATTGCAACTAAATATATTAAATTAGCATCACTATTATATTTGGCCTGCATATAATCAAAGTTATTATACGTATTTCCTTAATATTAGCATTCTAACTGTTTAAGTTTAAATTTTTTTAAAATGAATTTTTAATTATAATAAATATATTAAATTTACATGTGAATTTCCAGAATTATCCTAATTTGTTCTAGAATTTGAATTAATTTAGGTTCTAAAATTGAAATGTAATATTGAAAATTAAATATAGGCAACAAATATTTCATCATCATTATTTAAGCTTAAAATCACTGGTGGAACTTCTGGTTGACCTGTGTAACTAATCTATTCGTTATTTTCTATTTTATCTATTTATAATTTAAAAATATTTTAAATAACTTTATATTATTTTTAGATGAATTAAATTAATTTATGGTTAAATTTTATTTTTGTATTAAAAAAAAGTTGAAAGACAATAATTCAGTAAATTTATTGTTTGTTTGAAAAATAAATAATATAGAATGAGCCATAAATTATCAGAATTTATCATCAAATTTAATTATAAAGGTAAAGTGATTTTTTTTTATTTATTATTTATATAAAATGAATACAATAAAAAATACAAAATAATGAGACTAAAAATGAAAATGAATAATTTATTTAATTAAAATTAAAAAATTTTTTGAAAATTTTATAGGTATTTATTAATAAATTTATATTTTTAATATTAAAAATAAAATAAAATAAAATAAACATTATATTTTAAATTTATTTATTTATAAATTTACCTAAAAAATTTATATATTATATAACTAGATAGCTATCACCGTCAGAGTTTTTCACAAAAATTGCCAATGCATATAATGTATCATTTATTTAACAGTAATCATAGAGATTTATTGGATCATAAGTAAGTAAATTATCTACTGTATAATCAAAATATATATATTATTCATTCCAAAGTTTGGTTCTAGGTTAAACTGGAAAACCCTAAGCATTTGCTAATTGTGAAAGTATTTAAAAGCTTGAAAAAATAACGAAAATTAGTAATTTAAGACTGTAATTTTTGTTGGTTTATGACATTTTTTTTTGTTTTTTAATTAAATAGTTTTTTTTATTTTTTTTTTAAGTTTTCAGATTAAAAATGTTTAGTGAAACTAAAAAAAATAAAGAAAGTATTCATAAATTTTTTTTAAAGAAATTATTATGATAAAAAATAAATAATATTTTCTAAGCTTTATTTTATTTAACTAAAATTTTTCTAACAAATTAAAATAAGTAGGTTAGATATGTTAATTCATATAAACTTTAAAAAATAATAGTGGTGATAAATATATAGCGAATATTGATAATGAACAAAATATAATAAAATTCCGTTAAAAACATAATAATATCAGTAATAAAGAATTTTTTTATTATGTCATGTCCTATAATTAAATTTTATAAAATTATAAATATTAAAGTTGATTATAAATTTCTGAATATGAAACTACAATATAATAATAAATAAAGATTCTTTTAAAAACCAAAAGATATTTTATTTATAAATTTATAATTTACTATAATATGTATAAGAAAATAAATTATTTAATAAAACTAATAAATTGAAATTTCGTAATAAGGTTTTTATAAGAAATTTTGAAGAAAAAAATATATTTTTTGCAAAAGTTTTATATATATTTTCATTTTAATATGTTATTTTAAAAAAAAATATTATAAAACCATATTTTTTGTATATTATATAGTGAAATAATAATCAATTAAAGCAGCAAACACTATATGAAACAATTTTTAAAATTTATAAACATGATAAATAAATTTATATATAAAATTTACAATTCGACAAAATAACTGTATTAGTATTTTAATTATATAAAAGTTATATAAATATATATTAAAAATTTATTTTATAAAAAAAATAAGAAAAGCTTTATATTTATTAAATAGTAACTATATTTTTATCAAACAATATTAAAGATTATTCATTTTTTTCTATAATTAAACTAAACATTTTATTTCAATATGATCTAATGCTAATAATTTTTAGACAATAATAACTTAAAGAAGCTAAATATAATAATTTGTATAATTTTCTTATACCCAAATTAATATTTTTCCATTTGTGTAAAATTTTATTTAATTCATATAATTTCCAATAAAATTAGTATTTATTATTATAAATTAAAAATAAAAAAAAAAAATATAGAATTATAAAATAAACAATCATAATAAATGATTAAAAATTTTGCCCTGAATATAGTTTAAAATTTATTTATATAAAGTTTTTTAAATAATTTTACCTTCGTAATCCATACATATATCTACTTTTTAGATATTTAATTTTACGTCATTACATTTATAATTGAGCTATCCCATATCATCTAATTATTGCAAACAAAAAATATAATTATCAGGACATTTGCATTAATCTTTTAAATATAAGTATTTTGTCTAAATATTTTATTCTTTTTATTAGTTGTAATAAAAATTCTAGTTGCATTCAGAACATATATACGGACATTTTTAACACTTATTTTTTTCTTATTTAAGGTAGTAATTATTAAAACATTTCAAACATTTATTATTTTTATCACATTGAATGCAATTTATAGGGCAAATTTTATCTAATAAATAAAATATATATACATTTATTTTTGTTAAAAATTTTATTTATATTTTTTTATTATTTATAAAAATTTTACAAATAATATCTGATTCTCCATCTTAATCTTGGTCTTCATCTTAGTCTTAATCTTAATCTTAATTTGAATTGTCGAAATTTAATTAAATTGTTTATACCTCATAATAAGTAGAATTATTAGGATTGGACATAGAATTTCCTAAAAAATGCAGGTAAGCTTCTCCTTATTCACCAACTGTTTCAAAAACTTTTGCTTATTAAAAACCAGTTGAATAATATTAATTTGCTCCTGAACTGTTAGTTATTAAAGTACAATTTTAAGGGTCAGCTAGTATAATTAAAGTTTCCTATGAGGAATATTTTTCGAATGATATCCACATTTTTGAGTCCGAAAAAAGTCCAAATTATAGATTTTAGAAACTAAATTAAGTGGAATTTTATAAAGAAGATGAATCAAAAGTTTAATAGCAAAAACTAGATGCATCATATTTGTAAGTAAAAATTGAAAAAGTTCTGATGATATTTGCGTCATTTTAGCCTGTTACAATTGTGCTTAACTAAGTTCCAAAATGTTAAACAGATTTATTTTTAGTTAAAGAGTTTGATTATTAAAAAATTGTAGGTCCTAAGTACATACTGACTTAAGCTATTTTTTTGAAATTATATTTTACATATGAAAGACTCAATTTATAAATTAATTCAAAGCTATTTGATAAAAATAATACCTGAAGTTGGATCATCATAAAGACGCTATATGTTCGTCGAAGTTTTAATAAACATATTAAAGTATTCAGTATTTTTGTATCCTTATAATGTAAACTAAAATAAACTAAATATGGATAATAAATATTTTTTTCCAGTATATTAATATATTCCATCTACTGATATGTCAAATATAAATATTACAAATAAACTTAAATCATTATAAACTGCCGAAACTATTATTTTTTCTTGAATAAGTTTAGATTGTGCATTATCAAAACCAGCATAATTCTAACCATCACTAAACTTAAGCTAATAGATTTTATATAGTTAAGCATATATTATAATATTTATTTAAATTAATATTTTATATAAAATTAATTTTTTATTTACTTCTTAAGTTTAATTGCTTGGTACAGAATCTCTTGTCGGCTATAAAAAAATGTCCATAAATCTAAAATGAAGACGATTTGATGACTAAAACAAATAGAAAAATTCATTTTAAATATGAGTTTTTATAACAATGGTTTGAGAAACTGGTTCATTAATTATTTCCTATATATCATTTTCTATTAAATAACCTTATTTTTTATTAAATATTATTTAATATAAGTTTATTTTTATATTTATAATAAATATATATATAAGTATTAAAAAAAATAGCTAGTATTAATAAATAAAATTGGTTATGTTTGAAAAATGCTATTATCCAAATAAGAAAAATAATAAATAATTTAAATTATCAAATTAGTCCTACTAATTTTAGTATTTTAATATTTAAATGTATACATTTTATTTAATTTTAATAATGTTAAATGAATTTAATTAAATCAAAAAATAGAATAAGTAAAAATATTAATATATTTTCATTAATAATTTAGAAATCAATTATGATTAAAATAATAATTTTTAGAAGAAAAAAAGCTAGTGACTTTTTATTTTTACAAAAAAACTTAATTTAAAATTTAAAAGAAAAAAAATCTGAATTATGCTATAAAATAACTTTTTTTTAGGTATTTTACCATCTATATCTACGGTTTAAACACATATATAGTACTTATTTGACTTTTTCAAATAATAGGCTAAAACAAATATTTCACCATCTTATAATATTTCATAATCAAATGCAGTAGAACTTGGTAATATACCATAATTTTATTAAATATAATTATTTGTTAATGACTAAGGTTACCACTGTTAAGGGTCTAGGGAAATTTAAGAGCTAAGTAATTCAAACAGAAGATTTTGAATTATTAAGATAAAAATAATTAGATTTTTAAGAGTTTTCATTTTTTTTTTTATTTATTTTATAATTATTTTTTTTTTTTTTTTATTAATCGTAATACATAACCAAAAATATAAAATGTATATATATATAATTTTACTTAATTAAATAGGATATAAGATATATAAAAACTAGAAATTGTAATTTATTAGGTAAGCTAAATACCATTACTACAAAACTATAATTCTAAAATTTAAAAAATAATATTTAATGCTTAATTTATATATGAAATGTGACTATATTTCTATTTGTTATTTTTTTATATAAATATATAATAGATATAGTGTATTTATATATTTATAAAAAAATAAAATAAAAGCAGTAATTTTTTCTCATTTTATTTTTTAGTAAGAAATTATTGGGAATTAAACCTAATATAGTTTATTAGAATTTAAAATTAATATTTTCTATTAAAATATAATTTTATAAAGACAATTAATATAATATTTAAATATTAGAAACTTTATGAATATAGAATCTATATATTAAATAAAAACTTAGAAATTTTATAAAGAAAATTAAGATTAATAAAAAAATTTAAATTCAAACATATTTTATAAATTAAACTTCTAAATAATTTAAATAATATATTTTTTAACTTTAATTAAAGTTGTTTTTTTAAATATTGTTAATCCAAGAGTTATTTTTATATCAATCGTTAATTAATATTTTAATATAAAATGTTTTAAATATCACAAAAAATCCTATGAATTTTGAGAAATTAATTTGTAATATAACACTAATAAACTAAAGATATAAAAATTAAAAATAAATACCTAATTCAAGTTTTGATTCTTTTAAGTTAATATACTTATAATTCTAAATAAATTTAAAAAATTTTAAAAATTAAAGAAGCAACAAATTTATTTAATTAAATCATAAAATAAAAAATCAATTAATTATAATTTTTTGATTATTTTCTAACTATTAAATTTCTGATATTTTTTAAAATATTTGATTTAATTTTTATTTAATTTCGTCCATTTGCTTGTATTTTTATATTTTTTTTTCCTAATTATTTAGCTAGTATTTATTATCTTCTTCAGGTAAATCTTATTATTACAAAATACTTTCGTAAGTTTTTTTTACATATAACATGAATTTATAAGCTTCATTATTTGAGCTAAATAAGTCAGAGTATAGTTCAGTATATTCTGTCATTTATTTGATAATAAAGTTAAGCACAGTGATTCCTTCTTCCCAGTCTTCTTTTAAAACACTTTAAATGAAAATTATTTTATATTATTTTTTTAAAATTTTCAAAATAATAATAATAAATTTTATATTTTTAAATAATAAATTTATTTTAATTTAAATTTACGGTTAATTTAGTATAGAAGCTAAAATTTCTATTTTTTCGTTTTTATTTAATTTATTTTTTGAACTTAAAAGAAGCTAAAACCTGCTCGAAATAATATTATCAAATGTGAATTATACAGTACTTATTTTATATTCTAAATATAATTTCTAGTCTTTGCCCTTGTCTTCAAATAATTTGTAATTATTTTTTACAATTTTTTCCATTTACAATTATAAATAATTAAAATAATTTTTTATATTTTGAATAGTTGTAGTATTAAGTTTTCTTTTATTCAATATTGTTCCTAAAACATAACTTGAGCATTGGCTTTTTATATTTAAATTAAAATTAATTTTTTTTTTATATTAATTTTAAAGTTTTTTTATTTACATTTAACCCATATTATCTTTTTATATTTTTTCGTTCTACAATTATTTTATAAGTTTCTATATAACTTCATCTATATCAGAAAATTCTGGAAAATTCTATATTAAAGTACTGCTTATCCTTTGGTATGCCTTTTTATGATATACGATATAATTTAAATCTTGTTAATACTCTTAATCCTAAATTTCATAAAAATATTTTTATAAATTATAATTTAATGATTAAAATAAATAAAAAATATAACAATATTTTCTTTTAATTTTTATATTATTACAAACTATTAAATTCTATCTGAGAAAACCCTGTGATATGGAATTATATTTTAAATTATATATTATTTCGTCATTTATGATTGGTCATTAGAATTTAATTATTAAAATAATTCATCAACTGCTTGGATTGACTAAAAAAAATATATTATAATTAAAACATTTTTAAAAAGTATTCTTTTTTTTTCAAATTTTTTTAGATTACTCGCTTATTTAATTGGTCATAATTTTAAGGAAATAGCTCAAAGTATTAGCTATTAAAAAATTGAATTAATATAAATTTACAATATAAAAATTTAAGTTAGTTATGTATAAAAATTAATTTATTTTTACCATTAAATAGTTATAGAATTTACGGAGTTAAAATACTTTTAAAAGATTTCTAGAATTTCAGGTGTAATTTTAAAATTTAAAAATTTTATAAGGCATCTAAAAAAAAAATTAAAAAAATAATAATTAATTTAATTTAAAATTAAATAAAAATATCATTTTTTACTCAACTAATTCATGAAAATTAAATATCGAGTAAAATATATCTTCAATTACTTCTTAATCAGTTTCAATTTCATAATTTTAGTCTAATTATTAGTATATACTTTTATAAATACTATCAAAAACAAAGCTAATAAATTTTAAATAATTTTCTTGTTATTATTCTAATTTTTATTCTTCAGTTTAAATTGTAGAAATTTTTTCAGTATTATTTAAAGAACTTATAGAAAAAGGGTTTTTAAAGTGATTTGAATAGGCTATTATAGTTTATCCAAATTGCCTTATCATGTCCTGTATTTTTTCATTATAAGATACATTATTAAGAAAATTATAAGTTTAAATGATTTTTGGGACTTAGATCATAGTGAACTGTTCGACAATTTATTTGAATTATTCTGGGAATCTTTTTAATTGTTATTTTTTTATTTTTTTTAATTAATCAATTATTCATATTATTATACATTTTTATTAAATTATATAAATTTTTTCATTTAAATTATTATTATATGTATTTATAATTAATTACCTTTTGATTCCTTTTTTAATTATTTTTAATAAATGGGAAAATTGATTCTAAATTTTTTAAATGAGTGAGTCGTTTCTATAAATTGAGTAATGCTTTTTTTAATATATGAATTATTTATATAAATTATTTATGGATTCTATTGAATTTTTGTCTATTTCTTAAAGGCTTTCTATTGTATCAAGTTGATATAAAATATTTTAAAACAAATTAGTAAATTATTAAATGATCTTTTAAATTTCTTCAGTTTTAAAATCACTATTTTTGCACACTTGGTTAGATAGTATACTTTATAAACATTAATTTTATTTTTTTAAAATTTCAAATATTATTTTTTATAAAAATTTAAATTTAATTATATTACAGTTAAATATTCTTAAGAAATGTTAGTTTTTCATCTTCTTAATTTACTATAAAATCTATATTGCATAGTTTATCTGTATCATAATTTATTACTGACTAAATTATGTTTTTATAGTGCAAACCCATTAAATTTGGATAATTTTTCAAAATTACCAAAATAATTACGTTTATTTGATTTATAATTCCATTATATTAATAGGCTTAATCTTTTTAAATATTATAAATTAATAATATTTATATAAAATATGAATTATTAAAATAAATTCTTACCTTTTAAATTGAAATTTTCTTTGATTTTATCAAGTTAAATTAACAAATTTTATATATCTTATTTTGATAATGATTCATGATAATAATAAACGATTTATTATAAGTTTACTAAAAATAAATATAAATTATTTTTTTGTTTATTTAAATATAAATTTTCTTATATTTCTAACAATTTAACAAACTACAAAAATATTTTTTTAACAGTATTTTTTGATAAATTAACTTTTTCAATTATTTCTTTTCCACAAATATAATGAAGTATATCGCAAAGCTATGAAAAATATTTAAATATGATAAATAATCATACAAAATTTTTATGATATATAATTTTACAAAATGAACTTGAAATGCGTTGGGTTTTTTTAAAGAATCTAATAGTTATAAATAAATTTTCTAATTAAGTATTTCTGGTGTATCATAGTGTTATAAAATTTAGTGCAAGTACATTGATGCGGCCTAACTAATTATAAAAATATTTTTATAAATTATTTTTATAGTATATTTCTAATAAATTATATTATAAATTTTACCTTATTAAGTCATTTTCATCATCAATTTATTTTAATATTTTTTAATGATATTTCATTACTATAGAATATTATCTGTATATATATTAAATAAAGAATATTTTAATTTTAAGTATAATAAAAAATAATGTAAAATATATTATTAATAACCCATTATTCTCCAAATCCATTTCTTCTGTTTTTTACTTTAATACATACTAATTAATAAAAAAATTATTTTTTTAATTTTAATGAAATTTTATATATAAAGTTATATTGTTTGTTTTTTTTTAAGTTAAAATCATAATATAATTATACTCTTTTAATTATTATTACTCCTATAAAAATCTAGATTGCTGCTGCAGTTTTGTTAGGTTTATCAGACTTATAGTATTTTTTAAACTGTTCTTCAAAAATTATTTGTAATTCTATATTAAGATCTCTACTTAATTTTTCCCATTCGCTAAACATATTTAGATAATTAGATAACTAGATTATTTTTTTTTCTATATAGGCTTAAATTGGATATTATTATTCATTAAGGTAGCATTGATAAATTTTTTCTTATACAATATTAGTTTCAAAAATAGTCTGCAAAGTCATTCTAAATTTTTTATTTAAAATTAATATATATAAACAATTAAATAATTAATAAACTAAATAAGTATATATATAAATAGACTGTAAATTTAATAATTTTATTTATATTTGATACCTGAATTTTTATTCAAATACCTAGTCTAATGGAATTTAATCCTATTCTTCTTATCCAAAATTATCAAAATTCAATTGGAAATTTCCAGCATCTAAATTATTTGCATTTACCAAAATTAGTGTTTATTCTGCAATATCCAAATCATGATAAAACTCATTATCAGATAAGATTTATAAAAAGGGCTCCATAACTTTTTTTTTTAAAACATTTTATGAAAGCTAAATTGTTTCAGATATATCACATACAGCTTATAGTGAAAAAAAAAATTACTTATATTATAATAAATTTAGCATAAAAATTATAAAATTAGATTTTTTATTAGATTTTTAATTAATTAGTTACAGAAAAATTCAATTATTTTATAACCATAGTTATCTCTTAATTATTTTTCTTCAAATACATTGTATATAACTTCATTTAAATTTCTATAAATTTTAATCAACAAAGGGATATTTACGAAGGCATTAATATAGGTAAATAAAAACTTTTTTTTAAAATGTTATCAATTATATATATATATGTATTTATATCAATACAAAATATAAAAAATAATATTTAAAGATCAATTTTTTAAAAAAATATATAAATATTTTATAAAATTGTATTAAAAATAGGGATAATAAATAAATTATTACAAATATAAATTGATAATTGATGTAAATTTTGTATTAGAATAGGGCTTCGATTATAGAATTTAAGGCGCTATTTTCTTTATATGTATATTAATATTAAGCGAAATCAATTTATAAGCCTTCAACTTCAATTTAATTATTTTCAAACTGAAATAAGTTTTTTTTATAATTTTAAGAAAAAAAATGATTATAAAACCCTTATGTTCTAGGAGATATTGATATATCATTTATTATAGTTAAATAAGGTTCAATTTATAAGCCTAATTCTGGGTTTATTGGTTTATTAACTAAGTTTTCCAGAAAATTGTAAACATTTTTACAAATTTCGTTTATTAAGTTTTATTTTTACATATTAGATAGGAACTAAATATTTCCAATAGATTCAGTTATAAACTATTTAAAATAATAAAAAAAATTATATTTAAAAATAAGATGTATTTAATTTTATTTAATATCTATAATATAATAAGCTTTTAATTTAAAGTTTAATTGTTTTTTTACGGTAGAAATAATATTGATGATTTTATAATTTTCTAAATGTGAAATATTTTTCTGCAATTTTAATATTAAATTTGTATAAATTTCTGAAATTTATTATTAACTTAAAGTTTCATTTAATGCATATTTTTTATTATTTTCTTAACTTTCACTTTTTTTAATTTCCAAAAAATCATCATCGCTTTCTTTATCATAACTATAAAATATTTCAAGTAAAATATTAACAGCTATGTACTATCTTTCTTATTTTTATCCTATTTATTTGGTAGTTTAAAATATAAATAAAATTTTTAATATTTAAGTATATATACACATCATATTTTATTACCTTTTTCAAATATAATCTCAAACAAGTGGTTAATATTTTCTTCTGGTTTTTGGATAATAATTTTTTTAATTTATTGTAAAAGTTGTAGTGATATATTGGATCTTATTTATCCTGTTAAATCATTTTGAGCAATTCTATCTATAATTTAAATTAAATCTTGCATATTTTTATTAAAAAAAATTTTATTCGTATTTTTTAATTTTTTATATTAAGTTTAATTGGAAAGATAGAAATTAAAAATATAATAAATTTTATAAATTAAAATATAAAATCTGATATATTCTTACATCACTATTAATTATATTAATCTTATAAAACCGGTAGATATTTTATGAATCAAAATTTAATGACAATTTTTTTTATTTTAAATAAGTAAAATATTGATTATTTAATTATTTTTTAAATATAAAATATTTTATAATTCATTTATTTAGTTCATAAATATTACAACTATTCTTAATTTTTTTATTTTATCTGCATTTATTTCAATTTTAATTTCTTTTTCTCTTCGATTTCAATTCTTTCATTTTTTTCCATAAAAGATTTTAGCCTTGGAATTGAGTTTGAATTATGTTTGTTTTTATTATGAGATGCCTTATTTTTATTTATAATTTCTTCATTTTCTCTAATTTCTGTTTTTGTATCATTTATATATGTCATTCTGAAATTTTACTATTATTCTTAAGGGTCTAATTTTTCCAGGTTAAATCTATTTTCTGGATTTTATTTCCATAATTTATCATTATCACCAAAAGGTAAAATAAAAAGATCCTCATCCTAAGATTATTAATATTCTTTTTAAATTTAAATTAACGTACCTTCATCAATTTATGCAATACCTGAATTAAGTCCCAAATAAGTCAATGTTTACTAATTAGCAAAAGCTAAAGGAGTTTAGCCCTTATTATTAAGTATATTTAAACTAGCTCCATTATTAATAGCAGTTAAAATTAAATCTAAATCATTAGATTTAAAAACAAAATGAACAGGAGCCATTCCTTCAGTACACCTTATATTCATATTTCCTTTAAGGTGCAATAATAAGTTAATAAACTCTTTTTAAGGGTTTTTCGTTACATAATAGAGAGGTACGTTTCCTTTTTCGTCTTTTGTATTTATGTCGATAGGTTTTAAGTTATTGCTTGAGCTTTTTGCCAGATAAAAATTACCTGTTGGGAATAATTTATTTATTTATTTATTTATTTATTTAATATATATATATTTATACATATTTATTATTTATTTATAAAATTAAATTTATACATATTAATAATTTATTTATTTATTTTTATAAATTTAACCTTATTGTGCCGCTTTTTGTATTCTTTGTTGAATTTACTTTCTTTCCCGCTTTTCTTCTAATTGCTTTTAAATTTGTAATTACTAGGTTAGTGATTTTTGGGGTTTTTTATATTATTTATACAAAGTTTGTTTTAAAGTTTATCTATAAATTATTAGAAGAGATGATATAGTTTAAATAATGTTAAAATTATATATGATTTTACTTTTTTGGAAGATTTAATTCTTCTGATTGTTCATCTATTTATGACTATTTTCTTCTGAAATTTTATTTATTAAAATGGCTATTACATAAGGATTGAACTACCTTAAATTCATATAATATATAAAAAAAAAAAAAATATCAAATTAAATTATGTTTAACTTTTTTAATTATTACCGATGTTTTAGGACTTTCAATAATCTAATCTTGTTTTTGCTATGATTAAATTTAAAATTTAGTAACTTCTTTGTTATTTTCACTTTAATTTTTAGATTATTATAAACTATTAAAATAACTAGGGCAATTAGAATTTTCATCTATATTTATGTTATTATTTTCATTAAATTTATTATTATGATTATTGTTTTATTAAATTGAATTAAAATTCGTTTATTAATTAGAGTTATTTTATGAAAATTTCGATGGCTCTAAGGTATTAAATGTGCTTTAATTTTGAGAGGCAAAATGGTAAAAATCTTAGTTTGAATGAATACTATTAAATTTTGACTATTTATTATTATTTAATTAAATTTTATTATTTTGTTCATTTTAATTAGTATTTTAAAGATTATTTATATCTTATTGTTGGTAAAAATTATATTATTATTATTCCTACTATGATAATTATTGAATTTATTAATTATTTTATGGAGAATTTTTTTAATTTTAGAACCAAAATTATTAACTTTAATAATTAAATTCGGATGAAGAATGATTTTAAGAAGTTGGGCTGTTAAGTTATATTTTAGGAGATTTTTATGAAAAATTTTATGTTTATGTTTAATTTTCGTCAAATTAATTACTTTATTATTATTAAATTAAGTTCATTTATTATTAATTAAATGTTTGGTGTTATATATTGAATTATCGTGGAGAGGAAAATTAACTGTGATAAGTTAATCTCTTTTCTTTTATTATTTGCGGCTATTTTTAGAAAATAAAGGTTTATTTTTTATTCATAATATTTACATCAAGAGCTTATTTGTTGATAGGTAGATCAATAACATTTTTGTTAGCAGGATTTTTATTTTTTTAAATCGCATTTAAAGATTTTGCTACGTAGTGAAGACTAAAAATTAGTTAAATCTTAATTTTTACTATTTATTTAAATTTATATAAATTTTATTTTTACATTTTATGAGATTCCTATAACTAATTTGGTTTTTATTTAAATCTTTTTTGATAATATTTTTTAATTTTTTTAAGCTTTCTTCTTGCAATATATCCTCTGGCCATTTTTTGTATTATAATGCATGCTTATATTTCGAGATCCTTTATATTATTAAAATAATTATATGAATTAATATTGATTTAATAATTTAAATTATATTAATTAAAATTATTGTATAATAAAGGGAAGTTAATATTTAAATAAAAAATTTATATTTAATTTTCTTTTTTAAATATAATTTAAAAAAATTTAGTTACTTTAGTTATCCAAGGTTCTTTTCTTCTTTTTAAAATAACTTCTTATCTAATTGGCTTAAAGTCATTATATTCGATAGCCTTATATTCTCTTACTTCTTAGGGCCCCGAAGAATAAAATTGTATATACTTTTATTTTTCAGGGTTTTCTTCAGGATAAGCCTAATTATTCAATGGTAATTAAAAATCTCTCTATCTTTCTTATTATAGCTTCAGTTATTTTAATTACTTCTATTCATCTTCGTTTAACTAGTCTTCTATTTTTAAGAACTCATCAATTTTGTTGATTCCTGAATTTTTAAATTATAAGATGAAAAGTTTAAAAAAAAAAAAATATACTAAATAATTAGAAAAATTTAAAAAAAGTATCAAAAAAACTTTGCTAATATAAAAAATAAAAACAATAACTTTAAAAAAAGCTTATAAAAACATATATATATATAAAGATAAGTAATAATATAAAAAGTAATAATATATATTTATAAATGATAATAATTAAAATATTAAATAAAATATATTTATAATTATTTTTATAAGTGAAAGTAATTAAAGTATAAAAGTTGTTTTATATATTGATTTTTTTTCTTCTTTTTTATTTGTGATAATAATATTAATATTAAAATTATATGTATAAATTTATTTTTATCTTTATATATAATAAAATAATTACCAATAATAAGTTTAGAAGGAGGGTGGAAGGTTCTTTTAATTTGTTCTAGACTAAGGAACTATTTTTTTTCTTTATTAATGGGCAAAAACGGCTTTTTATTGGCTTACTGGCTAATATTTTCTTATTTTTTCAGGGCGAACTATTATTTTTATTCTTACATAAGTTATATTTATTACTGTATTATTTCCTGTTGCTTTCTTTCTTTTTCTTCTATTTTTTTTTGCTGAATTTCTAACAGTTATTCTATTGTATACTCTTCTTCTTACTATAATTATTTTTATTATTATTATTTTTATAATTATTTTTAATCTGAAGATTATCTTTAACTAAGCTGACTTTTGATTTGTTATTGGCTATGTTTGCCGAAAATTGACTTGTAAAAGTCTTCTTCTTATAAAGAAGAGTTAGCTGAACGGTTGGTTTTCGGGGTTTATTCGTATAGTTAAGTGTTTTATTGTTGGAAAAAATTTGAGTTGATAGAGGTTTTTGAGTGTAATTTTTTTAAGGTTTTTAGGTTTTGTTTTTAGAATTCTTTTTTTTCTAGGTTTTGGACCATATTTATGACTTTTTTGTAAAGTCTTTGGAATTGGTAGATGTTTTTTTTTTGGGTTTCGTTGCTTTTTATTAGTTTTTGTTAAATTTCTTGTTTTTTGGTTTGTTTTTTTTCCCAGTCTCTGTTTTTTTTTAGGCCCTTTTTTTAAAAAATCATGATATAAAAATTTAATATTTATATATTTATTTTGTCTTTTTTGTTATTAATTAGTTTACTATTTCGACTTATTCTTGTAAATAAAGTTAACGAGAAGTTTTTAAGACGTTTTTTAATTTGAGAAATTTATTTATAACTTTATCTGCAAGTTATATTTCAATTTGGTGTAAAATTTCTGGATCCAAAAAATTAACAGTATTTTAAATCATTTCCTTATCTTAAAATTTATTGAGTAAAATTGAGGTTCGGGCTAAAAATTCAAGTTCTTTTTAGTTAAAAATTTTCCTTTCATTTTCCCTTTAATACAACAAAATTTCTCTTTTTTTAGTGTCATTATCTGGGACATAAGTTTCGTTGAGTACTGGCTGCAAACCGATTTCTTAAAAAACTTTACTTTTAAAATCTTATTGATATTCGTTAATTGCTTCTTATCTTTTATTTTTTTTATAAATTTATATAAAATATATTTGAAAATTAAAAATAAAAAATTTTATTTTAACTGTTTTTCATATTTAAAAGTAAATTTTACCTTTTTTATTGAAATTTTGTTTCTTTTTCTGAATCCCAAGATTTTGGGGAAATTTATTCATCTGCCGAATTATTATCTCTATTTTTATTTTTTTATTTTTTGTGTGAACTTTAAGAAAAGGTATATTTATTATCATCAGACGAAAAAGAATTGATAGGACTATTAATATACATTTGACTTTTTCTTAGTCTTTATTTTTCTTACATATTTTTTTATTATTTACTTATAAAAAAAAAAAAATTAACAAAAAAAAATTATAAATAAATGTTCAAAATCGCATATTATATAAATTAAATATATTTCTTAATAATTATTAATTTTACCTTAATTTTTTTATTTTTTCTGTTTCATTTTAGTTTTTTTCACAATTTGAATTCTATCTTAGCAATATTTTTAATTTCGAAGAATTCATTTATTATTATTATGAATTTAAAATTTCTAATTAAGAATTAAATTAATAACTTGACTTTGATTTTCTTTTAGGGGAATCAACAATTATCATATTAAAATTTTAATTTTAATTTTATTATTATTAGTTAGATTAACTATCATATACTTCGATTTATATCTGTTAATTTTTTTAAGAAGAAATAAAATTTTAAGCCTTTTATAAATTTTCAGGACTGTTTAATTCGTTTATAATATCTGCCCTTAATTTTTTTTTTAGATAAATGAATTTCGTTTTAATTTTGAGCCAAAAAAATAAATCTTATTCTTTTTCTTATTATTTTTTTTAATTTTTTTGTTCTTGAAGCTGTTAATTGTATTCATTTACTGCTTTTTTATTGTTTTTTTCTTAAAGTTACTTTAAACTTTTTTAAAGCGATAATTAAAGACATTCAGAAAGATAATTTTCTCGGTCCTCTATTTCTTAAAGGTCACTTTTATTTTAAAATATTAAATGAAAAAATAAATATGTATAAAATAGATGATGTTAATAATAAACAATTTTTAATTTTAATATATTTAAAATTATAATTCAATATAAATAAATTTATACCTTAATTTTTTTAAATCTATTTCAAATTCTTCACAAATTTTTTTAAGATAAGTATTATTCATTATAAAGACACTGGGTTTGAACAGAGCAGGCGAGTTGGCCATTTCTGAAAGAAAAGAAATAAAATCTGACTAATTTTCAATTTTCGTTTAATTATTTTCCAAATTTAAATTATTTTATTGTTATTTTTATTATTATTAAAAATTTTCAGAGCTATTTAATTTAATTTCAAAAAAATTTCCAAGCGAAACCGAGTGTTTTTTTTTCTCTACAATTTCTATTAATTTTTCCATATTTATTTGATGAGAATTAGGGCTTTTAACTTTCCTGTATTTGCTGTTATCTAGCAGCGCGTTACTGGTCGCGTTTTTTTGACTGTTATTATTTGAAATTGAATTTAGCATTTAATTCTAATTTTAAATTTAATTTTTATTTTAATTTTAATTTTAATTCTAATTTTAAATTTAACTTTAAATTTAATTAGAATTTAACATTTAATCTTAGTTTTAATTATTTCCAAAGGTTATTTTTTTATTATTATTTTCGAATTTTTATTCTACTTATTTTTTTTGTTTTACGTTGTTTAAGTTATTATTGTTACTGAAATTTAAGTTAGAATTGTTGGAAAAAAGCATTTTTTTTGAGTTTTCCTAATTTATTGTGTTTATTTTTTGGGATATTAGAGCATTTTTTTGAGTTTTTTGACAGGAGTTGCTGAGTTGCTTTATTAAAATTTGTCTTTGGCCTTTGGTAAGGGCTTTGGAAGAGGAAAAATTTTGGGTAGAATTTAAATTTTAGTTTTTGGGATATGTTTATTTTTCGTCGTTTTGGAAATTGCTTATATTTTGTAGAGTAGAGTTGAAATATTTTTTGGAGGCTGCTTTATTATTTATATTATTAATTACATTATTATTTATATTATTGTTTGTAAATAGGTTGGATTTTTAAATATAGTTTTAGCTTTTTTAAAGGCTGTTAATATTGCTGTTAGCTGTTTTGCTTTAGTTATTTTAAATTTGTAAATCTGCGAAAGAATTTTTATGTGAGTGGAAATTTATTTTGTTTTTGTAGCTGTTTTAATTTTAATTTTTATTTTTATTTTAATTTAATTGGAAATTAATTTGTATACTATTTTTTTTGTTGTTTTATTATTACTGTTAATTTTCGAGCTAACTTGGACTCACTAAAATATTTCTTATTGAATTTCTTTAAAGTGACTTATCAAATAAAAGGTAAGCTTTTTTATTATGTATCTAAGTTTTAGAGTTTTTGACATTTTAACTTATTTCTTGCTCATGACTTTATTGTAATTATTTAAATTTTTCTTCTATTTATTTTTTTGTTTCTAAATTAGAGAAAATGGTATCATCTATTTCTAAAAGATTTCTAAAATTATTTTTTGTATATAAATTAGTATTATCTTAGTATTTTAAGCTTTGTGTTAAATTTTATTAATCTTCTTTATTGTCAATTTTTAAATCTATATTATTTTGAAATGTTTTTTAGTTTAAATTTGAAAGTGAATGGGATTTTATTTTTTGTTTTTAAATTTAATTTAGTTTTTGCTGTTTTTAAATATGGTGTTTAAATTTTGGATTTATATAATGTATTGTGTTCTTATTGTCTATTTTTTATGGATGAATTTCTGCCAAGTTGTTTTGTTTTACGTTGGTAGTTATCATTTTTTTTAGTTTACTATAATTTATCTTGTTTTTCTTTTATTAAATGATAACAATTTTTTTCTGTTTTTTTTATTATACTTATATTACCATGATTTCTGTAAAAAAAGAAAAAAAATTTATAATAACTTAAATACTAAAAATCGACTATAAATATATAAGATTGAAAAATAGTGTAAAAATTATTTATATTAAATTAATTTGTAAAATTTTATTAATTATAATTATAAAATAAATAAAAAATTAAAAATGATAAAATAATTCATTATTCTTTAAAAATCACTCTTTTTTTTGGTTTTGTTGTTCTTTTTATTCTTTTTCTTTTTTAAGTTTAGCAATTTCAGCTTCTAATTCTTTTTCCAATTTATCATCTTCTTCTTTTAATTTTTATTCAAAGCTATCCTAAACTTTTTCAACCTAATAAAATAAATAAAACATAATATAAAATAGTTATAACTTTAAAAATTTTAAATGTAAAATAAAATATTCTAATTTTTTTATTTTTTTACTTTTTCGTACTATTAAACTTTATATGCATCGCCCAATAAAACTTACTAAAGTAAAGGTAAATTTTCGATGTTAACTATTTTTTCAGTAATTAAAATTCTTAAATTATCGTATTTTTTTCCACTTTAATCTATAGCCTTGAAAATTGCTACAAAATGATTATTTTTTTCAAGTTAAGGGGTTTCCTCGAAACTTTTTACACTTTTTCCTCCAGAGGGACTCAAATATACTATATCTATTAAATTTACATCCTTTTTTTAAATAAATTTTTTAAAAAATTAAAAAAAAATAAAAATAAAAAAATTATAAATATAAAAATAAATTAATTAAATAATAAGATTATTTTTTGTGATTTACTTAAATTTTAGAGACTATTTTGCTTGAGTTTGCGAGTGTTAAAATAACTTCTTGTTAATTTTGAGCCAATTCGATTTGTTAAACTAATTATTAGGAATATCTTCTGCCAACTTAAAATTAAACCATATTTCCAGCGAAAAACCAAGCTGGAATTAGGGTCATAATAATTTTATAGCTGACAAAATAATAATTAGCAAAAAGAGCAGTCCCGAACCAGAATCTAATAAAAAAATTTATTATTATTTATATATTCTTAAAAATTTTTTATATAATACATAGTATAAAATTTAGTTTTTTATATTTTAATATGATTGCTTTAATAAATATGAAAAACTAACTTTACAATCTTAATATAAATAAATTTATATTATAATATACAATAAATTTATATAATATATAATAATATTTAATATATGTTATAATAATACTTAATATATATTATAATAATATCTAATATATATTAATATTTTTTTTTATATATATATTTTAATTAAGTTACAAGCCTCCAAATAAGTTCATGTTTACTTTACTGTTCATGTTTACAATATTATCATATAAAATGTAGTTATCAAATTGGTTAGCTGAGAGTTTATTATTAGAGTCTTCTTCCATTAAGTCTTTTAAATACTTGAAAAATTGCTGAGTTTGATCGTCTATTTATTATTTGGCTTATTCTGGATTTTCTTTTTATTTTTCTTCATTTTTTTGTTAATTTTCTGGATTTTTTTCACCGTTTTCTTCTGTTTTTTTTGCACAGAAAGAAAATTTAGACTGGTTTTAGAGGAAAAATTGGTTTTGAAAGTGGATTTGCTTGCTATTTTTGAGGGAAATGAAAGAAAAATTTTAGCTGTTTTGCAGTAATTTTAATGTTTGTTAGTGGTTTTGGAATTTGGAAATTAATTGGAAATTTTTTTTGAACATTTTTTTGTTTTTTGAGAGGTTTTTGTTTTTAGAGTTTGGTGATGTTTTTAATATAATTTTTTTAAAATCTTTTTTTTTTTTAATTAATAGAATAATTCTTAATGAATAAAATGTTTTTTTAAGATAGTACTGTATAACCCACAAATTAAATTAATTTATTTAAGATAAAAAGAGTACACAAAAATTTTTATTTAAGGATTATATTACTAGCATAAAATTTGTTTGATTTTAAATAAATTTAATGAAATTTATAAATATGAATACATATATAATTAAGAATATTAATCAATCAACTAAAATTCTAATCAATGAAGCAATTTTTCATATAACTTTTACTATTAATCTTTTTCAATATCTTTAATTAATTTTTTACATGCTTCAAATACTTGGTTTCCAATGTCTTCATTTTTTTTAAGTACATCATTTTCTTTTTCCGTTATAATTAATAAAGATTTAGATATATTTGACAAAAATGTTTCTGTGTTTTTATTGTTTTCACCATTTATAAGTTTAACCATTTCAGGATTCTCCACTTATTTTATAAAATTTTTAAGAATATTTAGAATTTCGTCTTTATCTTTCACAAATTGACTATAAAATATAAAAAAAAATCATTATAAAAAATAAAATAAACCTATTTTATCATATTAAATAAGAGTATATTTTATTATAAAGTTATTTTAATTATTTTATACCCTAATTCTAATATTTTTTCAAATTTTTCTTAAGGATTTTGTAACTTACTAAAACTTTTATTGTCTAATATAGATTTATAAAGTGCTGATAATATATTATCTCTAGTATACATAAACTATACTTATTTTTTGGATTTAGTAGGTTTTGCATTTTTATGCATTTTAAACAAAATTTCCAATAATTTTTCTTAATCTTCCTGTGAAATATCTAGATTTTTAAATGCTATTCCATATCCATAAGCCGTAGCTTACCTAATTTAATAAGAAATCTTTAAATATTTGTTAAAAATTTTTTAATATATATTATAATTACATAGTTTTTAATTCTTCTACTACTGATAAGTTAATCAACATAGTCAAAACAAGATTAATTTCTGTACATTAAGGATAATAATCAATTAAGTCACAGCAATAGCAAGCTGCAAATCTGGCAAATGAGGAATATTTTGTCTTTAAATAATAAAATATTATAAATCATATTATATAATATTTTTAAAATTTAAACAAATATAATTCATTATTTTATTACTTATTCATATAAATTTACACAGGTACTAACTTTGGATTTATATGGTTAGTTGAATAAATAATCTTATAAACTTTAAGATTCATAAGATTAAGCGTTTTTTAAAAAAGCACCTAAATTTTCAATTATCTATAAATAATTTATTAATAAAATTTTAGCATTATGTATAAAATATGAATTAAAAAATACATAAATTTTATAATTTATTTTAGATTTGTATTAAAAATTACTTGCATTTAACAAACATCTACTTCTTCTAAAATTGATTGGAAATAATTTTTCTCTTCTTATTCTTTGGCGATTTTAAATTCACTAATCATTCTAAGTAAAAAAATAATATATAAATAATTTTTTTATAAAAAAATATAAAAAATTTATAAAAACTAAAAATTACTTAATTTATATTTGATTTAAAGGCAAGTCAATTATCTTTTCTATAATAGTTTAAGCTGTTTCCTTTTTAATGGGGAATCTGCAGTTATGAATAAGTTCTCTAAAAAATGGAATAATATTTATATTTTAAATTATTTACATACAATAAAATATCTTTAATATATGAAATTATATATAAAAAAATAAAATAATTTATTTAATTTACTCAAAAACTACCAAATAATTTTATAAGACGTCTCCACCTTTTCCTGAATCTAATTCTACAATATTTTATCTGGCATCGTCATAAAATAGCTCATTTAATTATTCGATATATTTATCAATTGTACTTTCAGTGAATAAATCTGAATATTTTTCTTTATAAATTTCTAATAAATATCCCAAAGTTTCCAAAATTGCTTCTGATTATTCTTGCATAAAGGTTGACTTTTAAAGAAGGTCAAATATTTTAGTCAAAATAAAAGATTAAGCTTATTCTTTGAATAATTCAGGAAAACTTAAAAAATAAAAAAAATTTAATATATGTAAATCTAAGATATTTTTTTAAATTTTTAAAGTTATATACTGATACTTAATTCTTTTCCATTTATTTATTTTTATTATAATTTTTTTTTATTTATTTAGTATTTTTAATTAAATTACTCTTCTAAACCTACAGTGGTTACTTTTAAAACAGCAATAATATTTTCAGCATAAGTTTTAAAATCGATTCTTGATTCATCTTCTTCTTCGCCTTCATTTTCGTCTTCTTCAAGTTAATTTTTTTTTGTGTTTCCACCCGCAGCGGCCGCAATTTCGTCTTCTTCTTCTTCATATTCTTCGCCTTCTTCTTCACTTTCACCGTTATCATTTTCGGCTTTTCCTAACAATTTAACTTCGTTTTCATATTCGTTTTCTACGTATTCTAATTGGTCTACTAATTTTTGATAGAAATCGTAGGTTTTGGTAACTAATTTGGAAAATTTTTCCTAGTCTTCTTCTAAAACTTCTTTGTTTTTTATGTTTATTAATCTGTTTTTTTTAAATTATTCATTTTAAATCAATTTTTTTTTTTTTTAGTGTTATAGTTTATTTTATATATTATAATTTTTTTATATATATATAATATAATTTTTTTTTTTTTTATGAAATTTACCTTCTTATGCCGTCTATCCAATAACATCTGAAATTTGAATGGATGTTAGTGATGTTTTCTTAGGGCTCATTTAATAAAATATTCACTAATTTGTGAATATAGGGTTTAAAATCTTCTTATAAATGTGCAGAAATAATGGAAAGAGTTTCATAGCACTATCCTTTCATTTATTAGTAATCATCCCCTATAAATAAATTAAAAAATTATAAAATTATCATTTAAAATTATAAAATTTATATGTTTTTTTTTTAATTATTTTTTAAATTTAAGATTTACCATCTGCATTATGCAAAACATCTTAAATAACAATAACAGATTTTTCTAACATAGGTACAAATTATTTAGTCAAACATTCAGCTACTGAGCCAACAAGAGCAAGTGAATTTTCTCTGAGCATAATTAAAGTTGATTTTTCTAAGTATCCTATAGACATTTCGACCATTTCAAGTAAAATTTCTTTTTCATCTGTAATTTCTTCAATATCTTTAGATTCTTCAGCTAAATTTGTTACAGCTGCCAAAGACTATTATAAATATTAAAAATATAAATAAATAAATTTATGAATATAAATATATATATATAAAACACAGAATATTTTTTTTCTTTTCTTATTATATTTTATTTTATATAATTATTTTCATTAATATGTATTACGTGTGCCTTTATTATTTCGTTGTCGTTGTCTATATATATTCTAAGTAATTTTAAAAATTTTTTTCCATATGTTTCTTAAAATGAAGGTTGTAAATCAGTTGCACATTATCCAATCCAGTGGGCCACTGCTAACCTATTTTAATTTTTATTAATATTTGAAAATACATTTTAAAATAAAATAAAATATAAAATTACTTTATCATCAAATTGTTGCTAAACGAGATTTCAAATATTTTTTGAATATTATTTAAGATTATTTTAGGAAACCTTGATTATAAATAAAATATCATATTAATTTTATAAATAAAAATTATATTACTATTAATAATTATTTAAGTAAAAATTACCATTCTTCTTCACTTTCAGCTTTGCTAAGATGTTCTACTATTTAGGAACAGGCCATTATTGCAGCAAATTATTACTGCCATTTATTTGAACTTAAAAATTAAGCAAAAATAATTTCAAAATAAGGAACAGTGAATTATTGTATTTTTTTAATAGAAAATAATTCATCAATTGACTGCATAGCATCATAAGATGGTTTTAAGAATTTTTCTATTTTAAATTTATAATCATAATTAGCTAATTCTTCGGGAATTTCTTCATAAGTAGGAGTTAAAACTGCCATTAAACCAGAAATTAAATCGCTTTTTTATTAATTTGGTATAAAAATAAAATTTAAGATTTCCAAAATTAAAGAATATAATAAATTAATTATTAAAATTTTACTTAACAAATTTTTAAGGTCTAGTAATAGGAAATTTTTGTTTTTCACTTAGATAAATTACAATTATATCTAATAATTTATATCTGATACTGGTATGAATTTTTTCTTAATCTGAAATTATTTCCATTACACATTAAAAAAAAGCTGTAAAATTTTTGTCTAAAAATTCTGGGTTAGTTTGAATTCCATCTAAAAAATAATTATTTAAATAATTTTATTATATTAAAATTTAATTATAATAATACCTTATAAATTATCTAATAACTCTTTGGAATATGCCTTACTGTACTCTTCAGAAGTTATTATTTCTTTTAAAAGATTACATATTTAAGTAGTAATTGCTGTTAAATGTTCTCCTTCTTAATTTACAGATATCAAAGAAAAATATGCCTACAATTATATTATTTATTCATATAGAATTTAAAATAAATATACATTTAATATTTATCAAAAAATATTATATTATTTTAACATTTTTTTTTCATTTTAGTATAAAATATTTTTTTTACATTTAAAGAAGAAACTCTTACCATTATATCTTTTTCTGGGGCTACATTTAATTCTATTATTTTTAATATATCATTATTGTTTTCATCCTCTATAAATTCAATGTCTTCTATTAGATAATTATCCATAAGATTAAGGGCAGCATCAACGTTAATTTTGTCATCAGACTACAAATTTTATAAAATAATTTATTTTATGTTGTCTTTATACTCTTTATCTTCGCTTAATTAATAGTTTATTTCTTATTTGGGGATAAACTATATAAAAAAATATATGTTAAAAAATAAATTAAAAGTATACAATTATAAATATGTTTTTATTTATTCTATTTTCTAAATTTTGTATTCATTCTTAATCAAATTTTTAAAATACCATATATTAAAATTTTTATATATTTTTCATTAAATATTATTTTAAAAAATAAATATATTTTTATTTATTTTTGATTAAATATTTTAAAAAATAAATGAATCATAAATATAATTTCATTTTTTACCATACAAAGTAATTTTCTAATATGTCTGTCAGTTTCTAAAAAAACAGTTTGTAAAAATTGGTTAATTACATCATTAATTTTTTGTTTAATTTCTTGTTTTTATAATTAAGGTTTATCTATATCAGTATCTTATTTTTATTCATCATTTTATTCTTCTTGTTTTTATATCTATTTAAATAGTTTACTAAAGTAAAAATTTAACTATTTCAAGGCAATTGATCTTATTTAAGAAGTATTATTGGCTAATGAAAATAAAAATAATTGATATATAGTAAAATATGAAAAAATTATATTTATATAGATATATATATATACAATCTTAGATCATATTAACCAAAGTATATAAATTTTCATCTGATTGTTCTTATTCTAAAACTTAAATAATTTCCTAAGAAATTTCTTATTTTTCTTTTTTAACTATACTTTTACTGAGTTACTCTATTTTTTCTACGATTTATTATTGAACCATTATTTTATACTTTTTATTTCTTGTTTGTAAAATATTTTTTATTTATTATTTTTATTAATTTTTTTATTATTTTTGATAAATAATTAACAATAGCTACCACAGATATGTAATAATAGATTGATTTATAATTTTTATTTATTTTAATTCTTACTTAAACTTAAGCAAATTTTCATTAAATTCTAAAGTTATTTTACAAACCTTATAAATTCTATTTAATTATCAAAAAAATATTATTATTATTCTTAATTTTGTGGCGCTTTTATAAAAAATATTAACTTTGATTTAAATTATAAACTATAAGATTTTTAAATAAATTAGTTATAATTAACCCTATGAATAAAGTATTAATAAGAAAAAAATGAAGAACATTTAAAAATAAGTAAAGTAATTTCCTTCAAAACTAAAACAATAAAATGTTTCATAATTTGAAATATTCTGTTAAATTTTTAGAATGTTTTAAAATAATTTTTAAATCAAATACCTTTTTAAAGTTTATTAAATTAACTTTTATATAGCTGAATTAAAAACTTATATGAAAATCTATTAAGTTAATATATTATACATTAATTAAATATTAATTTAATATATTTTATTTAGATAAATAACTAAAATATTATAATAAAATGGTTAATATATTAAACCAATTTCAATAATCTATGTAAAAAACCTATTTTAAATTTTTTAAATTTAAAAAACAATTTTTAATACTTATAAAAAAAAATATAGCAATTTATAATGACATGTTAATTTGGTTAATTTAGGAAGTTGATCTATTTATCTAATATTTTAAAGAAACACTGGATTATTATTTTATATATTTTATTTATAATATTTATAGTATATATAAAATAATAATATTAGTATATTTAAAATATTAAAGTTATAAAATTAATTAATATTATATATTTTTTAATTTATAGCATAAAAAATTATATAAAAAATAAAATAAAAAATAAAAAAATATAAAAAAAACAAAGTAAACCATACAAAAAGTAAACTTAAAATTAGATTTCTGTCAAAAAATTGGATTTAATGTCGGATTAAAAAAAATTATTTACAGATTTGAATAATTAATTATATATTATTAATAATGTTTGTTGACAAATTTAAACTCATAATATTCTAAGGGATAATAATCATAACAAAATTGATATATATCCCTAACATTTGTATACCAAATATTATTAATAATACAATTTTCTAATTATTTTTGTTTTTATTTTCATAAGCGTCCTAAATAAATACTATTTATTATATTAGAATTGTAGTCCATTTACAAAAAGAAATTATTTAACATATTATTTTGTTTTTGTAATAAATAAAAAAAATGGTCATACTACTATTTTGTAATTTTATTAATAAAAATAATAAATTATAATTAAATTTACTGTTTTATAGCATTTATTTATATATAATGTTATTTTTAAAAAATATTTATTTTATGTTTACTACTATTTTCTTAACATAAAAATAGAGTTTAAACTTTGATATGTACTAATTTTAAAAATGAAATAAATTATCTTACATTTTCACCAAACTTTTAATTAAAATTATAAAATATTTACCTAAATAAAGAAAATTTAAATCTATGACCAGTTCTAAATTTAAGTTTATTAAAGAGAGAGTGATGTTTGAAGAATTGTAAAAATAAAAATATAAAAAATAAATTTATTGTATTATATTTATTTGCTAATATTATTAATATTTTTATTATTAAGAGCGAACTCCGATTGTAAAGCTATTGAAACTAAATAGCCTATTGAAAATGAAAAATAATTAAAAAAAATATAATAAATGATAATTTTTAATAAAGATGAATTAAAATAGCGGCATAAAATTATTTAATAGTTTTATTAAAAGCATACTTATAATGGTAGATTTACGAATTTTATAATAACCGAATAAAAAGTTTAATATTTGTATACATTTAGGTAAATATTTGTTGAAAATATATATTTATAAATAGTCTAAAAATTTAATATAAACAAATAAAATTAATTTATAATTGATATTTTATAGTGGGATAATAAATAGCAAAGAAGAAGAATAGGAAGAATTTATGTTCGAATTGTAAATTTCAAAAGGAAATTATGATAGTGAGGCAAATAAAAAATGTAATAATATTAATAATAATACCAAAAAGTAAAAAATTGAAACCGAGTTAAGGTTAAATAAATAAGACGACTTGGAAAAATTTGGTGGAGAAGTAAGTTAAGAAGATATTGGTTTTGGAAATTTTGGCAAATTTTAGGAAAAAATTAAAAATATTTATAATTTGGATTTTTAAAAAAAAAAGTATAATTTAAAATTAGTTTTGAATTCAGATATTTAAGATTAACCTGGAATAATATTGTATTATCTTCGTGAATTTAATATAAGGCAATTAGTTTTTTTTGAATAGGAAAGATAAAATATACACTATTATAGATTTTTAAAGTAAAATAAATTTAATTGCTAATAGTTTAATTTAACATATATTAATAGTTTATTTTAGCCAATAAAACATAAATAAAAAAAATAGGTGGGTTTATATGGAGAGCTTTAATCTATATGGAGAATTCAACTTAAATTAAATTATTTTTCTTAACAAAGAAAACTAAATTTCTTATAAATAGAGGCTTTTATATTAATATTTAAGTTAAGATAACCTTTTTTTTGAAGATTTGGAGTTATTTTAAATAAGATTATAGGAAAAGGGTAATGAAATTTAAAAATCTTATGACCAAGATCTGTATGATTTTGGCTTACTTGTTCGATGCATTTCTAAAATACTTTTAACTTAAAAAATGACAGAATTTTATGCTAAAGAAGATATAACTATTTTTTCTGATTGTATTGCTAAATAAGAATAAAAAACTATGGTAAATAAATAATTTATTAATTATTTAGTATGGTCTATCAGCTTGCGATATACTAATTATTTATAAAAAAATATAATATTTTTTTAAATATTAATTTAAAGTCATTAATTTTTTATTTTTACTAAATTCCAAATACGATTATTTATCCATAACTTATTAATCTTATAATTTATCAAGAATTTTTAATATCTACTATGTAAAAATTATACTTAATTAAGTTTTGCTAATCTAATTATTGCAAATAATTTATTTAGAACTGTCTTGAATTTGAAGAATAAGTAGAAAAGTTAAATAAAGATTACTAAATAATTTCATAATTTGAAAAAATCGATGATTAATAAGATAATTTTGATTTAAATAAGTGGAATAGATAATTTAGATGGGATAGATTGATTCAATTTGACGAAGATAAGTTACTTTAGGATATTTCTAGTTAAGATATAGTAGCTTATGTTAAATACTATTTTATTTTGCTGGCAAATGTATTGACGTTATAATCTATTGGTATATATATTATATAATATTAATTTATAGAATTTATATTTATTTTTAAAAATAAAATTTTTGATTAAATTAATTTTTTTTATTTAAAACTAATTATTTAAAATTTTTAAAGGATTTCTTATACCATTATATAATTTGTATGTTTAGACATCAGTTTAAGGTTGCAAAAAATTGTATATACCTAAAGTAATATAAAATTCCTTAATAGCATTATTGAAATAAGCAGTCTTAATTTTTATTCAAGTCCCTATAATATTGAACCTTATTTAATTTAATAAATTAGAAGATTATTCCCAAAATTTGACAATTTATATGATTTATTAGTTCTTCTTCACTTAAATTATAATGATAGGACTTTTTTTAACTTAGTATGTATCAAGAAGTAAAAAAAAACTCCAAGCTGATTATGTTTTTATGTAACAAAATCAAATATTAATATATTTTTAAAATTATTTATTTTTATTAAATTATAATATAGGGAGGATATAAACAGACTAAAAATAGGGCATTAAACATTTTTTATAGAGTTTTTATCTGACTTTCAGGATCCCTACATGAAAAAGCTAATACCTGCTGTACCTGCAAAGTATTTTTATTTATATATATATATTATTAAATATTAAACTTTTTACATAATTTTTTAATATATTAATATATATATAAATATATATTTATTATTAATTTAGTAAGCAATTTTATTTTTAATTTTTAATAGTACAAAATTGGCAAATAATTTTGGTTTATGCAAAAACAGGTTCATTGATATATCTTAAAATGAAAAATATATTTAAAAAAAATGGGTATCGGCTTAATATATTCACTAAAGATACGTTAATAATAATATAAAAGTGTCAACTAAAAATAAAAATTTGTTGGATTAAATAGAAAAAAAATATGGGGTAATTTATAAATAATATTATATTATTTTAGCATTTAATATTATTATAAAGCTTTTTAATTTTATTTTAGAAATAATAATTCAAAGATAAATAGGTTGGAACCTTAATTATTGTATTTTTTATGTTTTTAAGAATTTTATGTATACCATATATAATGTTTATTGTTTATATTTCATTTGATATTACACATTAAATTGCAACCTTTTACATGACAATAATTCAAGGAACAATATTTTACATGTTCACTTTTTAAATAAATAATTATGAAAGATAGGAGAAAACTAAAGGAAATTAAAGACTATAAAAAGTTATAAATATGATTTCATATAAAGAAGTTGAAGGACATGTAAGAGAAATACCTGTGGTTAATTTTGTAGATATTACGACAATGGAATCTTGGTAAAATATATTTAAGTTAACTTTACTTCAGATTAATAAATACAGTAGTGTAAAAGATGTTTTAACAACATTTTATGCATTGTATATTATAATTATGTTGGTAGGTAAAACAATAAATATTAAAAAGGTTTATATTTTTTTAGTTTTAAAATATTACTTTAATTTAAATTAATTAATTAAATATTAATGAAATTATTTTTTTATTTTTTATTTTTTTATAGTTCTTATTCTGGACATATTTGGAGCTTTTTGGGAAAAATATACGCTTTTTCACCCTTATTTTTTTTTAATTTTCATTTATGATCTGATATACGTTTTAATGTAGGTTATTTAAGACCTTTATATGAAAGTAATTTATTTAAAAATATAAAAGGCAACAATATAATAATTTTATGATATTGTAAACAGGTACATTTCAACTTAGTTTATGACATTATTATAAGAGAAATGGATGAAAAGATAGCATTAATAAGTGATATTAAAAACAATATTTCCGAAATTCTTCATTTGTAAATTAGATTTTAAAATTTTTATATTCATTATATTAATCAAAATAAAACATGATTTATAGATAAGAGAAAGGAGAAGTTAATTAGGAACAGTTTAGGAGTAAAATTATTAGTTTATTATTATATACATATATAATAGTCTTTTTAATTAATAATTTTTAATTTTCTTCTATAATAGAGTAGTAATCAATATAGGATTATTTAATTAGTATAACTATGTATTAGCTAAAAAGACATGCTAAATTAAGGCTAATTTTGTAAGGAAAAGAAATAGATAAAATTGAAATGAAAAGAATGGAAAAAGTTACTTCAAGTTATGCTAATGATTTGCTTTCAAAATATGAATAAATCAAGAGAGAAACCATTCATGAATCAGAAAATAATTGTTAAAAATTTTTAGGGCTTATAAAAGTGGATGAAAAATTAATAAAGTAAATTTTTGCAACACTGATAATTGCAAGTGTTTCTGCAGGAGGTTAATCTTTGATTTCTTGGCTATAATCTAGATCAAATTGAAAATTGAAAAAATAAATTTTATTTAAATTAATAAATTCATTATTTAATTATATAAACTAAAATAAAAAAACTAAAGTTAACTTTAATAAAAATTTATTTTACATTAGATTTTAGACATTTACTTTAAAAATAAAATAAAAACATTTTTAAATTTTAATTATATCAATTAAAAATCATAATGTATAAGATTAATGATATGTGCAAATTAATATTTAATATAATTAAGATAAATAATTTTTGTATTTTGTAATTATAGTAATATATATAATAATTAAATTAAATTTATATGTTTATTAGAAAAATAATATCAAATAATATTATACTCAATAATTTCTGACAATATTTCTTTTCTAAAATATTAGTTCAAGATTTTCTTTATATAAGCAGTATATTAAATAATTTTATTTTTATATTTATATATTGGATAATTATGACAGGTTAAATGAAATAACTCATCGTTCTTTTTAAAATGGTAAGAGCATTTTAGAAATTTAAATTATTATTGGTAGGAAATTAAAAGGGGTAGTAATTATTTTTTTACTTTAGCAATATTTTTTTTTTTTTGCTGTTCTGCAATTTATTATTAATATAAACCATAATATATTTATTATTAGCTTAAAAATTTTAGGCTTAATTTATAATATTAAAGTTTATTAGATTATTTATCATATTGATTTACGTGTTTTTATAATTTATCATTTTATTTTAAAAATTCATTAAAGTTTGCTATAAAGAGGTTTAATCTATCAATATCTGGAATTATATATTTTATTGAAAATAATTCAAATAAAGGAATAATTTTTTCCATATATCCAAAAAATTTATTATAGTTTTAGGCATATTTAGTAATTTTTAATTTTAGCTGATTTTTACATGTGAATTTTTTTAAATAAAATGGCATTTTATCAAAAAATGTCACATATGAGTCATTTTCTGCAATAATTTGTATATCCTGTAAATCTAGGCCGAATCTATTAAAACTATAAGACAAATGTTCAATTAAATTTATAAGAAAACAAGCTATTAATTTCTCCTTTTAATTATCTAAACAATTATATACATCATTAAAAATCAAAGTTAATTATTATAACTTGAAATTTATGTTGATATCAACCGAATTTAGTGAAAATTACAACTATTTTTATTGAAAATCATTTTACTTTTAATATTTTACTACAAGTTAAATGTATTATTTAAACAATTAGTCCAACAATTATGTATTATGATTAAATAGAACATATCTACTAAATTAAAGTTATAATTACTAAGGTTTATGATAATTAATTACATTTTCTAATATTTAAAGAGCATGTGTACATTATATTTTATCAATTTCTATAAATAGTTTATTTTAATATTCATGTTTTAAATCCAGATTTGAGCAAATTTTTTTGTAATCATAATTTTAGAAATTAAATTTTTCTATATATTCTTTTTTATCATTGTCATTATATTAAAAATTTTATAGTATTTAAAATTACTAAAAAGATATAATGGGTTTAATTTCGTTTTCTGCTGGTTATTATTTAATTTTATTATTTCCTTTTGTAAGCTTATTGTATATTTTAGATTTTATAAAATAGGATTCAAAATAGACCTCATTAATCCAAAATTACATATAAAATTTTTATAATTACTTTTTATCTAATTATTCCTAATTATTTTTCACTTTTGACAAAAAAATTAAGTACATATCTTATGTTTAAATTTAAATAAGATTAATTAGTTAGTAAAAGTGATTTATTTCAGCAATAAATTATAGATTTTTATTCAATTATACTTATTCTTTTTATTACTGAGACTATAAGTTTAAATTTTTTTTTACTTTAACTATTGGATAAAAAAAGAATTTTGTAACTGGTCTCTAATTAATTTTATCTAAAAGTTTTTGATTATCATAAAAAATTTACTCTAATTATTTAAACGGAAATAATTATATATCTTCCTAAATATGGTAACCTTATAAATGAACTTAATGGTTTTAAAAACTATGAAACTTTAATTCAAGTAAAAATCGTGTTTCTTATAAAATATTTAATACAAAAGTTAAGTTTTCGCCAATGTTCTAAAAATCTAAGCTCACATATTTTAGACATTTAAAATTTTCTGACATATTTTATTGCAAAATAGACATATTTAACTTCATATTATAAAGACATTCGTTTATTTTTATTTTTAAGCTGTTTTAATTAGGATTTGTATTTAATTTATCTTATAATTTTTATAGATTTTCAAAATTGAGCTGTAAATATAAAGTATTTTATTTGTTCCCTATTTATTATTCACTTTTATTCAATTATTATAAAATGTTTGGAATTTTATATTAATCTAAAATAGTAACATCTATTTATAAGAAAAATATTGATTTTTTACTAAAATAAACTAAATTTTCAAACAAATTATTCTAATTAATATTTTCATCTAAGTAAAAAAACTTCATATTCCATTGTTCCTTAAATTCAAAATTGAACTCTGAATAATATTATAATCCAATTTATTAATTAGTAAATATATATGAATAATTAAATAAATTAATTATTATATAAAAAGAAATAAAAATAAAATATACATATAAATTTATAATAAAAAAAAAAAAAGCAAATATATGTGGTGATTATTACAAATAATTGATATGTAATATTAATTTTACAAAAACAAAGATAAAATTAATGCAATAAATATGTACATATTTTAAGGGGTATAAATTTTTTATTTTTTTTTTATAAAAAATAATGCTGTATTGGTAAAATAAATTGATTATTATATTTATTATTAAGAGCCCAACATTTTATGTGATTAATACATTATTATAATATTTAACTTTCAAAGATACCATATTTATTCAATTAATTTTAATCTTTTTGTTCATTTAGTTATAGGTATAATTATTTAATATCTATATCTGACTTGATTTTATATTATATTGGGCATATTTAATTTTAGAAATAGTTATCATATCTATCTAATTAATATTTAAGTATTGTTGTATAAATATATTAGAGTTGGTATTAAGAGAATTAAAATTCAAGTTTTTTTTCGGAAAATTTTTAGGAGTAATAAAAATCTTTTAGCAGAATTTTTAATTTTTTTATGGAGAGACATTATTTTTCAATGTTTATTTTTTTTTCATCAGATAATTTAAATTATTATTAATATAAATTATTTTATTAGTCCTCATCAAGCGAAAAATCAAACATAATTTTTAAGTTCATTTCTTTAAATAGATCATATTGCTAAGCATATTATATAATTTGTTCTTAAATATAAAATAATTAATTCTATGAAATTTTTGCATTTTTATTTTATTCTAAAGAAGTGTTATTTAATTTATAATATTAGTGTAGCAATATATGGTTAATTTAGTTGTATTTTAATAATAATTGTATATTTTATGAATTTAACAGGCCTTTTAATAGGTATTGCAGCCTAAAATTAATTTTTTTTAGTTAATTATAACTAATTTCACAAGGTAATTTAAAGACTAAATAGTTTGTCATGCCTTTTTCACATTCTCTTATTTCTAATTTAGGTTTATATTTGATAGAAAAATAATTTTAAATTAATTTAATCTTTTGATGTTAGGTTAGAATTTCCTTAGCTTCCATAATTTTCAAGGTAAAATATTTATTTTTTTTATATTAATTGTAATGATTTTTGTTTTCGTTATACTTCATCAGAACAATTTATTATATAATAATTAATAGTTAATTAATATGATAAATTCTTTTATATTAATATTACATTAAAAATAATCAATATTGGTTTAGCCTGAAAATTAGAATATAAAAATTTTAATAGAATAGATTAAATTTTATTAAAAATATAATATTAATTTTATTTTTTGCTAAATATTGTAATATTTTAAAAAAGTTTAGATAATATAATTCTATTTATTATTTATTTATTTCAATTTTTATAAATTTTTATAATATTCAAAAATAGAATTAAACGAATTAAATATCAATAACAAATAAATTTGAGAAACAAAAAAATAATAAATAAACTATAATATAATATAAAATAAAAATAAAATTTAATAAAAAGTTATACTTTAATTGTATAAAATGAGTTTTCAATAAAGAGATTATAGATAATGCCGGTAAATTATTTAAAAATTTATTTATTAAATTACGCATAGAGATTTCAAAATGATTTTTTTGATTTTTTTCTAAATTATTTTTGGAAATGCACCCTAGCACTGGTTCAATCGCTTAAATTGATTTTCTATATTTTTGGAGAAGATCTAAAAAAAATTTGATTTTTTATTTTTTGTTGCCTTTTTTTACTTAATTAATAAAAAATACAAAAGGGAGTGTCTGGTTGTAATTTTTACTAATTTCTCCCCAAAGTGAATTGAAATTAAAAAATTTGGGAAGCTCTACTTTTCATAACTCCCCAGTTATAAAAATTAAATATCCTTATGATCCCCGATTATAATAACAAAAAATAAATAAAATTTTTAAATAAATAAAAAATATACATTTTTAAAAATTTGTTAATAGTTTTTTTTTTTTTTTTTAACTCCTTTAAAAAAGCAAGGAGAAATTTTTTTTTTATTTGGGAGTTTTGGGAGTAAAGTAAACTAATTTTACTCCCCGAGCGAGAGTGAAACCAAAAAGTATTTTAATCACCGATAACAAATTAACTAATTTTCAAAATTATTTTATGTTTAAAATTATTATTCTATTAAAACAATCTATTCTAAATTTATTCCTAAAACCTCCGCTTTATATTAAATAATTATATAAATTATAATTTTATTTTTATATAAGAATGAGCTAAAAATTTTTTGGTTCTGGAAATTACTGAATTTACTGTTAATGATATACTCTTTTAAAAGAAGCATATTTTTAAAGTATTGTAGCCACATAACATATATAAAAATTTAGAAAATTAAATACTTTTTAATAATACTTTAATAATTTTTAAAAAAAAATTAAAAATTATAGTAAATTGTTAATATTTTTGGAAATTATTCTGTAAAAATTTATATAATCATTTTAAAAATTAAAGCTGTCTTATAAAAATATATTTAAAAAAATAAAATTTGCTCCATTTTCATATAAAAGTAAATTTTTGTTATATCTATGTACGCTTATATTTATAAAAATTATAAATACAAGCTTATAAAATTTTTTTTTTTATCTTCTCTGTTTAAATAAGTTATAGTGACAAACCACTATTGCTTCTGCAATCAATAATTTTCATCAAAGTCTTTTAAAATTTAGCGAAGCATGTTTATTTTTAATATGATTATATAAAAAATGAAAATATATTATTTAATTTTTATTTATTTATATAAAAAGGTCATAGACATTAAGTACTGAAGAAATAGGAAGTCATTAAAATTTAAATATAAACCGAAGAACTAGTAGGATTATCCCTTTAAATAGTTAATAATAGGGAAATTCTAATACTTAACCATAAGAATATTCATAAATTGTAAAGTTTAATTATGATAATTTTAAAGAGATAGATTAAAAACTAGATAGCTACAATAAAAAATAAGATTTTAAAACTCCTATAAAAAAAGTGCAAAACAATTTAAACAATAAAAAATACAGTCCTCTGATTTTTTATAAACTAACTTTTAAGTAAAAATTATACATTTTATTAATTATTCGATATTTTTTGTAATATTTTTAGCAATCTAATTTATAATAAATTTAAAATTTTAGAAAAATAGATTAAAATCATTACGTTTTGAAAGATTTAAGAGAATTTTAATAAATAGATAATTAATTAGAATAATATAATTAATTACAGTTTTTTTAATTAATCATTGAACAATAGGATATCTAAGCATCATAAATTTAAGCAAATTGTACTTTGATAAATGTTTCTGATTTATAGCCTATAAATCAATTTTTAGATTATATTAAGTAGGAATTTTAGATACAAGAAAATAGTAATTTATTGGTCTAGTTTAATTATAAAGTAGATAATCCTCAACTGATTTTATATTATTTAAATTTATTTGTTATAAGATAAGTTACGTTCTTTAATTAGGAAACTTCATTTGAATTTGAAACCTATATTCTATAGTATAAATTCTAATAATCTTTTATTGTGTTTTATAATTATTTTTAAAATTTATTATTATATAGATAATTAATTTTTTAGTCTACTTTTCATTGAATCTTATAATGAGAAATCTAAAAACAGGATAAATAAAATAATTATTAAAAATGATGAGAATATTTAAAATTTGAATCAATATTAAAAAATAATTAAAAGTTTGGAGTCATTTTAACTTAACATATGCGAATATAAAATATTTTTTGAAGAACTGTATAAGATTGATTTGATATTTAATATAAATATAGATTAATAATAGGAAAAAAATTTTTAATAAATAAAGGCTAAAATACAAAGATAAATTATGTCTTAAAATATGATTTCTTTTTTTGATTAAAATGCAGACAATGAGTCTCAATAAAATTTGGATAATGTAATTTGTAGTTTATTAAAATTTAAATATATATAAAATTAAAATACTTTATTAAGTTTAGATTTTTTTAATAATAAATTTTATAAAAAATTTTAGGATAATATAAATCATATTGAGTAGTAAGCACTATTGCATTAGTTAAATCAATAAAATATTTATCTTTAATATGATTAACAATAGTAACAAAATATTAATCAAAATACTATATAAGAAAATATAGAAAATAAACCTTAAAATCTTTTAGATTTATTTTACTTAAACGTAAGCGAAAGTGAACTTAAGTAGTTAATTGGTAAAGATTAACTTCCTTTTATAAAGTGTTTTCTCTATTACTTTTTTATTTTATGTGTCATCTATATCTTCGGTAATAATTTATATCATTATAATATTTAATATTAAAAGATAAAAAAAATAATAATTTTATAACTTTAATTAAATTTTTTTTCTTTTTGAAAACAAAGTTATTTAAGTAAGTAATAATATTAATAACATTACTTATTCCAATATGAATTAAAATTGTTACAAATATTTTTTTAAATATATTAAAAATAATAGTAGTACTTAATAATTTAAAGCTTTTTTATACATATATTTTGATAAAAAATTGATATATATTATTAATTAAAGATAAAAAATTGTATATTAAGTTTTAAAAAAAATTATTTTCAATCTTTAACTACTTCCCAATAATTTTACTTTACGATTATAATATACTAGCTGTTTTAAAAAAAATTATAACTTATTTTTAAATTTTTAGCTCCAACTCTTGCAATTGTAGATTATTGTAAAAATCTGAAAAAAAGAGTAAACACAGATTGTACTTCTTTTGGTATTTAATTTTTTGTGTGTATTTCAATTTAGATATTTTTTGTATCTTTGAATTGCAGCTTATTTGTGTGTTTATATTTTTATTACGATCTTGATCCAAGTTAAAAGAATTTAACTACTTATTTTCTATTATAGTTTATATTTTGCCAAGGAATGATAATAATAACTTGGCTTATAGATATAATAAAATAATATTAAGATACTAATTTGTTAAGATCTGATTTTATGTAAATTAAATTCTTATGATTATTGCATTTAGCATAATATATAGTATAATTGTAAAAGAAAATTCAAAATATTTATTTTATAAGAGATTTGATGAATGATCTAGATATTTGTTAAATGACTTATTATATTGAGTTTTTGGATGATTTTAAAGACGAATATATGAAAAAAATGTTACCATATATACCTAAAAAGTAGATATGCTTGAAAAATTATAAATTTAAATTTATCTTTATTAATTAGTTTCTTTTATTTAAATGTTTAATAAGCGTTAAAAAATAATTTTATAAAATTTTATTTTAGTTAATAAACTGTTAATAAATTGGGTCTTAATATTGCAGATTATATAATGAATTCTCAAAAAGAAGATTATATAAATAAGAAATGGGTTTCAGCTTCATTACTTTATTAAAGATACATAGATTCTCCTTATATAGTGACTAGCAAAATTTTAAATAAAGATGAAAATTTTAAAAAAAAAAATCAGCTTTAAAAAAAATATGCAGGCGGATTATTATAGGTTATATAATTTATATTACTTTTTATACTTTATTAGATATTTATTAGCTTAATTATTAATTTATTTAATTATTTACTTAATTAATAATTACTTATTTATGTAATTAATTTTAGTGGATGATTTTTTAAGACCATAAAAAGGCTATTCATGCAGTTTGGTTTTTTATAAAAGTTATAATTTTACCATTTTTAACTGTTTTTGATTCTTCTTTATCAGATTTTAAAACATGGATTGTTTTCGGAATGAGTTTAACAGAGAGTATATAATTTTATTTTTTAGCTTATGAATCTTCGCTTAAAGGGGGACAATAAGAAAAACAAGAAATTAATTTAAAAATAAATAAGGTTATGAATTTAATAACAAAATAAGAAATAAATGGTCAGCTAAGAGATATTCCTGTGATTAATATATTTGACATAACCTCAATGGAATCTTGGCAAAATATTTTCAAATTAACTTAGTCTAATATAAAAACTTATAACAGCATAAAAGATGTTGTAAATTGAGATAAATTAAATTTTTTTAATCTTATGTTGTAAAATTTAAATTTTTATTTTTAGGCTACTAGTTTTTATGGATTTGCGGCAATCATTTATTTTATATGTAAAGATCAAATAATTTTAAACAAAATAATATAAAATTATAATTTTTTATACTAAATATCCATAGTTTTTATATTCGACATCTTTGGAACTGTATGGGAGAAAAACTCTATCATTCATTATAAGCACTATAAAATATTAACTGTTTACCTTATTGACTTTATGACCATTACCTACATAGTAGGATAAGATTTGAGCATAAAGGTTATCATTATTTATTAATTTATTAATTTATATAATTAACATAGAATATTAATATTTTAAATTTTTTAGGTGAAGTTTAATTCCTTTTACGACTAGGTAATGTAGGAAATGGAATCAAAAATATCGCTCGTTTAAGATATAGCTAATAATATTTATGAAAATTTCAGCATGTAAATTAAAATCATAATTATTATATTAAAATAGTTCTTATTTTTTTTTTTGAATTTTAATAAAATATAATAATTTTAAAATTATATTGAGTTATTTCCTTGAATAAAATAATGGTTTAACATATCGGTTGGCTGTTGAAGGTAAATTAAATTTAATTTTGTTTACAATAATAATGTTTTATTTAAAATAATTTTCAAATTAAAAATTGAATTAAATTTAGGTAATTAATGGGGAGATGTGTATCACATTTAAATGGAACTTTGTAAACAAGAATTAATAAGGCATGCAAAATTAAGGTTAATTTTATAAGGAATAGATATGTAAAATTAAGATAAAAAAGAATTTCTTATACATGTAAAAGAATATGCAACAGATTTAATTTGTAAATATAAACAAATTAAAAAAGAAACGGACGAAGAATCTAATAATAATCCACAAAAATTTTTGGGTTGTATAAAGGTTGATGCTAAACTAATTTATTAACTGATTATAGGAATATTTATTGGGATAGTAGGCTCTTTTGGCCAAATTTTGTTATAATCCTTATATGAATAATGAAAATTAATTATAAATTTAAATTTATTATTTTAAATATATATTATACTACAGTTAAATATTATATTTATTTATAAAAGAAGGCCTTAAAATTTAATGATTAAATTTAATTGTTTAATCCCATTAAATATTGAATATTTATATATTTTTTTTAATGTATAATTAAGAATTTATTTCTAATGTAAAATATTAAATTTTATATTAGTATACAAAGGTACTATAACTATAAAAAATTATCAATTATTCTTAAATTCATTTAATTAAAAGAAATTAGTTAATTTCTTATAAAATTTCATGTCTAAAGTATTACTAAAGATTTGTTTTAATTAATTTTTATTATTAAAGCAGCAGTTTTTTATAATTTTTCAAAGGTTTATTCCAGCCAGTTAAAAATTAGTCACCAAATCTTCCTTTTAAAGATATAGTAAAAAAAGCGAATTTTTAACATACATGTGGAAAAATGTATGATACATATTTTTTAGCATTAAAATAAAGAGGAGTTAAAAATTCTAAGCTTAAATTGTAAAATATTTTATATTTTTAACCAGTTCCATTTAATTATTAATAAATATTATTAGAATTCTATTCTTTTAAAAGTAAATATAAAAAAGGAATTTAGTTATTTGAAATTTCCTTTTACATAAAGGGGGATACTAAAAAATTGAGCTCAAAAAACTGGAATTTTTACATATAATTTCTAATTAGTTTAATGAATAATTTCTAGGTATTATCATTAAAATTACATTTATGGTTTTCGTTTAGTACAAGTTTAAATTTATTAAATTTATTAAAATTTTATCCCAATATATTGTATAATTTATCTTAGATTATATTTTAACTGTCAATGCTCTGTTACATTTCTTAGCAGATATTGATATTTTTAAGAGTAAAATTAAAATTTTAAAAAAAATTGTGTGCTAAAAATGGCAAAAGAACTTAATTTATTTGATCTAAAAAGTATTTAAATATTTTTCTGTTGAGATTTACATGTTAATTATTTTTTTGGCTTTTTAATTCTTAAATACTATTTTCAAAGTTAACCTCAATTTTGAACAATTGTTTTTTAAAATTTATAGAAGTTACAATATCAGAAAATTTAATAGTAATTTTTCTCAAATATGTTTGTTGTAATTTTTATATTTAGTTTTTTTTAATTAATGTTAACATTTTAATAATTTAGTTAAAATAATCTTTAAGTTTTTAATAATTTTATTCATTTAATTACTTAATATTTAACAAGAGATGCTCAATTACATGGTATTTTATAAAATAAGATATAAAATTAAGCTATTATGGAATAACAATATTATCAAGTTACATCATATAAATATCTGATTTTTTTATTTATTCAAATAAATTTAAATTTTAATACTGAATTATATTTTAAATACTTTCTGAGTTTTAAGAACTAAGCTTTTTTAAAAAAGACACTATTTTTTCATCTTATTATAAATTTATATTTTATGAGGGGAAATAACTTTTATTGAGATAGTATAGTTCGCTGAAATTCAAATTTATGATATTGCTTTTATAATAAAAGTAATTTTCTCTGGCGTATAAAGATTATTCTATTTTTTTATCAGAATTATTATATTTTTATTTTAAATTTTACACAAAGAATTTTTTTTTTTTAAGGTGCAAATTTTAAAAGAGGTTAAAAATTTAGCTGAAATGAATTATCTCTGTTATTAAAGTTTTATTTATTTAATTTTATTCCTGACAAATATTATATTATTAATTTTTTGGCAAAAAATTTAAAAGAGTTTTGTGTTTCTTTATTGGATGTGTAATTAGCTATAAAATGTCAGAAAATATAAAGTATATATCATTTAAAACTTTGTTTTATGGATTAATGATATCTTAATTTATTAAATAGTCTTATAAAATGAGTTAAAACGAAAATTTACTTTTTTTCTTAATTAATTAAATAATTTCCATTTACTTTATCATATTCAAAACTTAGCTTAAATTATTCTCTATATTTATGAATCTGAGAATTAAATTATTAATTTAAGGAAGATTTTTAAATAAAAAGTGAAATAGTTTAGTAATTTATTTTTAATTTGAGTCTAATTCCATAAATATACTCAAATCTATTAAATTTAATTCTAATAATAGATCTTAAATATGTGTATTTTTACTAATTTAATTTTCAATTATTTCAAATAAGTTTTCCAATTAATTTAGATGAAGCTAATTAATTTCAATTTTATTTTAATTTAAGTAAACCATATTTTCCTATAAATTTTTGGGATTAACCAATTATGATATTTAAAGTATTTTCGGCAAACTTTTATTTTTAAATTTCAATGTTTAACAATTATTCATTTAAGTATTTTTAATATAATTTATTTAATTTTAAACTTAAAATTGAATTTTTTGTATCAACTATGATTGATTGTGATGGTATAATTTGTAGACAATTTACTAAAATAGCTGGCTTTAATAAATTTCAGGGATTTAAATTATCAAATTTGGCTTTTAAATGTCAATTTAAAGATTATTGAATATATGATATATTTTTTTTATTTATTTTTAAGATAACTAAGATGATTGATTGTTAATTTATTATTTTTTTCCCATATTTATATTATCTTAACAAAAAATTATTACTATTTGTAGTTGTAAGTCTTATAAAATATTGGAGAATTAATATTATGACAAATATTTATTTATATAATATTTTGATTTATTTTCTTTATATTAGGTTTGGATTAAATTTTTAGTTTTTGTAAATTTTTAAATTAAATGAATGTTATCTTAATTTATGAGCCCTGAATAGATATTGTTCAATTTGAAATTTAATTTTTTAATTTATGAATAATTTTAGTTTAATTTAAATTCTAACTAAATAAATTTGTTATCTTTTATTTGAGGTTTGAATTAAGGGGGAAAGTATTTTATTAGCATATTTATATTTTATTTTCTTGTTAAATTATTTATATTTTGAACATTTAGTTCCATTTGTTTTGTGTTTATTATTTAAGTTTTTTTTTCTTTTCTTTATTAATTTTTAAATATTATACTAGGAAAGTTAATAAATTTCAATTAAATTTCATTAATTAATCAATAACTAACAAATAAAAATTAAATTAATCATTAATTATTAAAATAATAAACCCATAATTTTATTTTTCTATATATGTTATATATTGAAAAAAATTTTTTGCAGGTTAAGATTTATTTAATACCTTCTCTGCCTTTTGGCTAAGATCAAGTGTAGTATCTGTTCTTATCAGTGTGAAAACTGATATTCACCCTACTGGGGTGATTTGTTTTCATGCAAATTTTTTTTGGGGGGAAGGATCACAAGTGCTTGCGCTTGCCCTTCCGCAGTCGTCTTGGGCTTACACGATTCCCTTGTATGGCTAACCCTAACCCTTTCTCTTATTTAATTAAACGAAAAAATTAATATATACACATTATTTAAATATTTTTAATTTATATATATTATGAAAATATTAAAAAAAATAAAAAGATTTTATTTTAATTATATTTATATTCAAATATGTTATAATATTGATTTTATAATATAATTTTTGTAAACTTTAATAAGGCTGGCTTTTATAAAGTACATAAAACAAAATAATTTTTGTTATTTTATTTTAAATGCTATAATTAAATATTATAGTGCTTTTAATATTAATTTAAATTTTGATTCATTTATTTGGAGATATATAAAATTGAATATTTCTTAAAAAAAAATTACGAGCGATTTGAAAATTGTATTTATTTTATTCACTTCAATTTTTAATTAAACCATATGTATTTATATATTTCATTATTCAACAAACTAAGTCTGCATTAATATGTATATATATAAATATCTTTTATTTAAATGTGTCTTCAAATAGTTAATTTTAATTTTGTAGTCCTAATTTCTAATATTTAAAAATCAAATGTTCTAAATTTTTTAATTTCAATAAAATTAAGCCATATTTGTATTAAAATATTTTTGAAAATGATAATTAAATTTTTGGCACAGCACAATTATAAATTTTTAATTATACAAATCATAAAAAAATAGAATTTTTTGCAATTTGTTTTTTTTATAATAAAAAAAGTTTATAATATTTTTATAACTATTATGTTAAGCTCAGTTTTTATTAAAATTAAAAAAACTCATATAATAAAGCTAAATTTTACTGTTTGCTTAATTGTAGATAGCAATAATTATGCTTTAATTTAAATATAAATATATAAATTATAAGATATATATTTGAGAATTTTTATAAAACTACAATTATTATTGAGATATTATGGTTTATAAATAATAGTTATAAAAAAATAATTATTGTAAGAATTTATAATTAAATAAAAAAAACAAAATTTAAATTAAATTTAGAAAATTAAAACATTATTGAATAATAAATTTTATAGAATTCAAATATAATTCAGCCTCTAATTTCTAATCTCTCATTACATATTATTTTTTCTCAATTGTTAAATTAATATAAAAGCATTTAATTTTGTAAATTCAAGAATTGTATAAAGATATAAAAGAAATCAATAATACTACTTTAATTGAAATAGACAGAATTTTTTATAAAATATTAAAATAATACTTTATGTAAAGTTATTGATAATATTCAAAACATATAGAATAATATTATTCATAATTAAATATATATGGTCAATAAGTTTGTTTTTTATAATAAGAAATAAAAATTGTAAGCTTAAGATTATAAATTTTTTAATAATATGATAAATTTAAAATAATAGATATTAGTAGTTATCAATATATATTTTAAAAATATTTCTTTAATTATTATTTATATTAATCTATATATTTTTCACTTAGATTATTGTAAAAATATAAATATTTTTTTTAATATATTGTATTTTATATATAAAATTATATAATTATAAGACAATTGATATTATTTATAAAAAAATATAGGATAGATACTTATTTATACATTCTTAATATATTTTAGAGTTAGTTTTATATTTTATACATTTTAAATTATATCATTAAATATATTTTATACAAATTTAATACAAATACAATAGAATTATTAAATTTAAATTATAATTTTATAGATTTTATATACATGACATAAAAAATTATATATTATTTATAGTATGATATCTAATATTTCAAAAAACAGAAGATAAGCTTTATTTACTATCATCTAATATTGGAAATTTTTTAAAATAATGGTATTTTATTTTTTATTTTAGTAAATTAATATAAAATTGCAATTCTACACTATTTTTCTAATTTCATATTAAGGTTGATTTAAAACTATAATTATTTTTCTTTTTTATTATTTTAAATAAGAATGTGCTAGTAATTTCAAAATCCTTATAATCTTCATCATTTTTATATTTAAAATATTTTAGTTCATATCAATATAAATTAATGTATTGTGCTAGAGTTTATATACATACATCTCCTCGTAATTACTTATTAATATAATTTTTAATGGTTTCGCTGATTTTTTTAGTCAAAGGCATAAATATGAAGATTTTAAAATAGAAAACAAAGAATTAAACTACTGAATAAAAATAAAAATATAAGTGGTCTCCAGTGGTTTTATCATTTGAACTGATAAAGTAGTATACCATAAAAGAAACAGCTAAAATTTATAAAAATAGTGTTGAAAGCACTATTTTATTTGAATTTATAAGATCTTTAAAACATCCTTTATTTACAGCAAATTTTGCTTTTAAAAGAGCTATTGCCCAAATTATGAACTCTATAAAACTTATACCTTAAGAAATACTCAAATAAACTAATTAATTGCTTTAATCTACAGAAACTGAATAGCATATAAGGTAGGTGAAAACAAGGAAAAGTAAAAGTAGAAGTTAGCAATTCTATATAAATAATAATATTTTAACAAAAACTAAAATTAATATTATGAAATTTTTAATTTTTAGATTAGATTATAATAGAAAAATTAATTTAATTAAGATTTATATTCATGTAAAAAATAAAGAATACAAAAATGTAATATATATATTAACTAGATTAATTCTATAAGATATAGTAGAATATCTTTAAATTCTTTTTATTTTTTAGTTTTTTTTTATTTTATTAAGTATAAATATATTTTTTTAATTCAAATTTTTACACAGTTTTTTTTATAGAAAAGAAGCTAGTTAGCTATTTTATGTTGTTCATCATTAATTTCAATATGCTATTAATTTTATAAATATACTTTTCTTACAGGAAGAGCTTAATCAGCAATAACTTATTAGCTGTTTTGTTTGGTATTTTTATTACTATTATCACTATTATTTATAGCATTATTTAATTCATTTTAATTGAATATTTAATTTTTTTATTTATTGTCAGTATTGCTTGCATAATTTTTAGAATTTATTTCTAATTTTCCAATGTTATTAATATTAGATTTATTTTAAGGTGAAAACTCTAAGTTAGTTTACTGAATCTAAATTGATGTACAGTCCGATTTAGGTTATATATTTTACTAAGAATTATTAAAATAATACTATTTTCTTTAGTTGTCTAAACTTTTTCTTTTAATTTAAAGTATTTTGTTTATGTATGAAATTGGTTGTTAATTGGAATTATCTATACATTTTTATAATTTTTCCATTTTTAATTGTTGTAACTTTGTTTCGGAGTTATTTTTTTTTTATTTAGATGTTTTTTATTTTTATGTGCAAGATTTTTCATATTTATCTTATGGATAATCAGTTGAATTTGACTTTCTTGTAATTTATTTATCTGATTCTTTCTTCATTGAAACAATAATTTATTTTTTCTATTATATACCCTATTACTTCTTATTGATATTTAATATAAAAACTATTTTTATAGTATATATATTTTTAAAATTTATATTTACTTTTTTTTTTTTT